>CM051393.1:8898518-8948518 GCA_028015245.1 Cardamine occulta
ATCTAGTGATGGAAGACAAACACCCACTGTTCAAATTCCTAGGACAAAGGAAGTCATGGTTTATGGCGTTGCTGTTAGAGTTAAATATTGCGATACATGCATGCTTTATCGGCCTCCTCGTTGCTCCCATTGTTCCATTTGCGACAATTGCGTTGAGCGTTTTGATCATCATTGCCCTTGGGTAGGCCAATGCATTGGAGTGGTAAGTTGATTCAAAAGCATATTAAACATAGAAGATATGAAGCTCATAACTTTTTATAGCTTTGGTCCATCTGTTGTTAACAAAACTGTGTTTAATTTTCCTCTATATTGGCTTCTGTAAAGCCCATCTTGACATTTTTTAATATTTTTTTTGGTGTGTTGTGGGCAGAGAAACTATAGGTGCTTCTTTATGTTTGTTTCCTCTGCAGCTTTTCTCTGCATCTACATTTTTTCGATGTCGGCTTTATACATCAAGGTTCTGATGGATAAGAATCAAGGTACCGTGTGGAGGGCAATGCGAGAATCACCTTGGTCGGTTATGTTGATGATATATTGCTTTATTTCACTATGGTTTGTTGGAGGGCTTACTGGGTTCCACTTGTACCTCATTAGCACAAACCAGGTTAGTTTTGATCTACTCGGTGTTTGTATCGAGTAAACTGTGTCTCATCTGATACTGGTCATTGCGATTTTTTCAGACGACCTATGAGAATTTCCGCCACAGATCAGACAATAGAATCAATGTTTATAACCGTGGGTGCTCAAACAATTTTCTTGAAATATTTTGCTCAAAAGTTAAGCCCTCGAGGAACGATTTCAGAGCGTTCATCAAAGAAGAAACTCTGAGGAATATTACATTAGCTACCACATGGGAAGGACCAGAAGAAGCAGAGGAAGAAAATAGAGAGGAACGACGTCAGAAGGTGGAAGACGATCTAGACATCGATGAAGATTTTATGAAACTACAGCAGCGTTTTAACAAAGAAGAAGAAGGCAGTGATCAATCGCACCAAAAGATCGATATTGACCTATTGAGAATTGAGTCTAATGAGAGAGCACCAACAATTCGTTCAGAAGCTAGGCACGGAAGAACAAGAAGCGATGCACAGGACGATGACTTAATTGCTGGTTCTTCAGTCAGAGAGAGTAGAAGCTATGCAGCTGCAGAGGAGGGACGGTAAAAAGGGTAACTTCTTTTGAAGCTTTCTTTTTCTTACTAAGTTTTATTGTTTAAAAATTTTCATTATTTTATAATGGGTTTGATTTGATTTGGGAGTTGTGACTTGTGAACACTATGGTGGGAGCATCTGTGGATAAGTTTAGTATAAGCTTTGGGTAGAGGTCAAAATTAAGATTTGTTTGTTCAAGGTTTTTGAATGTTTTGCTGTTAATGATATCTACTGATTTAGGTTACTTATCTATTGCCTTACAATCAATGTTTCTAAACCTAACCCGGATTGCCAACCGGTTCAATAGATTAATGAATCCTTTATACTTTATTGTATGTATAAATTTTACAAATATAAAAACAAAATAAATTTAACCTGTTTAAAAATAATATGTAAATTATTAATTATAAAAGGATTGAACATTGTAAATCCAAATTAAACCAAAAGGAAAGCGTTAATATATAAGTCGTCAATAAAAATATTGGTATTTTTCATCACCATTTCGTTTTATTTTGTTCTCAAGTGGAATAGTAAAATCTTTTTCTTTCTGGTCAAGAGTAAAATCTTTTTCTTTCTGGTCAAGAGTAAAATCTTTCTTAAAATTTAAAAATTCACAAATAACATACTTTATCCAATACTTACAATAAAAAAAATTAGAATGCCTAATCAACATTTTCAAACACGACCGGTTCAAACAGTAATTCATGTCGTTTTTCCAGATATAATAATCAGCAGATTTTGGTAATAGAAGTCAAACTGAAATAGTGATCGGATTTACCGGTCCAACCACGGGTCTCATTCGGATCTAAAAAGATTGCTTAAAATAGACTGAACCAAAGTATTATTTCTAAATAAAGAAAGGCATAAGACTATCCAAATAAAGATATTTAAGTCTTCTAACTAAAGTTTTATAAGCCATGACATATACCTATTAATAGATATTGTTCAACCAAAATATAGTAAATTGACCAAATTTGACGTAGATGGCATTCTTAAATTAGATTACCATTGTTATATATATGATCCAAAGTGATATTACCACAACTCACAAAAGCTAAAACCAAAATCTGATTCCTAATACTTAGAGGTCAAGAGAAAGAAAACCTTTTTTTCCGACGACGAAATGGCTTCTTCTTCCAGTTGTTTCTTCGTCGTTTCTATGGCAGTTCTGTCACTATTTCTCTTAGCCCCTGCTTCAGCCTTGGTCAACAGGGAACTCATCGATGCGAATTGCCAACGAGTCAAAAACAAACCATTCTGCGTCCAAACATTAACCACTTATCCTCCTGCTGTTGCTGCCACCGGCCTGGTACTAACCATCTATCTAACCATATAATTATCAACTCAATCTCTGTATATAGTCTTTGATGGTTTGTTTGTGTTCGCGTATACGGTAATGTCATTTGAAATTAATTTAATAGAAATTTCGATGGAAAAATGTGAGAAACCAAGTCCGAGTTTTTAAGCTATCATTAGACAGAATTCACTAGGTTCTCATAAGAAATGTTTAAATCTATCGCTTTTTTCTTATGTGTTTATTTCAATTCTTTCATATTCACTCATTGAAAAACCCTTTTAGTATCTTAGAAAAAAAAATCATATGTTATTAGTAAACGTTAATACCAAACTCAATTTTTTTTTTTTTTACAAAAACTAAATCATTTTGATTCAACGTTTGCGTTATACTTTTTTTTTTGTTTGATAAAGCGTTTATAATTTATTTATAGAGAAAATAAATTATTTTGATTCAACTTTTGTTCAAATGAATTTTCCATACATAAACATAAACACGATAATTTGTGTTTAGTAACAGTCATTAATCACAAGTTTAAATTGTATATAATTTTTTAAAATCTGTAGTTGCCATTGGCCGAGGCTGTAATTGGCCTAGCAATATCACATTGCGAGAAGACGGCAGCTTTCGCGGCCGAGACAGCCAAAAGGGACGCTACATTAAAGACGCAGTTCAATGAGTGCCACGATGCTTTTGTTGGTATTTTGGCTTCTCTAAAGAGTGCAAAATTGGAGCTCAAGGACTCACCAGACACAGCCAACTACGACGTTATGGTTTCTGGAGATGACACAACGCGTGTGAAGAATTTGATTGGGAAAAATACTGACACTGCTTCCAAGACACTTGTGGAGATGACTTTACAAATGGAGAAGCTTCTTGATCTCGCTGCTGGAGCCACCGATGCTGTTGACGACGACGATGAGAACGTAACACGTCGTGCTTGAACTTTGAACTAAGTTGGTTTTTTCAGCTTTTTGGTTTGCTTTTGGTAAAAAAAAAAACATGAATGGATTCATAGGACATATAAAATTTTTATATGTTGCTGATAATTGAATCTTAGGAGAATTTGAAAATGTAATGTGATCATTTTTATAAGCAATTAATTTTTATACATGCGAGCTCTCAATGGGTGATTTTAGGGTTCCTATTGGGCAGTGACACTGTATTTTTTTTTCCATCGATCTTTGTGTGCTCCATTACCATTTGTAAGGATGCGTAGTTTTTCATCTCAAAATTAATTGGTAACGAGTTGATTTTTACTTTCCAATTTGAGATTTATCTGCTCTAATAATAGATTCTCTGGCACTCTCACTTTATCATCACTTTCTTTTTGTTTATTTCATAGGCTTGACGATGATCAATCTGATCCGAAACTGACATGATCCAAGATTTAATACTTTTATGCGTGAGAATATTGTTGAGATTAATGGGTAAAAGAACTATGATCTCGAGAAGGCTATGCGAGAAATATCATATTGAAAGTGGAAAAGGACTTTGATGTATATGAGAAATGAACCAATTAATTTGCGTTAGAAGCCCGTAAAACTTAATATGATCTAAAAGAAAATTTTTTGTCCACGAAGCAGCTTCCAATGGTTACCTTATATCGTAGGCCTAACAATAATCAATCTGATCCGAAATTGACCTGATCCAAAACTACTGCTGATTTTTTCCTGAATTAATTCTCTCATACACGATATTTTGTCGAGACTAACAGCTAGAATAACCATTATCTCAAGAGGGACATCTGAGAAATATCTCACATTAGAAATAGAAAAAGAATTTGATATGTAAGAGAAATGAACCAATTGGTATGACTTAAGTCCCATAAAACTTAACATGACCCAAAATCAATGGTTGCCCTATCTCATTCTTTGTCCACGAAGTTACTTCCAATTGTTGCATAATTAATGGATCTTGCAAACTAACCCTTTGATGAATCGCATCAACTCTCTACCATGTTTCTTTTCCATTGAAGTTGTCTCTTAATACTAAAAGTAAAGTTATGCTTCCTTCCACACCGAGTTCTTCTCATCACCCACTTGGAAGTTGGAACCGATCCAGGCTTGGTGCTCTAGAAGTGATGTGGACTCCTTTCGTTTGGTACCACCACAACATACCAGTGTTTTTTAAGTTCTTGATTTTCTCATCAAGATATGCTTACTAATAGAACATATCTTTCAAGAATCAAATCTCATCGTTTCATCTCTTAGAAGCTCATAGATTTTGAAACTGAAATATGTTATCTTAAGATTTTTTTTCTATACTTATTTTTCTAACTGACAAAACTTTATGAAGTACTAGATTAGGACCCCGTATACGCGGATAAAAAAAATTATTTATTAGATTAATATTTTAGATACTGATTAGCATCCACAAACTTGTTTGTCAATATTTAAAAAAAAAAAACTTATTTGTCAATACCGATTAGTAACTCTTTATTAAATCAGATTTTCTTCTTACACACTTGATTTTGCTATACAACTTAATTAAATCTTCAATTATAATAAAATCTTACTCTAACCTCAGGTATACTCCATATTACAGTAGAACCTCTACAAAATAATACTCGATAAATTAATAATCTCTCTAAATTAATAAATTATCCCGGTCCCAAGTTGGACCAGTGTAATAATTGACACATTTCGATAAGATAATAAGATAATAATTTTTTTTAAATCTCTACGTAAATATATGGTCCCATAAATAACATAAATTAATAATCATATAAATTTATTATATATATATAAGATATTTAAGTCAAATATGATTCTAATATTATTTATTTATTCTTAAATTTGTAATTTTGTTGGAGTTTATCTCTATTTTTTCTTAAAATATCAAAAATATATGATAATATCTTCTCAAATTGCATCAAAATTATTAAAAAAAATTTATATATGTAATAATTATTTCCTAATGTGTAAATGCATGAAAACACATCGAAGTATTGTCTTCATTTTTCTACTTTTTATATAATATTTTTTTAATTTGGAAAAACTCTCTATAAATTAATAATTATTAATTTATCGATTAATTAATAACCTCTATAAATTAATAAAATTCTCTGGTCTCAATATTATTAATTAATAGAATTTTTACTGTAGTTAATAGAAGACAACTTTTATATCAAAATAATATGCATCATGTCAAACAAATATCCATATATAGTTAATATTATAAAAATAATTAAAAACAAAAAGAAAAACAAAAAGAAAAACAATATTAGTGATTTAGTAGGAAAGCAGGAAACTTGGAAAACTAACATTGTAAATAAATTAAATTTAGGTAAAAATATTATAAATTTTTTTTTGTAGGTGATGTATCTTAAATTGTTTTTAGAAAAGAAGTAGAAAATGTTTTTAGTTAGAGAAAAGAATTATTTATGTAATTTGTTTTCTACGTAAGTAGATTAATTTACGTCTTGATATTATAGTCTTATTATTAGCATATTAAAATTTTAGCAATATAAATTGTTAACACCAACTATCTTTCTCGAATCCTAATTGCCGCTTACCATATCAATCACAGATCTAGTTCTCTGTGGTCGGATACTGGTGCTTTTAGCACCAACGTTGGTCTTCTTTTCTCTTTCTTCTTCCTTTACTTATTTGTGGTTCCTAAATCTTATCCTAGCCCTGGCCGTGTGGAAAGATGATTTGTGGTTGTATTTTTTCATTTGGGTCAGGGGTGGAGATGTTGCGGCGAGGAAGTTGACAGATAAGAAGATCAACTATGCGTTTTGTCTTTGGAGACAACATAAACACCTCACTTCTCATTTTTCATGTCTCAGTTTTCTTGTCGGATGTTTGTGGATCTCGATGATAGGTAAACTTTTCATAGCTATTTACATTGCCTTTCCTCATTAGTTTCACTTCATTAGCATCCTATGTTAATGTTTAGGTGCATGTTTTGCATATTTTCTTGTTTCATAGGTCTATGGAGTGAAGTTTGCACCAAAGAGGCCAAATGGAAACTAAAAGGGATCAAAGGAGTGGAATTGACAATGAGAAGAGGGTGCAGTGGTGGAACCATGCGACTAGGAGACACTGTAGCGGACCAGCGGGGATGTGTAGCGGTGTCATTATGTCGTGGACTCGTACCGGCTTCATGCCACGGCGTCGTGGCACCGTTACGAGGAAAACAAAGAATGCCTGAATGATAAGCGAGGAAGTGTACCGGCATCTTGTAGCTGTGGGACCTCAGAGAGAACTTGGAGCAGATTGAAAACACCGTGAAACGACAGCGGGCTATCATAGCGGCTTCATGCCATGGCTGGAATGCAGCAATCGGTTCACGCGGCATTCTCACACCGCTGGATCGGTCCTAGATTTCAGATTTTGTTGCTTAACCGGATTTACCAGATTGGTTATGTGTTAAACCATGTTTCCCTTATTTTTCACTATAAATAGCTTCTAAACCTAATTAGAAGGCTGTTATGTTTTGAAAGATTCTTTTAGCCTCTTTTAAACATTTCTTCAAGAACTTGTATGAACCTTTCTATTCATCTTAGCAACATGATAAAATGAGTTGTTCAACCATCGTCATTCTAGCTTGCGAAATGTAATAGAGAGGGTTTTTGGCATCTTCAAATCAAGATTCCTCATCTTCAAATCGGCACCACCATTTCCATATAAAACACAAGCCGAGTTAGTACTTGCTTGTGTTGTTTTACATAACTATCTTTGTAAAGAATGTCGCTCTGACATTTTTCTTCCCGAAGAAAATGTCATTGATGATGGTGGTGTTGACGAAAATAATGTGTATGAAGAGGTTAATGGTACTCAAGATCAAGAAAGAGTGATTGCTAATAACTGGAGAGCAACAATAGTGGCAAACATGTGGACAGACGCTATGAATAAGGGATCTTGATGCAATTAATTAGATTGTTTTTTCGTTTTGTTTGGTCTTTTTTTTTTTTTTTTTTTGCTTTCGAAACTTGTTGTTCTTTTCTTTTATTGCCTTTCTATGAATATGGCCAATGATTGGTGCTGGGTAAAACGGATTGTCCTCAGCTTCCTTCATTTCTTATCAAGAAAACTAGTAAGGGAGAAGACTGATTTCCACTTTACAAGAAGATGCATGATAACAAAAGTGTTAAGAATGCTTCAGCTTTTCATTGATTAGTCAAAATTTCACCATCGCTAACACATCAAGCTTGTTTCAAATTCCTCACACTGTCACCTTGTGATTGTAATAGTCTACATTACATGATCGATGAAATGATTAATGAACGTATATATAGTCGGGATTAACTGAAACTATTGATTACCTTTGAGATGAGAAAGAGCCTTCATGATTTTCTTCTATCACCAAGTCAAGGAGAGCTACCAGTACGAGTAGCGAGTTGCTTCAGCAGGTTTTACACACTAGAGAATCTGTTTCAAATCAAGATGAAGAAGATAAGGGACTACTTTCTTCAAATGGTGATTCTGTTGGAGATGCTGCTGTATCCGTTTTTGTGGATGCTTTTGCTTTTTTTTTCTGTAGCTAATCTCGGCTAGAGGAAGAGGATGATGGAGTTCTGGTTGTTGTTAGTCAAGAACCTAAAGTAATGGAACTCCAAGATAGTGATTTTTCTGAGACCTTGGCTGATGCCCATGAGGCTAACTCAAAGCATGACTTGCCTCCTCTGGGTTTGACGCTGAAGTAGATGACTCTGCAGAAGAAGAGGTGAATGTATAAGTTGGGAATTTGGATGTTTTGTGGATATAAGTTGTTTCCTTTTTGCTTTAAATTCTCACCAAATAATCAGGTAATTTTATTTTTTTAAATAAAAAATCTTACAAATCTCACCAAGAATCTTTGAAATCACCCAAATCTCTTCAAATATAAATTCCACCAAATTCCACCAAATCTTCATTCCAATACATCCCTCGTAGTAGGTGTTTAATTATTAATTAAGTAATTAAATTAAGAACATTCAAGCTTGTTACTTGTATGCTGTGAAATGGAATTGAGAATTTTTTTTTTTTATCACAATCATGAACGGTAAAACAAAGTCAAATGACTTGTGAAATTATGAACTTTTCCTTATTCAAGAATCTAAGGATCTTTGTTATCTTGTTATTTGGAATCTTAAGGCAGCAGAAGAATGTATGTGGCTGCTTGAGCTTGATCAGAAACATAGTGGAGCGTTGATGCTGAGAGTTCAGACATTAGTCACTCTTAAAGAACCCAATTTTGCTCTTTTTGATGTCACTAGACTTATGGAGTTGAATCATGATTCCGAGATTTATCAAAACTTTGAGGGTCACAATGCGCGGATTTAACTAAAATCGGTTTAATGCTAATTTTAAAATATTATCGAAAGATAAAGAAAATGAAAACACAATAATTATGATGCAACTCTATAATAATCCAAAAAAAATCAGTAATATTCAAAATTGAGCTTATAAAACCAAATCAGGCAGAAGACAAAAAAGAAAAACAAAAATAAAGACCAATTTCACACAAATATCAGCTAAAGGAACTAAAGCCTAGATCCTCTTTGTTTTTATTCAGCTATCAAAAGGTATAAAATGGGTTTAGTGGAAGTTGAGTTTCATAAATAACGACCTTTGTGTTTTAAAAAAAGTTATTTACTAAAAAGAATTAAAATAATCCATATTCCAATAACACATGATATTAATTAAATTATAAAATAGTGATAACAAAGCGTTTTAAATAACAAAACAAATTCAGTAGAATTTACAAGTTATTAAACCAATAACATTAGATTTAACTGAGTGCAAGATTATATTAACCAAATATCAATAGAATCCAACAATTTAAAAGTCTAGGAAATAAGAGCATCTCCAATAGTAGAACCCTATAAGGGGTTCTTAACAATTTTTTTAATTCTAAATTTTAAGAACCCTATGCTAAAAACTCCTAAAATGGTTCTTAAATAAGAACTTTAAGAATCTCTCTCTCCTCATGCTAAGAACCCCTCTAATATTTATCATTATTTGTCATTATAAAATTTTAAGATACCCTCCTGTAAGAACCCCTTTTGGAGCTGCTCTAAAGACCACTGGTGAATGTTCTTGATTGCTTCTTTAGCCAACAAATTCATATGGTAATAAGTTTCTCGATAGATGCCTATCAATACTTTCTTCATCGTCACGAACATTTATCTCTTCAGAGTTATCTTCTTGACTACTACAGTTAAAGTTTTGCTCCATATCATAAATATTGTCATCTGTTAATGAATATTATTACATAATGTAAAAAAAAGTTAAACTTATTTGTGGTGAATTTATCAGTTATAACAATTAAAAAATATATTTACCTGGATCAGAGTGGTCAAAATCTTCATTGTCAGAGTCCTCTTCTAAATTAGGACATGATAATTGATTCTTCATAAGAGAATTGAGGTCTTTTAACCAGTGGGAAAATTTTGTGGAACTTTCTAAGGAGTTCAATACTTTCTTCCTTTCATCTCTCTCTGCAACTAACTCCTTCACTTTCTGTGGATTCGTCATCATTGATATTAGATCCAATTTCTCTAGGTATACATAGCGTTCATCATATTCCGTTATTGCATCACTAGGCCGGAAAGGTTGAAACCCTTTTTCATCCAAATTCTTAACAAGGTCAACATTCACTTGGATTTCTCCACTGCGTTTTCCATGAATAAATTTCACCTTATTGTTTAATTTTTCCACCTCAGCTGTCAGATTATTCAACGTAGTTGTATGTATACATCACAAACAGTTAAATTTCTAATGTTAGAACATTTGTCTTAATAACCAAAAGAACATCAAGATTGAATCAAAGTTTAAGATTTCTAACCTATCCTCATAGGAAACAAATATGATGGCATAGAACTCTTCAAGGACTGCAAAGTAGGATGTAAAATTAGTATATCTATAGAGAAGAAAAACTGAGCTTAAAGTCTTTCCAATATCTTTAAGCAAATTCATCTTCTCTTTTGTAAGTACTACCTTGATTTTAATAGATTATGTTTGGTCACTGTCGTTCTTGTAGTCATTCAGACAGAAGAAGAATAAATCAGAAAGAAGCATATAAAAATAATATCACACTTTCTAATCAAAACAAAGGATTCTACATGAATAGAACCTTTCTTTTTCAAATATTGCAAAAAATCTTATCTACTTCTGAGTAGATTTGTAAACTAGGAGCTCGATAATCATAAAACTAGTATCACTAGTCACCTCATAATATACCAGTAATATTGTAGTTAAACAGATATTCCTTGGATGCAGTTTCCATATTCTTTTTGGATTCTGCTTTTTCTATCGCTCCATTAAAATGTCTATACCAATGATGCATTGTTTTCATCTATTCATCTCTAAGCAGATGCCTTAATTTAGCAACAATGTCTCTAATAATATTTAGGGTTACTGAAAAATATTAACAAGTCTCAGAAAACTTAGAAAATCAAATGTATTGCACTGATTTGGGGAAAGAATTAGCTTTTTGGCTTTATCTTTTTCCCGTCTTCAAACAAGGGTTCAAAGTGGACATCATCATTCTCAGGAAACAAAAGTCTTCTGATGGGAGATAGCTTGGTATGAATATATTTCGGATGGGATGCATCCATATATTATCAGTATGGCTAAAATTTGCACAAGATCGACATTGGTAAACTAACTTGGTTTATAGGAAAGAAATTAATTTTTATTTTCTTTTCTAAATTATTTGACGAAAATAAAAAAAATTATTAAAAAGACATATATTCAGAAAAGATATATATTTCTCCAAAAGCGCATGTATTGACAGAAAATTCCATATTCCATCCTCTACGATATATATATAGTCACTATAAATAAAGTAGTTCTTCAAACACTCAGATCATCTGAAAATCCCTACAGAAGACCTAGAAATCAACTCTGCAGTTTCTTGTTCTTCTTTTATCGCAAACCCTAAATCTCTTTTAATCATCAACCTATTATCCAAATTTATAAACGAGACTTCTCATAAGCCCTAGATTCTTGTCTAATTGAAGCTACTGTTCAACACTAACCCAAGAGCCCTAAAGAGACTACTCACAAATCAACATGAAAACACAAAACCACTACGGGATCTTTTCCTTGTCCCCTAAAGTCTTGGAGATGATATCGAGTACTTTCGAAATGGAGCTAAAAAATTACGAGGATTGGCAAATCCAGTCAAATAAATAAAATTTTCCTGAAAGTTTATAAAGCATGCAAATATAAGTGAGATAAAATGTAAATTAATAAGTGAAAATATTTTTTTTCATAATGTAAACAACGTAGCTTCAGGAAATTTTAATTGGTTAGTGTTTCTTGTTAAAGCATCATTTCATACCTTTGCGTCATGTGCGGAACCTTCCCATCCACTAAGAACATATATAAGTTCTAAATCAAAATTACATGCAGCTAAAACATTTTGCGATAATTGTCCTTTTCGATTACGGTAGCTAGCCGTATCTTGCTCCGCTGTCATTGCAAGAATATGTGTTCCATCAATAGCTCCCACACAATCCTAAGAAAAAATTAAACGAAATATTAAAGTTTTGATACAACTGAAAAAAGAGCAGAATAAATAAACCTCATACCTTAAAATAAGGATAAAACCGTGTGCTGTCTCTTATTTTTGTTGGCACTGCAAGCCCAGGTTTAGCCATGTACGTAGGAGCAAGTGCATTTAACACCTTAAGAATTGTGTTAAACCTCATACTTATTGAGAATCTTGATCTTTTGAATCTATCTTGAGCCTGAATATACCTTGAATTTTGACCAACGATAAACAAAAATGTGGCAAGCATTTCTTCAACCGAAACATGTCTTGTGTCTTTTAAACCCATCTTCACTCTGAAAATATAGCATAGTTTTAGGATACATACGATATAGATGTCAAAAATGTTCAGGATCTTCAACCAACGCATTTTTTATGTATTCATGTCCAAGTCTCGTAGTTGGTTTTCTAATCTGGCGTTGTATTTGCAGAATGAAATAATGGATCTTTGCAATGATTGACAAAACCAATAATATAATATCCACATCTGACTTGGAATTTCTCGTCCTTTTTCTTTTTCTTCTAGCTAGTCTCTTCACTTTCATGAATTATGTGATCCATTATTAAAAGCCTACATAAAAACATAGTTATGAAGTTACAAAAGAATTGAAATATAACAGATCAGTACAAAACTATGAAGCTTCTTATAGGAAAATATAATCGCTATCACATACAAAAAGTCAAAGCAGAGAGACAACTTGGATCATTCAAAACAAAATAAAAAACAACTAATCATAACAGGTACTTAGAAACCAATTAATAACAAGAAAAAAATAAAAGAAAGAAGAAGGCATGCATCATAAGTTGATAACAGGTAGAAGAAGCACACATCACAATAGGTAGAACCCACAATTTTTTGTAAAAAAAAAAAAATTATAGTATGATTGGAAATTTCTTGGTCAAGCTCATTTGACAAAATTAGTAAAGTAAATGAAAACAAACCTCAACATAATTGATTTCCAAGACCTATAAAAGAGCTTCACGAGTTGCATAGGAAGAAAAGAGCAGAGATTGAACAAATATATATAAAACCTAATTTTTCCTCTAGGTCTATTTTTTTTGTTGAACGCTTCAAGATATTCTTTGTACTCTCATTCCTACATGTTGTGTAAATACACCAGCTTAGCCTCTTAATCCACAAGCAAACAGAATTGGAATACAAGTCAATGTATTTGATTATGTTTTGGCCTTATCTTTTTCTGAACTGTATGCCCCAATGGATTTAATTCAGTGTTGACATAATCAATTTTCTTCCAAACCAAAGCAACTTCTTTCCTCATAGGATCAGCTAAACCCTTCAAGTTCCTGAAATGCAATTTAACCAATGAGCTTCTTAATCATCAATATGGTATCACCGAGAAAAAACAAATGGTTCTTTTCATAAAAAAGAAACAGGTTTGATCCACAGAGCTAATCTAATCACCTAGAAGAAGCAAATGGGTTCCACTACAAATCTAAATATTTGAAATCGATTTCTGATAAGAAAAGAGAATCTCACTTCAGAGTGATCCAATTGCTAAAAATTGTAGTGGTTTTGTCGACGAAACAAATGGCTTTCTGATAAGTTACTTACTGGTTTTGTCAAACAGAATATCACTTCAGAGTGATCCAAATGACAATGAACAAAAGCCTTCTGTTTGATGCTTAACTTTCGATTTGAATGAAGAAGAGGAGAAGGAATCGTAAGAACAAAGAAACAAAATCGAAATCAGAGGCTTTTGTGAAGCCACCATTTGTTTTTCCCAAAGGAAATGGGAAAAAGGAGAAAGCAGAGAATACGAAGGCTTCGGAGTGAGCGGAGGCTTCTTCATACCATTTTTTATATGTGTTTAGTTCCACCAAATACCACCTTTGGAGGTGTGATTATTTCATCCTTATTTTTCAAGTAAAAAAGTATCAAAAATCCAATTCTCATTGTGTAATTTTTTCAAAAAGAACAATTATGTTTTGAATAACACTGTATTTGATATGAATTTTATAAATCATTGATTGAATAATATGTGATTATAAATGATAAATTTGATTTTAAAGAAATTCTTAATTCAATAACAGAGGAATTGAGAAGATATTTATAAATCACTAGTTGAATAACAGATGATTTTTAGAAAAAATCAAAATCTCCCCAAATCTTCATTCCAATACATCCCCCTAAGTCTTTAATCCAATTCAAATAAAAGGAGGTACTTGGGACTCAATAAAGTGTCCACATCAGCTAAAAAAAAAGGCTTGAGAAGAACTCTAACACTGCCATGTGGCACCTTTAAAATAGAGCTTTACGTTTTATTAATCCATCTACAACTAAACTCACCCATCAAAAGCCTTTTAAAACCACGTAATAAAGCCCAAATCTCTAATACAGCTATTATCAGTGCAGTCCAAATACAGTTACCACATTAAAACAGAAATTGTTTTTTAAAAAAACAAGACTTCTTTGCATTGCTACGTGGCATATTTCTTAGACCTAAGAATACCTCCATTAACTAAGATACCCAAATGTGTATTTTAGAAATTAAATATTAATATTTATAATATAATTAAATTATTTAATTAAATAAAAAATCTTACTCAATCACAATTGTACACATCGCAAGGAGAGTTCTAAATGGTTTCTCAAAGTTTCTGGTTTGAGACCCAAGTTCTCACCTCTCTCTTCCTTTCTCTATTTTTTTTATTTTTTAATACTTAGATACTTTGTTAGATACCAGCAATGGAGTTGGCCTAAGATGCTTTTCTCTTCGTCTCCTCTCCTCCTCCATCAAAATCTCTTTTGTTCATTTGTATAGTAACTTAAAATACGTTTTAACCATTCGAGTTCTATCTTATTCGTTTTGTTTGCGCTAGATTTAAAGATGTATGGAGTAGAGCAACCTTTTAAAGATGTATGGAGTAGAGCAACCTGAGACATATATTCTACTTAGCAAGCCATATATCAAGCTGTTGGTGTTCCGTGAGACATAGTTGTACAGTAATATCCTTGAGAGAGACTGATACCAAAAGAAATGAAAGTGTTAGAAAATTGAGGCAGAGACGGGAGAACCAAGCGGAAGCAGTGATGGAATTTCCAATTTACATTCGCTGTAGCTTTAGAATGGTAAATATATTCAAATTGTCTACTTTTCTTAGTTTATAAAGAGTTCATGATCTGACATTATTGGCCTAATCTACGCTTAAATACTAATGTTAATATTGTTTGCAGAACTGCGTGAATAATCTTTAGTTACTTACCAATTTGTGTCAACAACAAGGGAATGAGAAGATTATTCTGAAGACTCAAAGAGGTACATCGATTCTCTTTGTATCTATTATTAGGGTACATCAAATATTATTCTATGCTTATTTTTTTTGTTATGTTTCCCAAGATTTCTACCTATATTACGTTTCACATGTTCCTTTGATGTGTACTTTTGATCTCTTATATAGTGTTGCTATTGGTGTGAGTAGAGTTTTGTTTAAGTAAATAAGGTTTTTTTATTTACAGTGACAGGGTTCAAGAAACCACGTCTTCCGTAGTGAATTCTGATCTAAACACAAGGTTCACTCTTTTCTAATCCTCTAAATAAAATGTTGTCTCTATTTTTTGGCCCTTAGGTTTTCAGCTTCTAAAGCTTTGCAATTTTTTCATTCTTCCTAGCTTATTTTTCTACCATAGTAAAGATAGGAGTTTGATCTCTTCCTCTCTGATTTGGGTTTGGATTTATATCTAATTATCTATTAGAATTCAAAAAAAGTTTCAAGCAAATTTCAAACAAAAAGCTACATTCATAGATTTTGTAGACATGTTTGTGTTCTAATTTTTATGATTGATGCAAATGCTTTAGGGAATTGGTACTGTGATTCTACCAAGATCAAAGAGGATGAAAATAAAGATGGTTCTTCAGGTCAACTTTTGGCATTAGAGTATACCATGGAAAAATTTCTCACAATTTGTGGAGGTTGTGATAATTGAGCCTATTTTTATATCTAGGTGGGTGATACAACCTTTTTGGCATACATAGAGTAGGATTCTGGAATTAAGTTGGTAAAAAAATTCTACCATGGACTACAATATGTCTTCTTCAAGGGAAGCTGCTAAGACGAAAGGCGAAGCTAAATGCAGCTCCTGCTCTACCTTTAATTCGTTTTTCTATGCTGATCAGAAGATCTAGAGAGCCAATACTTTCCCTTTTAAGACTTTTCAGGCCAATACTTTCCCTTTTACACTACAAGAAAACAATGTCAATTCCGACTATAATTTTTGACCAAACCGGTAGGCGAAAATATTTCGACGAGATTCCGACCATTTTGCTACTAAAAGAGCACTAGTCGAAAATCTCCGACTAATCATACAAGTCGGAGTTTAGTCAGAAATATTAGTCAGAAAGATGTTGGAATTTGGTCGGACAATTGGTCAAAAATATGTAGCCGTTAAATGTTTGAATTTTCTGACCAAATTTTGACTATTTTAGTCAGAAATTGGTCGGAAATGTTTTTAGAAAATTCAGACTAATTTCCAACTATCTAAGTCAAAATTTAGTCATAATATTGTCGGAAATTTTATAAAAAATTTCTGACCAATTTCTGACTATTGTAGTCAGAAATTGGTCAGAAAATATGGTCAGAATTTAGTCATAATGTAGTCAGAAATAAGTTACCGTTATATGTATCAGTTTTCCGACCACATTCAGACTATGATAGTTGGAAATGAGTCGGCAAGTTTATAAAAGTATCCGACTAAATTCTGACTACCATAGTCAAAATTTGGTCGAAAAATGGTTGGAATGTTTGTAATGGTGACTTCGATTTCCGACTAAATTCTGACTAAAGTCTGACCAAACAATTTCTATATATAGACCAACCTCATTTCATTTGCAAATCACACATGAAAAAAAAACAAAACACTCTCAACATCTAATGGCATCTCACCCAATTTATCGTATTAGGGAATGAATGTATAGGTTAATGAAAATACTGGAAAGATTCGAGAAGAATAAAAAGTCGGACTTCGTCAATTCATGGAGATTCTAACAAATCAAGAAATAGTGCGAGAACAAGGTATGACAACTTGTCCTTGCCTAAAATGCATAAATGAAAAGTTTATAAAAATAGATGTAATTTGGAGGCACCTTTATCATAGGGAGTTTACTCATGCATATGATATATGGTTATCGCATGGAGAAGACTTTGGAGATATACCGGGGAGTAGACGAAGAGGAAAAAGGGTAGAAGAAAGAAATAATGATAGATTTATGGGTAAAAATAGTATAACAACTATTAGAGACGAGGATAATGTAGGGGGATGGTTAGAGATGCGTATCCAGAAGTTGCAGATACTAGTAATGTTGTTGAAGATCCAAACCCTGAATCGAGAAGGTTTTTTGAGATGTTAGATGCTGCTATGCATCTAATATATGATGGTTGCAAAGATGACCATTCTCCATTATCAGCAGCTACTAGGATGATGGGAATCATAACAGATTTCAATCTAAATGTGGAATGGGTGGATGCAATTGCGGATTTTTTCTGTGACTATCTCCGAGAAGAAATTCTCGCACCATGTTCGTACTAAGCAATTTAGAAGTTGGTACTTGCTCTGGGATTACCATATCAAATGATTGATGTCTGTCGAGATAACTGCATGATTTTTTGGAGAGAATATGCAAATTTGGAAGTTTGTAGATTTTGCGGTCAAGGGAGATTTCAAGATTCGACCGGGCGGAGCCGAATTCCTTATCAGCGAATGTGGTACTTACGAATCACAGATAGACTGAGACGATTGTATCAGTCAGAGCGAACTACAGCGGCTATGTGATGGCATGGAGAACATCCTTTCACTGGTGATATTTCACATCCATCAGATGCTAAAGTTTAGAAATATTTTCGGTATTCGTAACCTGATTTTGCAAGTCAAATGAGGAATGTCTACCTAGGTCCAAGCACATATGGTTTTAATCCATTTGGGAAGGGAGAATGGAAATATTCACTTTGGCCTTTGATTGTAACTTCATATAACCTACCTCTGGCTCTCTGTATGAAAAGAGAATTTTTGTTTCTCACAATACTTGTGTCAGTTCCAAATCATCCTCGACGAGCTCTTGATGTGTTTCTAAAGCCATTGATTTCAGAGTTACAGATATTGTGGTATAAAGGAGTTCGCGTGTATAATGTGTCGTTAAAGAACAATTTCACTATGCGCGTTGTATTGATGTGGACAGTCAGCGATTTTCAAGCTTATGGAATGTTATCAGGATGGATACACATGGAAGGTTAGCATGTCCTAATTGTCAAGATAATACTGATGCATTTTGGTTACAGAATGGGAGGAAATCACCTTGGTTTGACTGCCATAGGCATTTTTTACCGAGTAATCATACTTACCGCCAAAACAAACAATTGTTTAGAAGAAACAAAGGTGTCTGTGATGGTCCACCTCTGTTGTATGATGGTAACTATCTTCTGCAGCAATTTTCCGACTTTTATGTTGTTCAAATTGAAGAATGTAGTGGTAATGGACATGATAGAATTGATGGTTATAAGGAGCAACATAATTGGCATAAGAAGAGTATTCTTTGGGAACTACCGTATTGGAAAGATCAACTTCTCATACATAATCTTGATGTGATGCATATCAAAATACACTTTTTCGATAGCATCATCAACACGGTGTTGAATGTGCAAGAAAAAAACAAAGGATAATTGGAAGTCAATGTTGGATCTACCAGAAATTTGTTAACGGCCGCAACTACATGTTGATGAGAGTGGTAGAGATCCAGTTTCTACTTTTAGACTTAATCTAGCTCAAAAAACTGATTTTTTGAGTGGATCCAAGCTTCAGTTAAGTTCTCAGATGGATACATTTCTAATTTGCGTAATTATGTTGACAATACATCCAGACGGCTTTGTGGGTTAAAGAGTCATGATTGTCATGTTATTATGCAATGACTATTCTCATTTGTATTTACCGAATTCCTCCCAAAAGATGTCTACCAAGCAATAACAGGTATGTAAGATTGTTTGAAGTTAAATGTAATTTTTTCACCGATATTTGGTAACTTCTAAATAATCATAAGTGTCTTCTCCAGCTATTAGAGCTTTTTTCAGAGATCAATGCTCCAGATCATTCACGGAGGGTGGTTTATGTACGCTATAGGAGAATATTCCTGTCATCCTATGCAATCTTGCGAAAAAATTTCTACCTTCTTTTTTGATGTAATAGAGCATCTACGTATCCATTTGCCTCGTGAAGCTATACTTGGTGGTCCAATCCAATACAGATGGATGTATCTCTATTTTCAAGTATCAAAACCATTTCTCTTCTTAAATCCTTCACTACTTATCTTTATTATCATGATTACTTATCAATCAAGCCAATTATTTTGTGTTTTCATGATGTTGAGTGAGTAGTCTTTTAGAGCTTTCGGAAATGTTAGATTTAGGGTGATTGATGATAGATTACTAGAGTTTAGGCTTGTAACAACTTAGATCCATGTTTGATAGGTGTTCTCAATGCTATATTAGGCAAGGAATTGCTAGCTTTGTGCTTAGGCATTTTAGCGTCCGGAAGGTGTTTGATGAAATGTCGGATACAAATATCAATTAGCTTTTCATTCCTAGCCTACATAAGTAGTTGATTAGGGTGTTTAGTGGTTAGTTAAGTTTGATCCCAATGCTCATTGATCATTTTGTTAGCTAACGAAAGTTATTGATTATTAAATGATTAGTAAAGAGATTAGTGCCACGAAAGTTAATTAGTCGAGATTAGTGATCTAAGACCAATGAATTCACTCGAAGAGGTAGAATTAAGCTCCACTATTTAGTTATTGATCGTACTATTTATCTATCATTTCCTGAGAGTTTGTTTTTATCTTTATTTGAAATTAAAACCGTTTTCTCTATTTTTCCGCTTTGTTTTCTTTAGATTCGAAACTTTTATTTGCTTAGATGGAAATAGGACTTGCATTCTTGATGTGTTAAAGGTAGTTTCCTTGAGGATTGATACCCTTTATGCTTACTAACATATAAGGTTATTTGATAACTTTGGTTGCAAAACCGAATTATCAGCAATAATCTCATTTTTTTCCTTTCAATAGTTTTGTGATTCCGTTACATAATTTATAGTATTTGTTTTTAACATAATTTATGGTATTTTAAAAACTTTGAATTATATCATATGTGAAAAGTAAAGTTTTTAGATGATGAATATTGAAAAGATTCTAACTTGAGACTGAAAGATGATCAAGTAAATAATATATGGGAAAAGAGATTGTAGATAAACAAGAAAACATGTACTCTCTATCCCCGTACTCATGTCATGTGTTGTGTGTTTTCAATATTTTATTTTTTGTTTTTTGTTGGCAAAAAAATCAAATCCATTAAGCATCTAGGATGCGGTTTTTTTTAGAAGAAAACCGATCCGCTGAGTTAATGTTTACATGGAATAAAAGCAGACCTCGTGCTTGGCACAAACATTCAAATTGCGAGAAATAAATAAAATGAAAAAAAAAACAGAAATAACATTTTAAGAGAGCTGAAATCATCCAATTCTAATGCAAACATCGGCCAATCCTATAGCACATCCAACAAAACTATAAGATCCTTGCAGGCGGTCTGGAAAACAGTCTCAAATATGTGTAAATCTCTCAAACATCTCATAATCCCAAAAAACGAGTCAAGTTCTGCATGACGGGGTGTGGTGGATCCGCGGAGGCTCTTTAAACCAAGGTGGTGGATCCGCGGTGGCTCTTTAAACCAAGGTGCAAGATCTTACCATCTGCTAGCAGGATCTAACCATGCCCACTTTGGCTATCCAACTCAGCCGATGAGCCATTTGTCTGGCATATGAATCACTGATGGACTGATGAAGAAACCTTTGGAGCCTGAGGTGATGTAGCTATCTTGAATGCCTCAGTCGAATGTTAGCCACCCTGATTAGCTCCGCCTTTTGAGTTAGTATTTTTATTTTTAAAATGGTATGATCCGTCCATTTCCAAGTATATGTTGTTGGCCAAATTTAATTAATAATAAGAAGATTGATCACTGATTAAAAGAAAAAAAGAGATTGACTACTTTTTTTGTTTTTTTGAAGATAGAGATTGACTACTTACTGATTGTTATCCATTGTTCTTAAGTTTTATACCTAGAATGAAAACCTTCGATTAAAAAAATGAAAACGTAAATTAAATTTGATACATTGACCAATTTTAAAGCAGGTGAAGGGAATCTGTACCATAACCATAGTCACAATTACTTGACAATACAATTAATAATAACAAGGTTGACCACAGATTGTGATCCATAATAACAAGATTGACCACAGATTGTGATTATGTATGTACTTACTAGTTTCTATACAGAGAATGGAAATTTGAAATTTTAACGAGAAAGTAAATGAAAATTAAATCTAATACGTTGACCAATCGTCTAAGATGTGTAAGGGGATAATAATATCTAATATGCTTGCAAAGTATTATATAACCATAACTACAATTGATGAAGAATACAATTCCAAAATCTCAATTCTAACAAGAGAATGGGTTCTTTCTCCTGTTGTGTTAGCGTCGTTTCTCTGGCAGTTCTGTTACCATTTTTCTTAGTCTCTGTTTCGGCCACAACATACATAGATGCCATATGCCAACATGTCACTGACAAAGCCTTCTGCGTCAAAACTTTGAACGCATATCCTAAGGCAGCTTCTGCCACAACCAAGGTACTAATTCTCTTCTTTATATTAGATGTTTTCTAACAAATTTCGGTTTCATTTTGTCTGATATTTTCAAGTTTCTATACAAAAATTAAATTTTGTTTAATTTTTTTGTGTGATGATTTATATATTTAGTATGTTTTCTTATTATGTAAATTAGATATTAATTTATGATTCAATGTAAACACAAAACAATAAAAAAGATATACTATTTGATGAACTTTCTTAAATCATGCATTTTTAACTAAAACATCTAATAAACTTAGATAAAGAGAATCTTTAGTTCCCAAAACCAATATCACCTGTTATTTTCAAAAGGTTTTAGTTTCTCCATTTTTCTTAAATTATCAAGTAAAGTTTCAAAGTTATGGTTTTAGTTTGAATCTATATATGGTCTTCTCATAAAAGTGTATTGAAAATCCTAAAGGTTCATAATTGTAAATGCAGTCGTAAAACCAAAATCACAATTTTGTAATTTCAAGAATGTTCATGTCTCATTGACTCATTCTCAATCATACACATATAGTTTATTATTCATTTTCATTTTGTAGCTACAAGCAGCTGCGGCCACGCTGAGGCTAGCTACATCTTATGCCGATAAGTCTGCAGCTTTCGCCGGAACAGAGGCAAAGCAGAATCGAAACTTGATGAAACAGTTTAAGGCGAGTCAAGATGCCTTTGTGACCATTAGCAAATCTCTCAAAAGCGCTGCCTTGGAACTCAAGGAATCGCCAGACACTGCCAACTATGACGCCATGCAGTGTACTGACAGCACGACGATGGTGAAGAATTTGGTCGGGAAAAATTCAGACAAGGCTTCGAGGACTGTCATACTGATGACATTGATGATGGAGAAGCTTATTGCTCTTGCTGTTGGAGCCACCGTAACTGTTGGTGGGTAAAGACGACGATGAGAACACATACCATCGTCTTGCCATTTTTGGTTTACTTTGGTCAAAGGTTATGGTTATTTAATCATAGAGGATACACATTTTAATACATTTCCTCTTTCGAAGGAAAATATGCATGTGTTGAAAACTATTTTAATCTATGGTCTAATTAAAAGTATGGTCTGCAAAAAATAATAATAACGTGTTTCCTCGAGTTATTCATTTGTCAGACTGATTTTAGTATCGGAGAGTCCTCGAAAAACATCTTCCAAATGTTTACCAGATTGTTAGGTGTTGACTTACGTGTGGAGGCCATTAATTCTATACCCACGAATATAACTAATATATTTAACCTTCCAAATTATTTTATGTCATCTAGTGTGAAAAAAACGCGGAGCCTAGTTAGAAAGTTTAAAGTGTTAGAAAAATAGTTTGAATATTTAAAATCTTAATGTAATATTATCAAAGTTTAAAATACTACCATTTGTCATTATGAAAGTTGCAAATGGTAATTTCCCTTTAAAATAGAATAACACTTTTAAAAAGTGTAACATTCTTTTAGTGCTATATATATGTATGATATAACATGGTTTTCTATGTTTTTTGCACCATTTTGGATCAAGTACTTTGTGTAATTTTTTTGAAAAAGTGAATCATAACATGTGAAAAAAAAATTATATAGATGATTGAAAATGAGACATGATCAAACAAAAATTAGAGAGAGAGAGAAAATTGAAAAAAAAATAGATACCTTTTTTTATAACAAAAAAATAGAAAAAAAATAGATACTTTGTTACTCAATCACAACTTATGTTATATACTTTGTGTTGTCAATGTTTCTTTTAAAAGAAGAAGGTTATAATTGTTCAGTGCCACCTTAAAACGAAGCTACTAACCTAATATTACACCTTTATAAAATCAGAACTAAAATAAAGCAATGTAAAGAACCAAAACATCTTCGCCGAGACGATCAGCAAACACATGAACATGATGTACAACATTTACATTCATTAACCATCCTCAAAACCTAACCATTTGAAACTCATTCACTTGAACTTCAGCTTTGCCAAAAAATCTGGTATAACTCTTGACAAAATCCAGAAAAAAAAATTAGTAATCAACCATCGTTCACTAATTCTAATCAATATACTTTCAAAAACAAAATAAATATGTTATAACTTGTCTAGAGTTTGAAACCTCTATAGCCAATTTGCATCTAAATCTTTCTCTACCCGGCGCTTAAACTACTTGGCTGATATAATTCTTCTCTCACTGTTTCTGAGGATTAAAAAAACTGAGCAGAATACACACGATTTAGGGTTAATACTTTTTGTGTGTGTGTGTGTGTGGTTTCTCAAATTTGTAAAAGTAGTTTAGTAAGTTGAACATATTTTGTTTTTAGTGACCGGATCCTTTAAAGCATCGATGACATAAATAGAAACAAAAAGTTTCAATTGTTGTCACGCGTTTGATTGATCGTTGTTGCTACATCCAAATGAACAAGTTTGGTCGTGATCGCTAACAGGGCAAATGTAGTTGACCAAATATTATGTCATTTGGCCATTCACTAAATTCTCCAAAATATTTTATAAATAATAAGATTGACCAGAGATATATTGCTCATGTGTACCTTTTAGTTTCTATAGAAAATGTAAATTTGAAAACATAAAGAAAAAAATGGAAACTAAATCGAAACATTGAACTATTTTGAAGCAGATTGGTAACGGGGTAGCATCTAATATGCGTGCAGAGAATTATATCATCATAACCATAACCACAATTGATAAACAATTGTACAATTAATAATAATAATAATATAATAATAATATAAATAACCAAAGATTGTGAATTTTCTCTGATATTTTTATTTCTATATAGAGAATAAAAATCCGGAACGATGGAAAGAAAGTAATTGAAAATTAAATATAATATATTGACCAATTTTTAAGCTTGGAGCTAGATTTAGCACCAAATCGGACACTCTCAAAAACCCAATATGTAAGCTATAAAAAGGGCTTATAAAACCCAAATGGTATGGCCAAGTCAAATAAAAAGGTTGAGACCTCCTAAAATCAAGGCCCACAGTGCTCTTCCACTTAGAATAAGTCAATGAGAGAAATGGGGACTACGTACTTGTGGAGATCGTACTTGTCATGTGGTTACGGAGATTGTGGACTTTGTAGAGAACCGTTCTTATTATAAAAGGAACAAGATGAGTCTTCACCAAAGGCTCGATCCATGAGTGCAGTCACCATTCTTTATCTCTTCACAGATTTCTCCTTATTATTTGATCTATGAATAAAGTCCAATTCGTAGAATCAAGTTCATTTAGATTTCTCCTCAATTTTATACAAATTTTTGGTTATGAGTTTTAGCATTCACAATTGGGAAAGGGAGGAATAATATATATTTTTGCAAAGTGTTATATATATAACCACAATTGATGAACAATACAACATAGAAAAATCTGAATTCTAACGTGGGGATGGCTTCTACTTCCTATTGTTATGGCGTTGTTTCTATGACTGTTTTGTTATCATTTCTCTTAGTCTCTGCTTCAGCCACAACATACATCAACGCCATATGCAAACATGTCACTGACAAAGCCTTCTGCGTCAAAACATTGAAAGCATATCCTAAGGCAGCTTCTGCCACCAGCAAGGTACTAATATTCATTTTCCAATAACCAATATATAGAGACATATCACTAGTTAGGTTCAAAATGTTGCAATTTTTCTTAAATTGTCAAATAAAGTTTTGAAATTATGTTCTTCTCATACATAATCATAAATTATGTATCTATTATCTATGAAAAGAATCACAATTTTGTAATTTCAAGTATGTTCATGTCTCATTCTCAATCAAAGACATAATTTATTACTATTTCATTATCTAGTTCCAAGCCGCTCAGGCCACGCTTAGCCTAGCCATATCTTATGCCGATAAGTCTAAGGCTTTCGCCGGACAAGCGACAAAGAAGAATCCAGGCTTGAAGAAGCAGTTCGCGGCGTGTCAAGATGCCTTCTTGACCATTAGCAACTCTATCCAAAGCGCTCTCTTGGGACTCAAGGAATCACCAGAGACTGCGAACTATGATGTCATGGTTTGTACCGACAGCACGACGATGGTGAAGGGTTTGGTTGGGAAAAAAACAGACAAGGCTTCGAAGACTGTCATAAGGATGACATTGAGGATGGAGAAGCTTATTGCTCTTGCTGTGGGAGCCACCGTAGCTGTTGGCGGGTAAAGACAACGATGAGAACACAAACCATTGTCAGATTTGCCATTTTTTTGTTTACTCTGGTTAAAGGATATTGTTCTTTAATCATAGAGGATGCAACTTTTTGTTTTTAAAAGGATAATTATATATAAATGAAATACTTATTTTATAATCTCACCTACGTTAAATCCAATAGAGATGATTTAACCTAATTCAAGCAATAAACCCCCGTCATCTTGTAGTGATCATAAAAACGATTAGTATATATATTTTATCTAATAAACTTTAGTATATGTTGGTGTGGGATCTCGCACAACAGATCGGCCATCTCAAAGAAAATCAATATTAACACATTTTCCTCATATCTTGTACATCGTCAATTCGATTTTTGTGTTTATAAACAAAAGTTTTTTACTCCCATAATATTTTTCACGATTTAAAATCTCGCACTGGCTTTAAAACTAATGAAATGAGAAGTTTCGAAAAAGAAAAAGAAAAATCAAGTGAATCCTTCATATTATTAGACATGAGTACTCTTTTCAAATTTGAGTAGAAAAGTTGCATGCACAATATTTGGTTTCGTTTCTTATCGTCTTTTAAAAATAAATTCAAGATTGCCGCAGATCGTGTTCCACTAAATATATTAGTTTCTATATAAGAGAATGGAAATAATTAGAGACACTAAATCGGAAAATTAATTATATATTAGAAAATAGAAATGAGAAGTTTTGGCCACAAAAAAAAGAAAAAAAAAGAAAATCAAGCGAATCGTTTATATTATGATTTGTGTAATTTGTGTCGAAAGGTTTGCATACCATATTTGGTGTATTTTTCTGTCGTCTTTTTAAAATAAAATCAAGATTCTCCACAGATCATGTTCCACTATATATTTTACGTTCTATATAAGAGAATGTAAATACGGAAATAATTAGAGAATATAAATCGGATAATTAATAAAATATAATAAATATTTTAGTATATTACCAATATATAAATAACCATGACCACCACGATTCACTAACAGTTGAGATTAAACGAAAATCTGAATACACTAACTAGGGATGGCTTCTTCTTCCAATTTTTTTCTCTTCGTTTCTGTGGCAATTCTGCTACAACTTCTCTTAGACTCTACTCCGGCCTTAACCTCCACAAAATACATCAACGACATATGCAACCGTGTGAGTAACAACACCTTCTGTTTTCAAACTTTGAACTCCTATCCTCCGGCGGTTGCTGCCACCAACAAGGTACTAATATTTTATACACATCATATTCCTATTTTTCCAATCATTAGATAGAGATATATCAGTACATGAAAACATGAATTTAGATGAAAAAATGGGTCACAAAACCGTAGTAAATGGCTTTTTTGATGGATTTTGTTCTTGAGTTTTATATTGTGATTTCAACAGATTTTCGACGGATTTCCAAGGCTTTATATCACTTGTTAGTTTCTCAATCCATTACATTATTTTTCTTATATTATCATTTAAAGTTTTAAAGTTATGGTTTTAACATGAATCTATGGTATTTTCATAAAATTTTGTATAGAAAATCCTAATATTCAGGATTATAGATGCAGTCATGAAACAAAAATTTGGTGATTTTGTAATTTCAGTTGTGGTCATATCTCATTCTGAATAATTGACACATCATTTTTAAGTAATTTAATTTGTAGTACCAAGCGGCTGAGGCAGTGCTCCACCTTGGTAGATCCCACGCTCTAAAAACGTTGAGTTTCATTGAAAAAGTGGCAAAGAAGAGATCAAACTTGAAACAGTTCAAAGCGTGTCAAGATGTCTACAAGTATATTGCAATGTCTTTCGATATCCCTACCTCGGAACTCAAGGAGGATCCTGACTCAGCAAACTATGAAGTTATGGTTTGTTACGACCAAACGAGTATGGTAAATGATTTGATCGGGAAAAATAGAGATGTGGCATCGAAGAAGGTCATGACGATGACAATGAAGATGAATGTGTTTATTAACCTTGCCGATGTAGCTACCACAGTTATTGGTTGGTGAAAGACGAGGATGAGAACACATACCTTTCCTTAGATTTCCAATATTTTGTTTACTTTGGTGATAGTTTTTTTTTTTATTTGGTTTAAATTTTCTCAGATATTGTGGTTGATTTATTTCTATGGGATGCAATATTCTGATTTTAAGAGGATCAGTACATTTCCTTTGTTTCAGTGGAATAGATGCATATGTTGAAAACTTTTATGATCTAATTGCAAAATGTTTGGAAACTAAGGGGCTGCTATTGGTTTATTCATTTAATTAATTTTTAAATCTATATGAGATTTGGAAATTCTTATGTGCATGTTGAAAGAACATTGTTTACTTTCTATATTAAAAGAAAAACAATAGGAGCCATTTTTGCTTAGGTGTTGCGAAGAAAAGTGTTCTGTACAATTTTGATTCTTTTTAATAAAAAACCTCTATATTATTTTTAATGCATTGAAACATCTTTTATATTAAAAAAAAGGAGAAGTTGGAATTAAAGGATATATATATATATACATATTTATGGTTTGTCCATCTATATTTTTTAATCAACATTCGGTATTATGCTAATAATCTTAAACCTATTATATCGTTAAATATAGGATTTAAAAAAAAATTATATACCCTTAAAGTATACTATTTTTTTGATATTATTTTTGAGTGATCTTTATTGGTCAAATATTGACGACCAATATTTATGACTTAAGTTTATCAATGATAATCCAAAGTCGATTGGGCTTATGATGTGTCTTGGAGCCTGTTTATCTCTTGGAGCTTATGAACTATAATCCAACATTTTTTTAATTGAAACCAGAAAAAGACCTACTACTAATTACAATGGCTATTTGCTCCTTTTCCATCTCAATATAAAAATGGATACCTTCAATTATCCCAATATGAATATTTAATCAATACATCACTACGTAATATTTCAAGTTTGTAAATTATATGTAAACCAAAGAAATAAACCATCTATTGGAACAAAATCTACAGAGAAATTATATGAGAAAAAAGGATTTTCTTTGATACATAATACACATGTGTATAATAAACATAATACACAACATTCTTGTTTTGGTTCTTCTTGCTTTAGTCATGTTTCTCTCTAGTCTATTCTATGATTCATTGTCTTGATAGTTTTACACTTCACTCTATTTTCATCGTTTTCTTGATGTATTCTCAAAATGTTGTTCATATTAGGGGGAAACCAAAAGAACAAACAAATACAATATGGGTTAAAATAACTAGAATAATCTTTAATAGTGAATTAATTGCTAAATTAACTAGAAAAAATTAGGATTAAGTGAATTTTTTTGTTCCGCAACCAAGCTCATGAGGCTAATCCTCTAGACGTGGGAGACAACCTCAATGATCCTCCTCACCAGCCTCCTAATGTTGCTAACGTATAACATCATGTTAATGTTGGTGTTAGACAAGTTGCTTATGTGGACCCTCTGAGACGTGCCAATTTTAACCGTATGATAGCCGACTTTGACACTCCAAATTAATACCCTCAAGACTGAGCTACCATACGAGTCTCTAATCCACCAAGACGTGACTACAAGATAAAACCTCAAATCATTGCTTTGGTGAAGCAAAACCAGTTCCATGGTCTCACGCAGAACATCCTATGGATCACATCGATCTCTTTGAAAAAATCTGCAATACAAGAAGAATAAATTGTGTATTCGAAGACTATTTGAAGTGTAAGCTTTTTCCTTTCTCTCTAGCTGACAAGACTCGTAGATGGTTAAAGTCTCTATCCCCTGGATCGACCACTACTTGGGAAGGATGCACGTCAACCTTTCTTAACCACTTCTACACGAAATCGAGATCCAACTCTCTTAGGAACAAGCTTCAAGGTTTTCAACAAGGACCGGTTGAATCTTTTTACGAAGCGTGGGAACGCTTTAAGGACTATGAACGTGATTGTCTACACCATGGTTTCAGTCAAGGTAATCCTCTAAGTACTTTCTATAGAGGTTTACACCCTAAGTTTCAACTCTCACTCGACACGGCCAGCTATGGAGACTTCATTACTAAGACCGTTCTAGAAGGGCAAGCTCTCATCGACAACCTTGCTGCGAGTAGTAGCAACACTTGCACTGATTTTGATAGAACAATCCATTCTAGTGATTCTGATGCTAAACAGATCACCGAGCTTAAGAACATGATGAGCCAACTTCTAAGGAACCAACACCTGGCAGTCAATGCTTATGAGATGATTGACAACGGAAACATTGATGTTTTACAAGAGTTTTATGATTCATTCGATCAAGAAGAAGATGTTAACTATGTTGGTACTCAAAGTTTCTACCAGAACCGTGGATACAATAAAAACTTCAACAATAACTTCCATAACACTTCTAACCTTTCCTATAGGAACCCGAATGTGGAAAACCCTCAATATCAGAACTATCCACAGCAACCAAAGCCGTTTCAAAACCGCTTGCAGAACAATAACTTTGGTGGCAACAACAAATTCCAGCCATGTCCTCCTTTCATCAACAACAAAGTACCCTTCCAGAACGTCCCAACCGGACCAGCTCAGGCGCCTCAACCTCAAGGTAGTAACCTTTAGAAAATGATGCAAGAACTGTTAATTTCTCATCAACAAGCAACAAGGGATATCAACATAAAGGTGAATCATATCTATGGTGAATTGAATGTAAAGTTCGAAAGTCTTTCCACATTTGTTAAGAAGCTGGAAATTCAAGTTGCTCAAATTGCGAATGCTGTCGCTAGACCAGCCAGTGTACTTAGGTTTGTCTTTGGTGGATGTGGACATCTTTGGTGCGTGCTGTTTTTTGAGTATTTTACGTTTTTCTTCGATATTGATGTACACCGTTGCTCATTTCATTTAAATTAAAGTATTATTAGGTTGTTGGTTTTCCTGCTTGATTTCGTTTTTAATGCATATTCGCTTTGGTTATTGAACACAAAAGATTTGTACAATGACATTTTCACTTAATTTTCTAGTTAATTCCACTCATTTCCCTTTTTTTTTTGTGGACTGTTAAATTCATTTATCAAAACCAATGTGTAAAAAAATATTTACAAAATGAAATCCGAAAGAATAGAAAAATTTAAAGAAAATCACGCCTTTTGTGATCCGCATTAACGGACTCCATGGGCATGAAACCATTCTTGAAGCAGCAAGTGATACCGGGGATGTCCGGTTTTTCAAAGAGCAGCAATACAAGTCCGAATCGTTGTCAAAAGTACGGCCAACTACGTTGAATGTAACCACGTTGGTTCCCCCGCCGCTAAGTAGGAGTTAAATCTTCCCTCCCATGTAAGTCTCATAGCAATCTTTCTTACCGTTTTATTTTCTTGAGCTGTCGAAAATTTCACTTTTCAACATTGGAACCTCTATTGAGACTTTTTGGTACGAGCACGATACAGATACGACCTATAATTCGGCCAATCAATTGGATTATTAATAGCTTCCACAGCTTTCTACACTCTATCTAAACCTTAACGTTGTGACAGTGGTGATCATGTGAAGCCCAGAAAATGCCCTGAAGTTCTCCAACAATCTTGTTCCGAGCTGGCAAAAACGCACCTCTAGCATGAAAGTTGACCTCACCATTATTATCTCTGACTATCCATGAACATCCACAGAGCTGATCTGAATTGATCCAGTGATATGTATGGTTTTTGCATGATTTTAACACATTACATTTTGTTCTATTTCATATCATTGTATATATGCATTTGAGTCTGGTTTTCGCATTATCTCACATCTTAGAGTCTTAGGTTTTTTTTCTTGCATATTACATATATTTTGAGTTTCTTTTGGTGAATGGGAGTCTTGGAACTTCTTAGAGCTTTAGCAATGAAGAAAGGAGCAAGAAGAGATGGAAAAAAAAAGTGAAAAGAAACTTGTAGCGGTTACCTAAACCGCTCAGGATCCAAAGCAGCTGAAAGATGTCAACAGACGAACATTTTATCGTGCCCAATTTAATCTTCAATTTGGTGACCGCTAGGAAATTGAGTTAGCTTTCCAATGAAAGTTATCTCGAGTCATTTGCAGATGTATTCCAAGAGTTGTGGTCGAATTACTAGACACATATCATGTCTGCCGCGATGTTGACCAAGATGTTTAGAGTTGACCCGAATATTTTTGTTGCTTCCATATAAATATGTGTCTAAACATCTTAAAACGTAAGTTTTCTTCTTTGGAGAATTGGTTTTGATCTCCAAATTCTATTATAGATGTTTTGGATTGATGTCTTTTATATTAGGCAACTCTAATAAAGATTTCTTCATCTCTATCTTTGTAAATCCATTTCTTTATCTTATTCTTTCTCTTTTCTTCGTTTAGGTTGTTAGTTTTTTAATTGGATCATGGGTTATGCTAGATTAGGATAAATTGATGGTTAGATGATTATTCTTTAGGTTGATTATTGTTGGGTCCTTCATATTAGGTTGATCATAACGCTAGATTAACTAAGGAATTTGACATTTAGAGTTTAGGCATTTCACATCCGGAAGGTGTTGGATGAAATGTTTGAATAAACTTTTATGAGTTTTACATACCTAGCGAACGGAAGTTATTGATTAGGGTATTTAGTGAACTAATTGGACTTATTATTAATGGTCATTAGTCATTAAATAGCGAACGGAAGTTGTTGATGATTCAATGATGAGTGAAGTGATTAGTGCCACAAAAGTGGATTAATCATATTTGTGAGTTCCATGTTCTAGGATTGTATTTAATTCAATCTATTGCATTATCGTATGTTTGTTAATTCATCTTTATGATAGTGAAACTCATGGTCCAATAATTTTTCTTATTTTTCCCTTTTGATTTTCACTTTTTCATTCTTTCTTTACAACCTTCTTTTCATTCTTTCTTTACAAAACCCAAATCTTTATCTTAATCTATATTAGTTAGAATCTCGCATCTCTAGTGTGTGATTCTTAGTCTCCGCTGATTAATCCCAACGTACTCAACGTATTTGGGTTTATTTGATAGATCAGTGTAAAAACATTGTTATCATCCAGACATTGGCACTTCAACAAGCCAGGACGCGGCTTACTCCACCTTTGACGATTAGTAACCACGCTTAATGATTTTTCTTTTTTAATCAAAGTAGTAAGATATTACTTTTTCCTTCTCGATTTCGTATTAATGCGTATTCGATTTTGGTTTGTTGAACACAAAGAATATGTACAATGACATGTATTATAATTTCACTTTAATTTCTGTGTTAATTCCACTCATTTTGGGTATCTTGCTTGGGTTGCTTTGGTGCGTCTTTGGCTTAGTAAAATTAATACCTCCACAGTTTCATGTAATGAATTTTATATAATATTAATTTGATTGATGAAAACAAAAATATTGTTTACAAAATTGGAAATCAAAATTGAACGAAACCAGTGTTGATAATTAAAGCAAAACAAAGAAAGAATGTAGAGAATTCTAGTTTGATTAGTTAACTTATTTGTTGTTTAAGTTAGCTAATGAATACACGGAATTAACGAGTTTTTCTCAAACTAAAGAATATGCCTCGTGTGAGCTGAACTTACAAACATCCACTATAAATTTTATAGGTTATTATTTACAATATCTCTCTAAGTCTCTCACTCACAACCCTTTGTTTATCTTGTAACAGGTACCTCATGAAGAAAACAAAAATATGAATAAATGCCTAGGATGCCTAATACCAGCCTAGAACCCGAGACTAAGAAGAGAAACAAAAAACCTACCCCGAAACTAAGACACTCGCAAAATCTCTTGCTTGAACTCTCTCTTTATTTTGCCTATGTTTTTGAGTTTTCTTGATGATGTTGTTGTAGACCTCTTGACTTCTATTTATAATAAGCGGAAGACTTATTCCTTGTTGACTTCAGATTTGATCTCCTAATCCTTCTAGGAATTGTCTTTCTTCAATGTCAAGTAACTCATTATCAAAAATAATAGGGATTGGGCTTTGATGCCCAATTGATTTAGTTTTTTTTTTTGCCCAGCATTGGCCCAGCTTGTGTGAGTGTTGGTTTGGTCCATAAGACCAATACTTGGGTCAAAGTCTCGACTAGCTCTACATAGAATATATCTTATATATACTATCTTGAAAGAGTCGTGACGATGTGGTCAAAGATTCTCCATTTCTACCATATATATTATTGTTTTTCCTTATAGAGTAACAGTCTAAAGTTCATGCTGACTTAGAGGTACGACACATATGGAAGCGTTTTCAATGTGTCTCTCTGTTTTCTAGGTTATAAAAGAAAAACCATTGCAAATTAAAAAAAGTCACCACCTTTCACCACCTTTCAAAAGAATCTGTAGAAGAGAAACACAATCTGTTGCGCTCAAACCATTCGATCATATCTCTTACAATGGATTCAACTAGTCAACAAGACATGTTCTCGCTTCTACCGGATGCTCTTCTTGTTATGATCATTTCTTTCTTACCGTTCAAGGAATGTGTAAGTACTAGTGGTCTCTCCAAGCGATGGAGGTATCTCTGTCGTGAGACCAGAAACATTGCTTTTAAGGAATCTGATTTCTTGAATCATTCTTTCTCTAATCAAGAATCTAGAATGGACGCTAGGGCTTCCTTTTTTCGTAATATACGTCAATGGATCTCTATAATGCAAGATCAAGTCATCGAAAGTTTCGAGATTTGTGTCTCTTTTCCGATTGGTTACGTGGATGAGATCAAGGATTTGATCAAATTCGTCGTTTCCAAGAAAGTGAAGAAGTTATCTCTTGATTTCTCAAACCCTGCGTGGAGAGACTATTATGATGTATCAAGGTTTGATCTTCTTGTTGAATTGCCTGAATGCTTTTACAGTCTAATGACCCTCGAGTCATTGAAGATTTATGCGTGCGAGTTTGATCCCTCAAGATTCGCAAGCCCAGGATTGCTAAGAAGTCTCACTATTGGTTGGATCCGACTCACAAAGGTCAAATCTCTCCTATCAAAATCTCCTTTACTAGAGATTCTAAGAATCAAACAATGTTGGGGGCTTGATCTCACGATGATAGATGGCCAATTAAAAGAATTAGTCCTCGAGAACTCCGACTTCAGTTACATGACCTGCTCCTTTGACCTGCCAAATGTGGACAGCTTCATGTACTCAGGCGAGGTTATTTCATTTTATTTCAACAAGATTAATAAGATCATCAAAGAGGTTTACTTAGACTTTGGGTTAGAGAGGGAGTATGATGAACCAAATCAATCAACGAATGTAGACGGTGAAGTTCTTTCTGGCTTTCTTAACAATATTCGAGGTGCGAGGACGTTAACAGTCTGCCCTTATCTCCTTCAGGTATATTTAAGTGTTAACATGTCTACATTACAACTTTATTGTATGTCATTAGTTCATTTATAGGCTCATGGAAATTTTGAAATCTTGGGGATATGGTAATAGTAGTTGTATAGTTAAGAGAAAATATGTTGAACTTGAAAATGTTGTTGTTGTTGTATAAATACCAGGTCAAGTGTGTATTAACGCTAAATCTACTACGTTAAATGGTTATATTTACCGATTTTCTTATAATGTATTTTAGATATTAACATGTATTTTTTTTTCTCGAAAGGTGATTCACGAATGTGAACATCCATATTATTTGCTTCATCCTATAGAAACACAACATTTGGTGCTGAGAACGAAGATGCATCCAAAGGAGTTCAATGGAATTAGGCTTCTTCTTGATAGTTGCCCCAACATGGAGACACTCACTTTCGATATTCTTCCTCCATCTTTCCCGGTAAGATCATTCATATATATACAATAAAGATTAGCCAAATATTTTATTAATAAATCGTATGATTTTTGTTTGCTATTTTGTAGACGGCTTTTTCATATGCTGGCATTGATCCACGCACATATTGGATGCAGAACATATCATATAAGTGTCTAAGAAAGACACTTAAGGTCATAACAGTTAAAACTTTTGGTGGGAGCTCGAACGAACTTAATATTATAAAGTATTTAATAAGGTCTGGTGGTGGGTGTGGGGTGTTGGAAAGAGTTGAGATATACATGCGAAATTTTTCGAAGGAAAATCAAAGGATGACAGCACTTGGTAGAGCCGCGATGCTACAAAGAACTTCAGAGCGTGTACAAGTTCTTGTGCACAACGTTTGAAGAGGTGACTTTTTCAAGGTTTGTTCATGAGTGGGTTTTGTTTGTCCCATTTAGTAAATGGTTTTCTAGTTTTCCATATTTTTGTTTGTTTGAATAAGAGCCTCGGAGAAAAGAGGACTTGGTCATCTATGTAAACCAAAGATAATAATAAATGTATGAGTAAGATGGATATGATATTCTATACAATTTAATCTCGTTTCATTCAAATAACAGTATTTAGTTATTATTTTTTCTTGTTTAATTTGATTTTTAGTGTATATTTACTTTTGGTCTGTTTAACACAAGAATTATGTATAATGATCATTATTCTTTTTTTTTGAATTACTTAATGATCATTATTCAAGTATACATAATTTTTATTTATAGATAATTCCTCTCACTTTCTTTCTTTTTTCTTTCGGTGCATATCAAGCTTAGTGAAGTTGATGCATTGTGAACAAGTTCATGTAATGAATACTGTTTATTCAAATTGGTATTTTTGTCTCGTTCATAGGTTGAGTTTTCTCCAAATGTGTGTATTTTTGGTATAAATATGGATGCACTTTGGAGTACTGAAGGGTTTGTTCAAATATAAACAGTAATCTCTTGTATATTAATTGAAAAATATTTTTTAACAAATAGTATTTACTTGATGTATGATTTACAAGACAGTTATGCCGACATATATCATCATTCATCACCATTGCAATTCAACATAATTTAGACAAAGGAAAAAACAGTTTATTAGAGTAGTTAAAGTGAATGTGCTAGTGATTGAATAATTATTATTTTGCATGATCTAAGAATGATATATATATGAAAAATTCTAACCCTATCCAGTTTTATGACACCTTGGCAATCGAAAGATTGTCATCTATCTTAAACAAATCGATATCTAACCAATTATAGATTAACTGTTTTATATTCTTTTTGGCAGTTTACATTCTTCTTCATCATATATTCCATTGGTATTCATCTAATGGCTAAGATGTGCTCTCTAAATCTCATGTATTATTCTTATTAAACATTCTTTTACATGGACTCTCAATTTTTTTTTTGCTCATAATCTCACATGATAATTTTTCTATATGTTAATGAATCCTAAATATTATGGCATTTGAGGATTCTCAGAAATTTAAACTTGTAACTTAGTTTGATCACAAAAATTTTTGCGTGTATGCGCAAATATTAGTCTAGTATTCCATAAAAGAAAACTAACCATAAAACTCGTTATATTCTTTCTCTTTCGAGCAATACCTTTACTATTATATCATACTAGGAGAAATCTTGCGCTACACTCGGATATATGGCTGCTTGGATGCGATTCAGAGCGTACCATAGAGATTGTCCGCATCATAATTTCTCTGAGGTTCAGCTGCTAGGCATTTTTTTTAGAGGTATTGATTGGAGATATCAGATGGCTCTAGATGCTATTAGCAATGAAAACTTCAACACGAAGTCCCCTGAAGAAGCTTGTGTACTGATTGAGAACTTGACATCTAGCAATAACATCAAGAATGCTGATTTTGAGAGGTAGAAGCAAGCTGAGAACATTGACGGGAAGCAGATTGCTGAGTTGAAGACTAAGTTTGATTCAGTTCACAACATTCTAGTGGCAAAAAGTCAGTTCAATTTGCCTCAAAAGTTGAGACATTTGAGCCTCAGTACCAGAAACCTTTCCAGAGCAATAGCAACTTCAACAGAAACTATAGATCTTCGTCTTACCAGACACCTCCTGCACCAACTGAGCAGAGAAAGATGGAATTTATGCTTGAGCAGATTTTGGAAGGATAGCAGAAGATGACAAAGGATTTTAATGGCAAGATGGAAGCCATGTATGAAGACCTCATTGGAAAGTTGAAGACTCTCACCACTCATGTTGATAAACTCAAAATTCGGTTATCTCAGACCGAAAAAGCTGTTAAGAGAAAGATGGTCCATTCACATAAGGAATACGTCAATGCAATCAGTTTGAGAAGTGATAAGGAGCTCAATCATGTGCTAAAATTAGAGAAAATTGAAGAGAAAATCACAGAAGAGTTGCCCGTGTTGATCAACACACCCTTGTGTCGGTCGACACCCATTCAAAACAAAGAGAAAGACGTATCAACCACATGTCGTGTCGATCGACACAACATGTGTGACGGTCGACACAAGCAGCCACAAAAGGATAAAAAAAAAAAAAAACCCAAATAAGGATACCCTTGTTGATCGATACACCATTTGTGTCGGTCAACACAAAGGATCATCTAAGACACCAAGTTCTGAGAAGCCAAAAACTGTAGGAGAGCATGTCTACAAACCCATACCACCATATCCTAGAGCTGTTAAAAAGTATAATGCTTTGGTTGAGAAGATAAGTTGGCAAGTTCGATCGGTTCATGAATTTTGTGATTTTCCGTGCTGAAGAAAATTGTGCACAAGGCATTTACTGAAGAGATTTGTCTTAATGTTGCTGTGGATCTAATTCATGTCGAGTGTGCAGAATTTCTTCAGGGAAGAATACCAAAGAAGCTCAAAGATCGAGGAAGTTTTGTGCTTAATTGCAAGATTGGTAACAAAGAGTTTGAGCGTTCATTGTGTGATTTGGAATATAGTGTGAGCATTGTGCCACTCTATGTTGCTATAAATTGGGGTAAATTCAAGCTTACACACATTACTTTGAAACTTGCTGATCAATTTGTTCGATACCCTAAGGGTTGCTTGAAGATATTCCTGTTAAAATTGGAGATCGCTATATTTCAGCAGACTTTGTAGTACTGAAGTTACATGTTGAACCAAAGTATTCTCTCATCCTTAGTAGACCATTTTTAGCTACAGCTGGAGCAATGTTTGATGTCAAGCATGGGAAAATTAATCTTGACCTAGGATATAAGATTGTGCATTTCAAAATGGAGAAGTCTAAGAGACCAACCATAGATGGTCAGATATTCTTAGTCAATACATTACCAAAGGTCAGAGTTGGGGATGAAAAAATGTTTGATCCTGGAGAAGAAAAGATGATAGATCAACCTGAGTTCACTAAGACATCTACAGAACCAATAACTGCTATTAAGTAGAAAGCTCCAAATATCACACTTTGTACATCTCCACTAAAGCAAAGGTATGCGCTTCCGAAGCCTAATTCTAAATCACCTGATATCATCAATAATGATTTAAAAGATGCAGAATCTCTCTCACACTTATGCAAGATACGAGATTATCATAGAACACTTGGTTTTTCCATTGATGATATTGCAGGGAATAGGTTAGACCCGCCCAAACAAAGATCCCACTCTGGTGCTATTCCTGTATTCCTTGGTTGACCTCATGCGCTCAACTCATATACACCACCATGGATGAATTGACTATCGCAAAGGTATTCATTGCCATTATCCGATCCACCAGATGTCTGACCACATCAAAGTCAAGCTAGTGACGTTAAATGAGCGCTTAGTGGGAGGTAACCCACTGGTAAGTATGTAATTAAATATTTTTGAGTCTCGTTTTGTTTTTGGTTTTGGTGTGTCTTGAGTCATTTTAATGTTTTTATTGAGTCTTTTGTCAGTTCTTGTGTTTGAAACTTGAGAATTGATATTATGACATGTTGTTGTTTCTGATTTGCATTTGAGTGCTCTTAATTAGCTAACAGGCTGAGGTTTGTGTATGAACACATGCTAATGCTGTCTACGAAGACTGAACACACTTTGTGTCAATCAACACACATGTGTGCATAGATCGACACAACCACTCATACAGAACAACATGTGTTGGCTTAAGCTTGGTGTCGATCGACATCAGAATGTGTGTCGACCGACACATTTGCATCAAATAGGTAATATTCCTGTGTTTTTTGTTCTTTCAGTTCTATTTCATTTTTAACCAAAATCAAGCTCAATAACACTGGAGACAGTGTTGTTAAAGTCCGGGGGAAGTGGTTACTAACATTAACTTTTCTTTTCTTATAGTCAGTTGAGTTTGAGTCTGTTTTATCGAGTAGGAAACTTTGTGTAGGAAACTATGATTTTTTGAGAAAACCACCACATTTGCAGGACCTAAGTGATTACTGATTCGAACTTGACTGGCATCCGAGACTAATGGAAAAAACAAAAGCTGACAAGTTGACTTGAGACATCCATATTTCCAGCTGAAATTCACTAAAGCCTGAGGTAATTTCTAATTTTTCCTTTTACCTCATCGATGTGACTGCTGTTCATAGGACTTGACTCCTCGTTTATACTTGACAAAAGACAATCTGTGTTAAAAAAAAAATGGTACTCATCTCCCTTATTTTAAATAAATAATAAATAAAATCAGAAAAGATGAGATGATTTGTTTTTTTAGTAAAGGGGTAGGAAAATTTCTAATCAACCCTTTATTTTACTTTGAAAGAGGATATCACACGAAGGTTGGAAGCGAGGTTAGAAAAATTTTTCGTGATGCCATTATTCGCCTACACCTTTAGTAAAAAGAAGAATAAAAAAATAATAAGTCTGGCGGAAAGAAAGAGTACCAAATGTCGTATAGTTGATTTGTCATGTTATTGTACGGGAATGAGTCTAGAAGGTTCTTGGCATTGAGATCAAAGATGAGACCCAGCGATGAAAGGCTTATGGACTATGTTGCAAAATTATGGGTTGAATCTGAAAAGCTACGAATGTCGACGGTGAAGTACATGGTGGTCTGGATCCTACCAGGTATGAATTTCTAGTGGCTTACTACCGTGAATGTGAGTGTGGTGCTCTTATGACGAAATAAGTTTTTATGTTTTCAAACTTCTGTCTCTTGTTTAGTTTTCTGTTTGCTTGAAGGCAAACAAAAGCTAAGTCTAGGAGAGTTGATATATCATAGTTTTTATGGGTTTTTAAGCAATGATATATGTATATAATCAAGTTTTTATGTGTCTTTCGAGTCGTTTTAGAGTCTTTTACAGGTTTACATATATTTGAGATCATTTGAAGTATTTTGGAGCATTGTAGCTTAGAAATCAAAAACAATAGCGGAGAGAAAAGCACCATGAAGGTCTCCTCAGCTATTACGATGCCAGAATGGTTACTTGTGGAAATTTACTAACCCTGATCTTTGTTGGATTTTTACACATAGAGAGGGTCATGTGATACTCGTAGGGGCAAAGTGTTATAGAAGAAGTCTTTCACCCCTTCTTTTGGAGATGGAAGCATTAATATGTGTTATGAAGAATATTCTTTTTAAAATATTAGATTGTCATGTTTTTAAGATAAATTGTGCACAACTAGTCTCGATGGTGCTGTTTCGTAAGGATTGGCTTGCTTTCCCTAATTTACTTGATGAGATTGGTCTGGTCCGAGTTAATTTTTTCTCTTTCTCACTTTCGAGTATATTTCTAGAACTTTTAATCTTCAAACTGATTATTTAGCATGAATCTCTAAAATTGTAGTCTCTAAAATTTCATGTATAAATTCTTGCCCCTCCAGATTGAGCAACCAATTACAGCGTGTTTTTTTTGTTTAATATGTGGTTGAAAACAAAACTTTTGCCAATGGATACAATCATTTATGAAAAAGAAAAAAAAACTCGCTTTTCCCATTTAATTTAATTGAGATATATATTCGGGCATTGCTTTTTGGTCTGTGGGACAACTTAATTTCCATATATATACGAGTTAAACCTCCAAAGAGACCACATTCGGGAAAATACTAGTTTCTTTATCGTCATTTGTCATTCCTCAAGGTGGCAAACCAAGGACAACACGAAGAGTCCAGGGCCAATGACCCTGACGGAATCAAATCAGTGGTTAATGATGTCTACAGTTTTGAAGATGATCCTGTGGTTGGTAGGTTTAATAGGTTCGGCACGGAGATGTCAGCCATGGTCTCTGCCTTGACACAAGTTGTTTCTGCTCGCTCTCAATCATCTTCTTCAGTTGGAAACGATTCAGCTACTCCCTCATCATTTGCTCGGGTAGACTCTTCCCTTGGTCCCATTGGTGAGTCTATATGTTAAATTTCATTATTTTGTTAACCGGTCTATAGTTTTAATTTCCTGTTTAAAACTATAGACTAAAAGAATGCATTAAAGATCTACGTGTGCGTTTTTTTTCTATTTATTTCTTTTTTTTTTAACCTTCTCTAAAAAAACATTAGGTTAATTACAGCACAATCATGTTCTGTTTCTCTACATTCTTTGTCCTTTGTGTTTATATTTTGCAAAAGTATTTTATAAAAAAATAAAGTTCTATTTTAGATATCAAACAAAATTTTCACATATAAACAAACATATTATCATTTAAAACAATGGAGGTCTTAGTTGCTCTTTTGTACAGAAGAAACCTCTAGCAAGGCGTCGTTACCAGCGGAAGCAAATGAGAAAAGGAGAAGATACAGAGGAGTAAGGCAGAGACCATGGGGCAAATGGGCAGCTGAGATACGTGATCCATATAGAGCCGCTAGGGTATGGCTCGGGACGTTTGATACAGCCGAGGCCGCGGCTAGAGCCTACGACGAGGCTGCACTAAGGTTCCGTGGGAATAAAGCAAAGCTCAATTTCCCAGAGGATGTAAGGATTCTTCCTCCTCTTCCTCCACCAGCTGCCTCTGTGGCAAATAAAGCAGAAGAGGATCTGATGAATTATTGGAGTTACTCAAAGTTGTTGGAGAGTACTACTTCAGGCCCACGGTCAGTTTTGGGGATAGGACAAGAAGAGAGTTGTGACATATTAGAACATTCACCAATGGAACAAGCTCTGCCTCCTTCAAGTACTTCTGGTCCAAGTTCCTCTGATTTTTCTGGACCTTCCTCTACCTAATACATTTTCAGTTTTAATAAAAATTAGTAATAACGGTTTAGAAAACAATTTAAATACATAAGATAATTAAACGAAAAGGTTTGTCCTAGTCTGTATACATTGTTAATTAATTTCTAAGCAATACATATATTTTACTCTGTGTTTAGCTTAACTATTCACTTTCTTTCAATTCATTGTAGAATGATCATTTATCATCATAAGTTTCGTATCTCAGTCAATTACATTAATGCTAGCTTAATATCATTCGGTAAATTCTTTAAACGATTTTATATTGGTTAAATATAAACAATACTCTTAAAACAAAATATATAAACAATAGTCGAAATATTTCCTGCTCTATAAGTTTAGTATCGAAGCAAATCATGTATTGTGATCCGAATTAGTATATTTGTTGGAAAGAAAAAAATAAAATAACTTTAAAACAAGCAGAGTTAGGCCAGTGACAAAAATTAGGCACGATGCAGCATAAGAGTAGACACAAGGTTAGCTCCATGTCATGTACATTGTACATTTTAAGCTATCTTGACAAAATCCTTGCCATGATTCTTGTCTTGGACCCATATTTCATTTTTCTACTTTGTTGAAATTATATTCATTATTCATGTTAAGTAGCAGAAGTTAGGCCATCGAGACGACGTAAGTCAACTTATGACTTTAGTTTTAAATCAAATAGTTTTGCTAGAATCTCTTGAGAAATATATTTAGCACAAAGACTAAAAATCATGAAGGCAGGCAAAAATCTTTATATTTTGTCTCAATTAAAAATTTATTATAGAAGGAAAAAAAAAACAATAGCCCGGCCCTTATAATTCAAGGGCTCCAAGCAAATTTTTCTTTTTGGCCTACTAAAAAATGTTGGCAAAAAAATAAGCAGTTTAATATACATGATGTTTAATAACAACAAACAATAACCTTGGGAATCTCCCGTTGGCTTCCTCTGCGTAATAATATAGTAGAACCTCTATATTAATATTCAATAAATTAATAATTTTTATAAATTAATAAAAAAAATTTAGTCCTAAATTGGACCAGTATAATAATTAACACAAATAAAAAATTAATAAGATAATAAATTTTTAAAATTTTTATGTAAATATATAGTCTCATCAATATCATAAATTAATAATTATATAAATTATAGCATATGATTAAGATATTTTAGTGAAGTATGACTCTACCGGTGTTTATTTATGACTCTAATAATGTTTGTTTATTCGTAAATTTGCATTTTTAGTTTATTTCTAATTTTTTTCTAATTGGATCAAAGCAGTTGGTATTATCTTCTCAAATTATATCAAAAAATTATGAAGAATTTTATATGCGATAACTGTTTCCTAATGTCTATATGTGACTAAAAATAATGAAGTATTATCTTTAATTTCTTACTTTGAATATTTTTTTTTGAAATCAGTAAAATCTCTTTATAAAATTAATACCTTCTACAAATTAAAAATGTTGAGACCAGAATATTTTATTAATTTATAAAAATTTTATTGTAATATGTAACTATTAAATCGGTCATCTCTTAAACCGCTGCACGGAATTACCTGAAATAGCTACCATTGGAAATCTAACTCAAGTTTCTATCTTGTATTTGTAATTGACCTATATCCAAAACCGAGGAGGCATCCATCGAACATTATCTTTCAAATATTTTGGGATGTTACTACATGACCATCTGCTTGTTTGCAGTTTTCTTCAACTCTTGATGCTCATTCATCTCCTTTTAGTCTTTTCTTGTTTTGTTATGTTCTGAACGCCTCATAGAACTTTCATTCTTCATGATACAACGCCACAAATTTAATAGAGACAAATGCATATTAAATACATATAAACATAATTAAACGCTACTGTAAATGCGCTAAAACAAAGAAAAATGAGATTTTAAAACCAATATCATGAGATATTAATACTTTATTGTATAGGTACATAAAAATCTTATATGGGACTAGGACCGGCTCTTAGAATACATATCATAAATCATTGATCATTGTCCATTGTCCATTGCGCAAATCATTAAACTACATTATGTAAGAATAAAGTTGTGCCGACCATTTTTGTAAGATGTTTACCATCTCTAGGCTCAATTCCATATTGATTTTGTGCTATGCCTTCATCACTTGGCTATGGTACGTGCCAAACGAAACCAAATATCACTTATTCTTCACATTCTTTTATGCTTTCACGGTTTAGACCTCCTTTATGATGGACTGATCGACCATTCCATTACACCCGACTGAACCTATACGCTTCAATCCTAGTTTATAACCCCAAATCAAAACAAGACTTTGTCCTCCTTCCTCTAGCTTTCTAAGCTACCGTATAAATCACCGATGGAGAGAGAGAAATACAAGAAAGCACCACCAGCCCCCTCTTCCCCCTATCCAATTTGCCCACGTCGTCGCAAGGTTATACAAAACTGGATTCTTTCTCGCCACAGAAGTACAAATGGTAGCAATTAAATTTAAAAAAAAACTCTGTTTTGCTCTGGTTTTAAGTTTCTTTTTTTCTTAAACATTCTTCTTTTTTCATTTCCCACTTGTAAATAACTCTCTTATTTGGTTTCATCAATATTACTTTGAAAAGTAAATTGGAAAAGTGGTTAAATTAAGAGGACAAGCATGGAGCATGTATGGCGGACGGTGGAGAAAGGTTGGGTTCCACATCTGCTTGACGTGCCGCTAAGGCATTTTCCTTTGTTAGCAATGATCAAAATGTAGATTTTAAACAATGATTGAAAACTATATAGCTACTTAAAATATATTTTTATGAAGTTATACTATATAGATTTCCAAAATTAAAAAAAAAATCTGTTAAAAATTCAACTATCTAACTGAATTAATTTATTTTATTACTATATTAATTTATTAAATTTGAAACTTCTGTAGCCTTTAGAAATTAACATATTTAATTAGTACAACTAACTCTTGGTTATAACATTATGATGAAAATCAATTTGACTGCTGCAAATATACCTAGAGATAGGTAGGGTCATACTGTTACATGTAAATAATATTCTTTCCATTTCTCAAAAAGTGTCATGTTAATGGTTTATTTTTGTTTCACAAAAAATATTGTTTTGTTTTGTCATTGCAGAGTTTAGAGCTAAATCTCATTTGTGTCCCTATTAGTTTAGCTTATTAATAAGCAAAATAAAATTGTTTAGTGTATTAATAAAGGAGAAAATGTCAAAAAGCATGAATTTGCATTTTCTAGACGTTTTAATCCCTAACTTACAAAATGCCATTTAAATGCTCAAGTTTTGCATTGATTTTTTAATTAAATAGATAATTTGTGTTCACTGCGTCATATGAGGCATGACGATAAATCGAGAGAAGGAGCATGTTAACGGGGTGGTTAAAACTTCCGTTAGCAGCTTCTATTTAATCAAAACGATGTCGTTTCGCTCTTACTAAAAAAATTTTAACTTTCAAAATATGGACGTTTAAATATCTTTGTTTTTGTTAACTTCATGATTAAATGGTTAACTTATGTTGATTATGCCATTTGAGGTACAACGTTATATGGAGAGACATAACACGTTTATGGGGTTAAATTGTCTATTAGCAGCTTCCGTTTAATCATAACGACCAATATTTTAGCGACTATTTATCGTTCGTCTTCTATTTCTATTTCCAGTCGCTTTATCGGGATCCAACCATAATCAAGAAGTAAACAATATTCTCAAATTGAAATCCGTCTTTGGAGAAACAGAATTCAACGATGTCTTTGTCAATTGAATTCACCTGGAATCTTTCGATAATTCCCATAGAATTCTAAAAACCCTCAAGAGATTGAGTTTCTTAAGCTTTGACGATAAGCGATTCGATTTGCATCCATCGAATCTGTGGTTAGGAAAATATTGAATAGTTATAACATTCTTTAATCGGTTATAGGTTTTAGCGTTAAAAATTGGCGATAACTGATTAAATCTTTTATCAATACTCATTGAAAATTCAGATAACCGATAAGAGAATGATAAAACTTTAACCCCGTAAACGTGTTTCGTCTTTCGATTTAGCATTGTGCCTCAAATGGCATAGTCAACATAAGTTCACCATTTAATTATGAAGTCAATAAAAACTAAGGCATTTAAATGTCTACATTTTGAAAGTTGAGGATTTAAACCCCCACAATTTAAAAATTGAAGATTTTTTAGTAAGAATAAAACAACATCGTTTTGATTAAACAGAAGCTGCTAACGGAAGCTTTAACCCTGTTAATATGCTCCGTCTCTTTATTTAATGTCCTGTCTCATATGGCACAATCAAGACAAGTTACCCATTTAATTAAAAAATCAACGCAAAACTTAGTATTTAAATGATATTTCGTAATTTAGAGATTAAAACGTTCACAAAATGTTGGTTCACATTTTTTTTTACATTTTCCCATTAATAAAGGGTATAAAAAAATTTACTTAGGGTTTTAATATGTGTGAAAAATGTAAAATGAATTCTTTGAAAAAATTCATGAAAAAAAAATGAAAAAAAAATTGGAACTGATTGTCGTCGTAAACCGGAATACTCATTTGGCCTGCTGTGACAGTAATTATTTTGCTCCAACGTTAAAGACAAAGGCACCACACATTCTCTCTCGTGGTCGAGTCAAAAACATTTAAAGACTGTTCTTTTGCTTCACGCTCTTCTTGTGTTTTGCTTCGGTTACACATTCTTCTTTTATCCAAATCTCTACTACTTCATTACTATAAATTAAAACCATTTTCTAGTGTTCTCTACAAGTTTTACAAATCAAGAAGAAGATGGGAAATTGTCAAGCAGTGGATACAGCGAAAGTGGTGATACAACACCCAAATGGTAAAGAAGAAAAGTTAAGTTATCAAGTTTCTGCTAATTTTGTGATGAAGATGAATCCTGGCCATTGTGTTTCTCTTCTCATCTCTACCACCGCTCTCTCCACCGGCTCTTCCGGTCATGGAGAGCCTCTTAGGTTCACAAGGATCAAGCTCCTCCGCCCCACAGAAATGCTTGCTCTCGGCCATGTCTATAGACTCGTCACTACCAAAGGTATAGAATAAGTCCTTTTGATATAAAATATGTTACACAAAATTGTCTCAAACTATTTGTAGGCGCTTTAAAATTTTTACTTCAAGCTTTTCTTTTAATTTAATCTCTCAAAATTTAATCTATTTATGTAAAAAAGATTATATACATATTCAAAATACATAACTTTGGAATGCCGATCTAAACTTGTACTCTCTCATGCATAAGCATAACTAACTTTATTTCATTTTTGGGATGGGGTCTAATCTACATATTTTGAAACTTGTTGGCGTGAAATTCAGAGGTTATGAAGGGTTTAATGGCGAAAAAATGTTTGAAGTTGAAGAAAGAAGGTAAGGGTTCGGATGATAAGCTAGAGATGCTGAAAGCAATTAGCTTTAAGCTTGACAATGAAGATAAGGTAATATGAGATTACTAAGAGTAACTTGTTTAACTATATTTTAGCGAACGTGTAATTAATTCATGAGAGTTGGTTTTAACTGGGATGAAAAAATGTTTATAACTGCAGATGAAGAAGCAAGAGAAAGAAAGATCAAGAATCTCAAGATCATGGCTGATATGATCCTAGGTGAGGATCAAGTCCCTGAATGCTTCTCCAAGAGGTTGTGATGATTGGTGACAAGGTGAGTGATGCGGAAGAGATGAAAGGTGAAGAACAAGGAGTGATCCGATGAGTCTTGGGGGGGGATTGATGTGAAACTTCCAAAGGGATGGTGATCCTTTGGACTTTCAGGCTTGCTCTGGACGTGGGTGAAGACCCTAGACGAGGTGAACAAGGGGTGGATCGAGATGAAACTTCCTAGGAGTGTGAAAGATCCTAAGACTTTCGGCTTACTTGGTGTGAGGATGAAGATCCGATCACTTTAAGCAAGGATGAACAAACAAGTTTCAGAGAGTTTAAGAATATGAAAAGATGTTTGATAACTCACAAATGAAGCATTACAAGAGTTTAAATCAGCCAAAGAGTAAAGGGAAATCTCGAAAAATACATAGCATTAAAACCAAAGTTTGAACAAAGAAAATGACTCTTCAAGTCTTCAAGTTTCGCTGAATATCTTTGTTGGACTTGGGCTGCTTCACTTGGATAAGAGATAGAGGTGGGCTTAAGCTTTATCAAGAGGCTGAGGAGTGAGTGATATGGCTTACCTCATTAAAAACCTTATTTGGAAAACCCATTGGGACAAAAACCAAATGAAGGGAAACAGAGTGTAAGTCATACCACCTCTCTTGATAAATGTTTAGGTGGCTTGGATCACAACCAATGTGGCTGGATTAGCACACACCAAACTGCCCGAGATGGTGTTGAGGAGATGTTGCAAAGTGGTCTTGAGCTTCTCTTGTTTAGACCGAGTGATAGGACCCGGAGAAATGCATAAATCTTCAGCTCCTTGTAGCTCCGGTTCAAGCTGCTGCCTTTGCTCCTCTTTGTCGTCTCCTTGCTGCATAGGTTCCTCCTCCTTGCTGGCCATAATCATATCATCCTCTCCCTCTTGAAAAAGATTTGACCTCAAATCTGTTTCTTCTTGGAGATCAAGCTGGTAGGCGTTGTCTAGTTGTTCTTTAGCTCCCAGCTCCTCAGGTTTAAGCTGTTGATTAGTTCCAAGCTCCAAGCTATCCATGCTATCCATCCTCAAATCCGAACAATCTGCAAGGAAAAAGATTAAATTAGAATATTTGAAGTAAGTCGGAATATACTCACCTTGCAAGCAGATTTTGTAGGAATGGATCTGTTCTATGACTCGAAGTGAACAATATCCTTCTTGCATTAGTTTGAACTCCTCTTGGTCTGCAAAACGTTTCTCCTTCATACGAATCCAAAACTGGTAACCAATCTCAAAGTTCTTAATATTCTCCTCTTCGTTTGCTGGCTTTTGATGCTCTATGTCTAGCAAACGCTCCTTTGGTTTAAGAACAATTTGAACAACAGTTTTCTTAAGCCAAACATGGTAGAGCCACGTCCTAGGTGCATGAAAATTTAGCTCTCCATCCTGTATATCCTGTATCCTCACAACAAAGACTCGAGACAAGAGATCATAGGTGCAAAGAATATAGTCATTCCGACTAGCACACAATTTATTACTTAGATCATCTAAAACAGATTTCAAAGGTTCAATATGATCGTCTAAGTGTTTATTAAAATTCAGAATGCTATCATAACAAACAATTTCTCCAAAGAATAATTCAGCATTGGGTGAAGCACTAGCAAAATTAGAGAAATTAGCAATATCTATGAGCACATAATTTCTATTAGGTTCACACATTTTATCAAACAAAAATCCTCCATGCCTAAAGAATTTATTATGCTCAAATTTCTCACAATAATGAATCACATCTTTAAAATCAACAGTTGACATATAAATCTCTTTGATGTGTTCATATTCTAGCAACTTAGATTTAGGAACAA
>CM051393.1:8948618-8998618 GCA_028015245.1 Cardamine occulta
AAAGAAATGCATACCTTTGAACTGTTGCATCAGGCACAACAATTTCCTTACCTATCTTGTTTCCCATGTCATAAGGAAATGCTTCAACGGGTGCTCCTGGATCAAAGACGATATGATTCTCCTTCCCACAGATTAGTGAGACAGTTCCTGAGTCGTATTTAGGGGATACAACTTCGAAGTCCTGAAAATGACAAGGTTTCTTACTCGGCAGCACCGGTGCAAGGTTAGTGAAACTCATAAGAGTTTCTTTATACATAAACGTACGCACAGGTGGTTTAAGAATGAATGCTCTCTTGTCCTTACCAGTACTATTAAAAGATTTTGAAGAACTCACATGTTTGTGTTCACAAGTTAACTCATTGGATACTTTCTCCTTTTCTGGCTGCTCCTTAGCCGTGACGTAGAGGTCTTCCTCTCTCTTTATGTCCTCTCTCCTTTCACTTCTTCTTGTATGTTTCAAGACTACCCTAAAACCTTTGTTTGGCCCTTGTGACAGAGACAAGTGAATTATATCTGCGTGATCAGGGATAAAATGATTCTTGGGAACAAAGATACTTACCTTGTCGAGTTCAAGTTCTTTATCTCTGAGCATAGGCAATGCATCTGGTGGTTCATCTTTGAATTTAACAAGAATCTTATTATCATATCTCAGGATCACACTATAGTCATGGAAGTTATCAAAGGGAAGCTTCCGTGAGTTGTTTCCTAAAGACAAGTCCTGCAAAAATTTGTTAAGCTCACTCGGTGGCACCGGTGCAAGGTTAGATACACAAGAGAATTTATCCAAAGAGACAAATATTTTATGATCAAAATATTCAGCATCATTAACCTTACTAATCCTAGCAAAAAGATTAGATTTCTTATCTTGCTCTTGATTCTCTTCGGGTTTGATTTTGTCAAGATAAAACTCATGATCCGGCAATGGCACAAGAGTAGTCTTATCTTCTTGAAAATATTTTGAACTCACCATTGTACAATCTGCACCAAGAGAAAGTAAGTTAGCTTTCATTCGCCTTTGGGAGTCAAGATAGTTTCCTCGGGTCTTGATTGGTGGCTTCTCCTTTTGATCCATTGTTGAGCTCCATGTGGAGGTGGTTCCTACCAGGTCAGTGCACACATCTAAGGTACCTGTATCTTCCTCGGCACTTAAAGACAAAATCAAGTGTATTATACTTGAAATTTCAACATTCAAAACAGGTTGTTTGAAGCTACGAGTTAATGTGAATTTATTCCAATATCGCATAAACTCACAAGCTAGACTTACATGAGTACCATGTAGGATGTTTGGTAACATTTCAGCTTTGAAGAGGGTGATATTTGAAACACAGCCCGCCGGTGTTGGATATGGTCTACTCACCAAACAGTTTTCATAGTCATTTCGCTCAGTCTTGTTATCTTGGCAAGCTTTTGAAGTGGTTGACACTGAATGTGGATTCTTCTCTTTTATGTTTCCTTCAGCTTTGTCATCCTTATGCTCCAGAGTATGACCTGATTCAACATCCTTTGACAAGACCAAGTGCATTATACAAGAACTGGAAGTTTCTACACCTTGATTAACTACTTCACTACTTGAGTTTTGTGAGCTCAGTTTTGATCCTAATGAAGTGATATTCAGCTCGTGTTTTTCAGGGCAAGTGGCAGCAAATTTTCCTTTCTTAGGAGAGTCATAACAAGTAACTTCCTTGGATTTTGAAAGATCAGAGGACTTACATTTCTTTGGACGTTCATTGCTTGTTTCAATGGATGGATTTAGGCTTTGCTTGTGAACCACGACTTGTTCCTGACCTTCTTTGGTTGAGAGGTTACATTAGCCTTCATTTTCTCATTTAGAACATTCTTGGATACTTCCTTTGGCTGAGGACTGTAAGCTTCTTTTGGAACTAAACCATTTGGTGCATACTTATTCCTCATTAGTTCCTTAAGATCTCTCCACGAGGTGATAGGGGGCTCCTTGTAATTCCAGCGATCATCAACCTTTCGTATCCACCATTGATAAGCTTCTCCTGTGAGTTGGCGAATTGCATGAGCTATCCTCTTTTCTCTTGAGATGTGGTTATAGTAAAACCAATCTTCCATATTTGTTTCCCACTCTAGGTAGCTTCTTTTTCCTGAAAATTTAAAGAGTTCATTAGCCGAATGATATTCAGAACAAAGCACATATTTGGATTTTGGAGTAAGAGAGATTTTATGTGGGCTGCTCCAAGTTGTTCTCAATGTGTTGTCTGGTGGCTTTGGTTTAAGCTCTTGTTCCTTCCGTGCTCTTCTTGATTTTTCTAATTCAGCTCTCATGGTTGCCATACTTTCGTCCATTATGGCTCTTAAGGAATCAAGGAGTTCTTTGTTGAGTTTGACGATTCCTCTTTACCATTGCTGGTTCCCACCATGGTACCTGTTCAGATTCAAACAAGTAACAAGTAAAAATGCCCAAAGAAACACAACAAAGAAAACTCAGAAACTTTTCTAGAATCCTAAACAACTGTTTGACTTGATCGAACAGAATAAAATATCAAATCACGTTCAAAAATTCCAGAGTCAATTTTAACAAATACTAGACTGAATCATGGTTTCAATGCAACAAATTTCACGATTTTAGGATTAACCAATAATTTTAAAAAATTCTAGCAAGTTGACACGAAAATAACTGTTCAAATTCCGATAACCTCTAAATGTGACTGTTCGACTAAATCAGGTTCGGAAAATTATCAAAACATGCTCAAAAATTCTAGAATCAATTTTAACAAATACTAGACTCTTTTTTGAAGCAGATTCAACAGATCTCACGATTTTATCAGACAAGATGAGTTTATCAAAATTCCAACAGTCAACAGATAATACAGATCGGAATATGAAAAGGTATATCAGATCGGAAGAGATACAACCTGGCGTGGAGTCAGCTCTGATACCACTTGATATGATCCTAGGTGAGGATCAAGTCCCTGAATGCTTCTCCAAGAGGTTGTGATGATTGGTGACAAGGTGAGTGATGCGGAAGAGATGAAAGGTGAAGAACAAGGAGTGATCCGATGAGTCTTGGGGGGGGATTGATGTGAAACTTCCAAAGGGATGGTGATCCTTTGGACTTTCAGGCTTGCTCTGGACGTGGGTGAAGACCCTAGACGAGGTGAACAAGGGGTGGATCGAGATGAAACTTCCTAGGAGTGTGAAAGATCCTAAGACTTTCGGCTTACTTGGTGTGAGGATGAAGATCCGATCACTTTAAGCAAGGATGAACAAACAAGTTTCAGAGAGTTTAAGAATATGAAAAGATGTTTGATAACTCACAAATGAAGCATTACAAGAGTTTAAATCAGCCAAAGAGTAAAGGGAAATCTCGAAAAATACATAGCATTAAAACCAAAGTTTGAACAAAGAAAATGACTCTTCAAGTCTTCAAGTTTCGGCTGAATATCTTTGTTGGACTTGGGCTGCTTCACTTGGATAAGAGATAGAGGTGGGCTTAAGCTTTATCAAGAGGCTGAGGAGTGAGTGATATGGCTTACCTCATTAAAAACCTTATTTGGAAAACCCATTGGGACAAAACCAAATGAAGGGAAAAAGAGTGTAAGTCATACCACCTCTCTTGATAAATGTTTAGGTGGCTTGGATCACAACCAATGTGGCTGGATTAGCACACACCAAACTGCCCGAGATGGTGTTGAGGAGATGTTGCAAAGTGGTCTTGAGCTTCTCTTGTTTAGACCGAGTGATAGGACCCGGAGAAATGCATAAATCTTCAGCTCCTTGTAGCTCCGGTTCAAGCTGCTGCCTTTGCTCCTCTTTGTCGTCTCCTTGCTGCATAGGTTCCTCCTCCTTGCTGGCCATAATCATATCAATGGCAGCCTTCTCTACAAAGCATATCGGAAGGAGGATCCAACTGAAAAAATTCTAAACTATGGGTAGTATTTAAGAGAAGCTTCGGAATTGAGGATCTAGTTTGGAAAATAGTAAGGCCAGTGAGAAGAGGCAAATGACAAAAGCTGATGCCTTGTACTTGTATTGTGTGATATAATAAAATGATGAAATTTAAAAGCAATCTTTGACCGCAGAAGACTCTAGTTCTCCAAATAGAATAATATAGTCATATTAGATATCGACATATCGTACAAAGTTAAGCGTTACAAACTTTTAAGAGAAAGCATCAGCGTGCTATGAGCTCATCATTGATTTGATAATTATTACTCCCCTATATATTGAAGGAGAAAAAAATAAAAACTTTGTGTCTTGGTCAAATAAAATAACGCTCAATTTAAAATAACGCTTAAACATAATATTTTTAAAATAAATTTAAAAAAAAATGCAAAAAACGCTCAATTTGGATTTCTTTCTGATCTTGTCTATGAATCGCTTTCTGTTCATCCACCGAACGATTGCAATTCATTAATATGTAAAAAAAGTTTAGAATTTTAAAGTTGAAGTTAAGAAAAAGTTTTAAAAAAAAAAATTTTAACTTTTTTTTTAAAGTTAAAGTTAAGAAAAAAAAAGCAGGTAAAAAAAATCTGGCAAAACAGTGTTAAGGGTTGACACATGGCGAAAAACAGTGTAAGAACTTCCTTAAAAACCAGTTTTTAAAGTTCTTATTTAAGAACCGGTTCTTACACTGTTCACAATTATTTTATTTTTTTTGGGTTAAGAACCCCTCTAAAAGATCCCAATAATGATGCTCTTAGAAAATGCATATGGTACACTTATGATCCTATCTGCATTTTCCAAACGCTACAAAATATTCCTTGTTCTTTATTCTGTCAACCATTTTATGTTATATAAATATAGAGGTGTCAAAATGGTTCAAATGGGTCAAACTAACCCATTATCCATTTAATTTGATGGATTACTGATTAAATGAATTGACTCATTTAACTAATCAATCAATTAATTAATTATTAAATTAATCAAATAATTAATTATTAAATTAATAAATAAATCAAATAATTAATTACTATAAAATCAACTAATGAAACATTATCATAAAACAATAATAATCATCACCATCATCACCATCATCATCATCATCATCATCATCATCATCACCACCATCATCATCATCATCATCATATTTTGGTGGGAAAAATACATAATCACATTTTTGGCAAAAAAATAAAGGAACGGTTTTTTATGGAAAAAATGCGGATTTCTTATTTTACGGATTTATATTTTGGTTTAAAAAATATTGAATCAAGTTTTTACCGGAAAAATGATGGGACTGTTTTTAGCAGAAAAATTATGGTGATGGAAAATTACAGATTTGTATTTTGTTTGAAATACGTAGTTAATTTTTGGTGGTACAATTGCGGATCCATTTTTGGTGGAAAAATTGTGCAATTCTCATATTGACAGAAAATTACAGATTTGCATTTAGGTAGAAAGTTTCATAATCAAGTTTTTGGCTAGAAAATTGTGGATCCGTTCTTTTTTTTTTGCGGAAAATTACAGATTTCTTATTTTTGGAAAACATTTGTAAATTATGTTTATGCGGTCTTAAATCAATCGAATACTTAATAGCGTCAATTAATTAAGGAAAAATGTTTTTTGTTACAACTAATTTTTTTTTGAAAAGAAAAAATTTTAAGTATTTTAAATGTTCGGTCTCTCACATTCCTCGTGAGCGAACGTTTCACGCATTTTAGAACACTAATTTCGGGTGACAAATGGCAAGAAACACTTTTCAATCAATTTACGACAAACTTTTTTGTTACAACTACTTATTTTTAATGCTCGGTCTCTCATATTCCTCGTGAGCGAACATTTAACACATTTTAAAACACTGTTTTTGGGTGACAAGTGGCAAAAAATACTTTTCAATCAATTTACGACAAAAACAATTGTTACAACTTATTCTTTTTGAAAATTAAAAAATTTAAATATCTAAATATTCAGTCGCTCATATTCCTTGTGAACTAACGTTTAACGTATTTTAAAACACTGTTTTTGGGTGACAAATGGAAGAAAAACTTTTCAAACAATTTACAACAAAAACTAATCCTTTTTTAAAAAGAAAAGATCTCAAATATCTAAATATCTGGTCTCTCATATTCCTCGTGACCTACCGACCTAAGATCATACCAATTCGAGGTATAACATTTTCATATTTAGAAAAGGACAAGAAATACGGTGAGAAGTCCATATGTTCCTAATAGAACCACGATTCCATAAACACTTGGTCTTCTTGGTAAAATAGCCCATTAAAAACCAAGGAAGGTTTAAGACAAAAAATAACAACATCATGCCTATTATGGGTATCACATTTCATTTTAATACAAAATTTGTCTTAACCTTCCTTGGGTTTAATGGGCCATTTAACCAATAAACACATATGTTCTCATTGTGGCCTCAAATTGATAAGAAAGTTAGTAATATTGAATGTTGTTATTTTATTCATGAGTTTAATGGGCATGAAAAAATTTACATCAAATTTATCTTGATGTATATATATATATATATACTTTATATGTGCATATAAATTATGATGCGGATTTCAACTCGAAAAACACGATAAAATACTAGTCGTTTTAACTACTCTCTAAATTCTTACTAAGAAATCAGAGAGTGAGGAGAAACTGTTTGGGATAATTTTATCATCAAGACTAATCGAAGAGAAATCCAACAAACCCGACATAATCAGAAAAAAATAGAATATTCTAAAAGATGCCAGACAAGATCAAAATGAATCTTACGAGATTATATTGACACAGATTTAATTTTATCCGCGAAAATCGTGAGCAACCTTATGAAAGAGAGAATCTAGCTACCGACTTCGAAGCTCAAGAGGATTAGGAATAGGGGTGGTTTTCTATAAATAAAGAGGCAAGGACACAAGAAAATGGAGTAAAAATTGAGAGCAAGAGCAAGAAACCGCAAGACTATCAGCGATCAACCTCTGTCATGATTAGAATTTATAGATTGATTGATATTGTCATGTACCTTGTTATTTGCAATCAATATTGGATAAATAAAACACACAACTCTTGACTATATTCTTTGTTTTTCGTAAACTCTAATAAATCAATTAAATTTATCCTAAACAGTTGGCACTAGAAGGAGGTTATTAAAGAGTTTTAACTACATGAGATATGGCAGAAGAAAACAACGAGGTTTTTTCTCAACTAGAGGCACTCATCGCCCAGATGAGAGAGGCCGGAGAAAAGTTAGCACATGCTCAAGCAAAAATCACGACTCTAAGAGCAGAAAACGCGTATCTAGTTACTAGTGATGGAAGTGTCACTGCCAACGTCGACGCTAGGTTTTGTACACATGTCAATCTGATGCAATCACTATTTGGAACTCCGCAAACTAGTGATGGCAGGTCAGTACTACCACAAGATGGAAACACCACCGAAACAGGTACCGGTAGAATATATGGCATTGACCCAAACACCACCGCTTGCACCATGGTTCGAGTCTCACTGGGCAGTGCTTCAATGGTTTATTAACCTACCAAACAGCTCAATAGATTCGTTTGCATCATTAATAAATCTTTTTGTCGAGCAGTTCGCGAGTAGCAAGAACTTAGAAAAACAGCTGACGATCTATACGAGATACCACAAAAGAAAGGGGAGTTGTAACGCGCCTATGTGGCCCGTTTCAACAAGGAAACATTATATATACCCAATTGTAACAATTATATCGCCATCTCAACATTCAATAGAGGGCTATTCTCTGATGGTGACCTACTCAAAGAGCTGACAAAAACACAGGTGCGGTCATTTCAATTACCAAATCATTCCAAATTGAAACGACCGCACCCGTTTTTTTTATTATTATTAATAATTAATATTTCCATAAATATTAATACTCCAGACAATAAATAAATTCACTAAGACCCCATAAATTAACTCTAAATAATTTACTCGATTCTAAATAAAAATCAAAAATTTAATTTAAGTAAGCTAATCCACATTCTAAAATAAAATGGAATTAATCAAATAAATCAACCAATTTATTCCACCAGATTCTTATCCAAAAATCATAAATTAATAACTAGGAAAGCACTCAAAACAAACCGATGAGTCTAGATCATCCCTTCTTCCTCGCCCTGATCCCACGGTCACACTTTTCCCTTTTCTGCATTAAATAAAAGGAGATGCATAAGTATTTCGATAAATACTTAGTGAGGCAATCCTCTCATGTACAAGCTATACACATAAACATTTTAAAATATTTAACATACCTAAAAACGAAAATACCGAATAAATCAACTATCTCATGAAATACCCGATCTAGATCCCCTAGATATTATACAAGGCTTAAATTCATGATAAACACATCAAATAATTAAAACGCTTAGATAAGCTTATGGTCCTGCACTCACCTTAGCCTTTTTGTGGTGTCCTGACAACACAATCAACAAATCTCACAAGATCGACACTTCCTGGAACTTCTAGGGTTTTCTTTGTTAAAAGGTCACAACAACACAACCACAACCCTTATTTCTCACCCTTCAGCCAATCATATCAATGAAACAATATTCTACCTAAATTGGAAAAATCTGAAAATAACAGAAATGATCAGCCTCAAAGATTGAGTCACGACTAGAAATCTAACCGTCCAATTCCAATCTGCACCGTTGAAACTTAACCCCTAGATGTGCTAAAGGTAACCTCAAATTTTCGTGATGATCTGAACATAGATGAACTCGCAATCTCTGTTAGAATCCACATTGGTCCAAACCGGGTCTGAAACAGAGCACCTCACGAAAACGTGAATAACTTTTAGAATATTAACTCAAATCCAAATCTACAAAATACATCTAGCTCTAAGGCTTAGCTACAACTCCATAAATTTTCGTTACCTTTGGAAACGATCTGCTAGGTCGAACCTCCTTTCTACCCTGTCCTGTCAATTCTGTCTCCATCTCCCTTCACCAAAGCTTCAGCCTCCTCCTTCATCACAAGAAAGGAAAAATCGCTCAGCCTCTCTTCTCTAGCTAGGTGGCCACGAAATTTAGAGAAAAAAGGCTAGGGTTTCTCGCAATTTTATCATTTAAATAGGCTTAGAGTTTATTTTTGGTTTCTTTAAATCAAATCAGAAAAATTAGAATTAAACAAGAAATTAATTAAACCCCCTTGGTTTAATATTAATCCAGAAATTCACCTTCCTACACCGTTAAACCACCTGGAATTAAACCGACTCGACTCCAATCCCAACATAAACTCCACTTTATTAATTTTTTTTCCATTTTTTGGAACACGGGTGTTATAGTAGGAAAGGGGTGTATTTTCGGATTCATCCAAAACATATTCCTTAGTCAAGCAAGCTGGAATTGTCAAGGGATAGGAGCTCTTTTACAGTTCGTCGACTCCAGAAAATGCGGCTTGCTTTCTTCCCGGCCATTTTGTTCCTAATGGAAACAAAAAAACTAAGATGACTATGTATTCAGAGTAATGCAATGGATGGGGTATGCTCATAAAATTATTGTACCACCGTAGGGGCTTAGTGGAGGCCTTGCACTGTTTTGGAAAAAGATGTGAATCTCATTGTTCTGAACTCAACCCCGAATTATATTGACTCTAAAGTAATTACAAGAGGTAAAACATTCTTCTCAACACTACTGTATGGAGAACCATCCGTTCTCTTAAGAAGACAAATATGGAATGAGCTCTCCACCATTAGAGAAGATAGAGATGAAGCATGGGTTATAAACAGGAGATTTCAATGAGCTCTTAGACAACCATGAGAAGAAAGGACGACCACTAAGGATTCAAGGTTCATTTGTAGAGTTTAGAAGCTTCATTTCGGTGAATGGTCTCTGGGATGTTAAATATTCTGGTAATCATTTCTCTTGGCATGGAATGCGCAATGATCACTTTGTCAAAGCTAGATTGGATAGATCAATGTCTAACAATGCTTGGATGGAAGCTTTTGCATCAAGTAGAGTAGAGTACTTAAGATTTTAATGACCAGATCATAGGCCGCAAGTGACTTGTATTGATGAGAATAGAGTAAAACGGAAAGGTATGTTCCATTTTGATAACAGACTCAGGGACAAAGAAGAGGTTACATCATTAATCAAATAAACTTGGAGAGCAGAGTAGGAAGCATCGTTTTTGACCAAGATAAACAAATGAAGAACATAAATTATCAAGTGGTCCAAGGAACAAGCAGTGAACTCGGCTAAGATCGTCAAGGAAACTTAATCAGAACTGGAGCAAACTCACTATTCAGACTTCCAAGATCCAGACAGTATTGGGAAGCTCACAGCAATTCTCGAGAAGGCTTATAAGGACGAAAAACAATTTTGAAAACAGAGGAACATAATTAATTGGCTACATAGTGGTGATCGAAATACCCATTTTTATCATGCAGCTACATGATCTAGAAGAGTGCAAAATCGGATGACAATGCTAAAAAATGAAGAGGGCTTACCTTTTTATGAGGAACATCAAATTCCGCAGTTAATTATGGAGTATTTCAACAAGATCTTTACCTCGGATTTAAATGAGGATTTCAGTGTGGTTAATGAAGATTTGGAACCAAAAATTCTCAGGTGTTTGACATTGAGATCAAAGCAGCTCTGTTTGACATCAATCCAAGTAAAACCCTAGGACCCGATTACTTTTCAGCTGGGTTTTTTAGTCCTACTGGGAGATAATAAGCGTAGACATAGTAAAAAGAAATTCAATTGTTTTTTCACTTCTAAAGGCGGTGCTGGAGAAACTTGGGTTCCATCAAGTTTGGATTTGTTGGATTCTTGAATGCATACCTCAGGTTCATATTCATTTCTTATCAACGGATCGCCTCAAGGGAAGGTCTACCCAACTAGAGGACTTAGACAATGAGATCTTTTAAGCATGTATCTCTTCATCCTATGTACGTAAGTGTTATTGGATTTATGCCGCAAAGCTTAAGTAAAAGGAACGCTTATGGGAGTAAGGGTTTCTCTTAATAGTCCTAGAGTGAATCATTTACTTTTCGTCGCCGACCTGATGTTCTTCTCCCGCTCGGATGCGGCTAGTTGTGCGGTTCTCAATGAGATTCTTAGCCAATATGCCCTACGCCTCCGGACAAGTCATAAGCCTCAACAAATCTTCAATTAGTTTTGCTTCTAAAACATTAAGGAAACTAAGGAAAGAGTAAAGGCGAGTTTACATATCTCAAAGGAGGGAGGCACTTGGAAATATCTCGGTCATCCGGAAAATTTTGGACAAAAGAAGAAAGATATTTTTGGTCCAATCATTTTTTATCTACAACTGGTAAACAAGTCATGTTACAATCAATGCTCTCCTATATGTCGGCATACTCTATGACATGCTTCAAGCTACCCATATCCCTATGCTCAAGAATTAAATCTATTTTCACAAGGTTTTGGTGGGATGATCATCCCGGTAAACACAAAACGAGTTGGTGGCTTGGAAAAAATTACTCAACCAAAAAATGTTGGGGGTTTAGGATTCGGAGATGTAGAGAGGTTCAATGATTCCTTATTGGCAAAGCAAGGATGGAAGCTGCTAGCAGAACCAAAATGCATGTTGGCTCGGCCTTGAAAGCTAAGTACTTTCCAAATTCTTCGTTTATGGAAGCTCCTCTAACCTCTCCCCCCTCATGGTTTGTGCAACATCATCGGAAATATCTTCGGGAAGGACTGGGATGGTTGATAATGGTGAACAAGTTTAAATGGTGCAACAAGAAAGTTGGTCTGGGGATGTTGTTAAAGTTGATCTCCTCATTTGAATAGATCATAAGAGAATCTTCAATGATTCCTTATAATGGTTAGATAAATTGGGGGGTATACAATAAAAAAAAAAATAATTTAATAAAATTAAAAAAAAAAATAAAAAAAAAAAAAAGCAATGATCAAACTGATTACAATTGGTAATCTTACATATGGAAGATAAAATCAGTCCCTAAGAAAGAGATTTTCTGTGGAAAGCTAGTGCGGGGCCCTTCTTTTAATTCAATTGTTTAATAAGGGAATTACTCAAGATAGAACTTGCAAAAGATGTTAAATGTTTGAATCAATGGCTCATGTACTCTTCCATTCTCAGTTTTGAGTAATGTATGGAGTATGGCCATAATCACAGAGTTGAGTAAACCTCTTGGCCCCCCTTTTTTTATTTTCCACAAAAAAAAAAAAAATCTCCCCCCCGGTTTTGTGCAATATGGACTTATAGGGCTATTTTGGCAAACTTTTAGCGTTCTTACCCGATGGAGACAGTTATGAAGGTGGTGCAAGATGCTAAGGAGTGGCAAGCAGCTCAAAGCTCTAGTAAAGCAAAAATCTCAAATGGGACATGTAAGAGGATTGCCCAATCTACTATCTGGTTTCTTCTTGTTGTAGATGCAGCGTGGCGGGCCCAATCTATATCTGGAGGAGATATCTGAGCGTTTCAAGCCAGCCTAACAGCAACCCTTGAGCCTTTCTTGGTGACAAATGGCTTCCTTCCCTCGGCGCTAGCAGCTGAAGCATGGGTGGTTTGCTTGGCCATGAAACATGCTCTGTATTTGAACAGGAGAGAATTTGTGCTCCTCTCCGACTCGCAAATGCTAGTCCTTTTTCTCAACTCCAATAGCTCCCATAACGAGCTCTATGGAGTCTTACATGAAATCAGGCAGCTCAAACTGCAGTTTAGCTTCTTCTCTTTAAATTTCATTCCTCGTACTATGATCTCTTTTGCAGATGCTCTATCTAAAAGAGCCTTGTCTTCCTTTGAGGAGATTGTAGTTCTTTAATACTTTGTTTCTTTTCTGAATATGGGTTTAACAACAAAAAAAATCAGACAGACCCGACATAATCGAGAAAATAATAAAACATTCTAGAAGATACCAGACAAGATCAACATGAATCTTACGAGATTATATTGAGACATATATAATGTTATCCACGAATATCGCGAGCGACCTTATCAGAGAGAGAATCTAGCTACCGATTTCGAATCTCACGAGGATTAGGAATAGGGGTGGTTTTCTATAAATAAGGTAGCGAGGTCACAAGAAAAGAGAGAGAAAAAAAGAGTAAGAGTAAGAAACCGTAAAACTATCAGTGATCAGCCTCTCTCATGATTAGAGTTTATAGATTGATTGATCGTGTCTTGTGCTTTGTTATTTGCAATCAAGTTTTGATCAATAAAGTACACGATTCTCGATTATATTCTTTGCTTTCCGTAGACTCTAACAAATCAATTAAATTTCTCCCAAACATATTCTACATCTAGAAACTCATGAGAACCCATATTCTATACATATGGCATATTATATCTAGTTTATATTTTTGTGATTAATTAAATACATCATCGTTTAAGATGTTAATTAAATTATTTGTATGCTATGATTTTTTTTTATAGAAAATTTATAAAACAAAAATTATCTATCTATCAAGTTACATTTTGCATAAGTCTAAATTATAAATTAATATGCCGACAAAAAAGTAATATCATATATTTAAATATTTTTAATTCATATTAATACAATAATATTTATTATTAGAAATTATGATATTTTAAAATTTTAAAATAATAATAGAAAATATTTTTTCTTGTTAGTTTATGGTGTGTAAGTTAAAAATAAGTCTTATTTGTTATAAGTTTATGGTAAGAAATTTTATGATCATATATGTTATGAAGATAATATAATTGTTTGGTTATATTACTTATGATGTATTGTATTATTATTTTTGCTATTAGGACTGAGTCTGTGCTACGTGCGGTTGTGTTGTTAAAAGATTCTTGAAAAGACCTGTACATACTGAAGCTTTGGGCTTCGAATGGTGTTAGCAGACTGGACAGTGCAGGATATAAAGCGGTGCAGTTCAAGTATGGTTCGCACTGAACAAACACACATGCGGAATAATGGTTGTTGGTGTGATTCAAGTAGCGAGAAAAATATTTGAATGCTAACAATCATAAGTGCTGGTACAATAATAATAATTATAAAATTTTACTATTTTTAAATAATATTTTGAATAAAATAAATATTTTTTATTTTAAATAGAAATGTGTTATTCGATAAAACTAACACATACAATTAATTTCAAAATTTTCTAAGCTTAAATAAATATATATATATATATATATATATATTCAGAACTAAGAAACACACCTACACCACACCATAGTTGGGTGTATATCGAAATATGTAGGGTACATGCATTACAAAGAACAAAACAAAAATGCTATGAATGGTTCCATTAACCAATACGCCTTTATATAATTAATTTTGTTTGAATGGTAACATTATCTATTTTCTCCCGTCCCTCTATCAAACCATACTTCACATTCAAGGCCTTAATATTATGAAGAAAGACATCTATTTTTGTTAAATTATAAAATATTTAAATATATTCTTCTAAGATTTATTAATGTTTATTAAGTTAAATAACTACTCATATTTTAACTCAATTTATATAAAATAAATTAATATATTTTAGTTTAATTTAGATGAAATAAATTAATTATTTTGATATATTATAAATAAATAAAAACTTACTTGACTCTTCAAAAATTGGAGAAATGACTTCTTTAACTTTTTGATAAGTGTTTTTCAGTTGATGTAGTGTGTATGTGAGAGCACAACCATTTTATAGAAGGAATGTATTATTAAAAGAATTAATAAATTTTTGAAAAAAAATAAAATAAATATCTAAGGTGTTTTTTATTAGACCGCTGGTTTTTAACTATGGTGCGTTTTTGGACTGCGTTCTTTTATCCACTACACACAAACATATCACCTCAAAATTCACAAGCTGTTTTAGTCCTTTTTTTTAAAAAACAGCACACTATAATAAAAGTTTGTTGATTGGTGCTAGTATTGTGGTTTTTACAATACCACTTTGAATGCAGTATTGTGTATGTCACCAATCAGACCCGAAGGAGCATCATAAATATGGTGTGCGGTGCATTTTATGTAATTTATGGTTGCACTCAACAATTTTATACCACATATATTTAATAAATAAAAATTCTGTTGATAAAATTTTTACTTTTGGAGGATCATTCCAAGAACAAATCAGACTCACACACTACCTAACTCGTTGTCATGTGGTTTTAGGTGTGTTTCTCGTATTTTATATGTATATTGTAACATCCGTAGTTCTTAGTTTTAGAATTTTATTAGAGAATTTAAAAGTTAGGGGGCTCAATTGTTTAAATCTGTTTTTTGGGCTGGGTTTAAGTGATAGTTTAAAAAGTTGTGAGGCCAAAAGTTTAAGCTGTAGAATTGTGAGGGGCCTGTTGTGCAATTTCATAGAAGTTGGGTAAAATCCTACGGGTTACTCTATTAAGCTCTCACGCCTGATCTCCTTCGTTGCAAGTCCACCATCATCTCACGTTCATCTGCGAGGCTGGCAAGCTTGATCAGAGGAGAAGCTTTAAGAGGTGTGGCGCTCATGGCCAAAAGGGAGAGAGAGAGATCTCGGGAGAGAGGAGAAGCGGCGGAACTATAGACGTGCGCAGGAGAGGGAGTTCTTCACCTTGGTAAGAACCTTTCCGTGTTGTTCCTTGTCCTTGTGTCTTGTGTTTTGTGTGTCGGGTTTTACGGTGGTTGGAACCGGCGAGGTTGTGTTGTGGCGGCAACATCACAGACGTGGGCTGTGACCGTGGCGATCGTGATCGGTGGTGCCTTCAAGGTTGAGATCATGAGCTCCGCTGATGAGGTGTCTGTGATGCTTTGTGATATGTGTTGGCTGAAGTTGATGTGGCAGTGTACGGCTTGGTGGTTGAGATCGGTGACGTTGAGGGCGGGGAGGGGGGGATGTTGCAGAGTTCTTCGAAGAAGAAGACTTACGTATAGTTGCAGAATAGTAATTAGGTTTTATTATTTTTATTTAATAATTAAATATTATTTTAATAATATTTTATTATTATTAGGTTATGTGTTGGGAATTTAGGGTGTAGACATCCCGAAAAATTTTTCAGAAGTTGCAGAGAAGTTGTGTTGGAAAGTGCTACTGCTGGCTAAGGTGAGTGCAGTACCGTGGTCGAACATTTTTATGGATTTTTTTGGAGTAATTACGTATTAGAATTTATTTATGTGTTTCTGTGATTATTCACTGTGTATTTATTGCTGAAATAAATTCCAAAAAAATTGCTGTTAATTGCTGTTAATTGTGTGATTTTTCCGTAACTTTTCGTTGAATTAATTGTTTTAATCATCTTTTGGTTGTTTAAAATGTCATTGATTGATTTAATTCATTATGTTGCGGTGAATTAATTTTTATCAAGTTGTTATGTTGCAGTTTGTCGAGTCCGTGCATTTAATTATGCCGGAGGTATTTTAGTAATTTTGTCCTAATTGACCTAATAGACGGGTTGATCGCCTCTTCAGTATTTATCAAATACTAACTGCGTCTATTCGTAATGACGCAGGTAAGGGAAAGAATAAAGGTAGTTGAAACTCGTGAAACTGCGGTTACGGACTAAGATAACATACCGGAAAGGTTGTTATTTATTTTATTTATTTATAAATTATTGTTTGTCGTGGTTGTTGTTTTTCCGTAAACCATTAGGTTGTTAGTTGATTCGAATTTATTGGTTTATAATAAATCGTTATCGCTAAGCTGTTAATTTGTTTCGTCTACTGGAAGTTAATAATAATTATGGGGTTATTATTAGTATAAAAAAATGGGTCGGGACGTTTTCAATTTGGTTCTCGATTCATCCAGGAGATACGTAGATGTACCGTGATCTCAAACAGTATTTTAGTGGGTAGGGATGAAGAAGGATGTCGCCAGTTGGGTTGTCGGGTGTGATACATGCCAGTTGGTGAAGGCTAAGCATCAGGTTCCGAGCGGTTTGCTGAGGAATTTACCCATTCTAGAGTGGAAGTGGGACATGATCACCATGGATTTCGTGGTTAGTACGCCGGTTTCGCGAACCAATGATGCTATCTGGATCATCGTTTATAGGTTGACCAAGTCGGCATATTTTCTGGCCATCAAAAAGATCGATGGAGCTGAGGTCTTGGCTAGGAGATATGTCAGCGAGATTGAGAAGCTGCATGGGGTACATGTCAGTATAGTGTCAGATCGGGATCCGAAGTTCTCATCGCTGTTTTGGAGAGCTTTTTAGAGGGAGATGGGCACTAAGGTACACATGAGTACAGCTTATCATCCGCAGACAGATGGGCAGTCAGAGCGCACTATCCAGACACTGGAGGACTTGTTGCGGATGTGTGTGCTGGATTGGGATGGACATTGGATCGATCACTTTATTTTGGCGGAGTTTGCGTACAATAACAATTACCAGACTAGTATCGGTATGGCACCATTTGAGGCTCTCTATGGTAGACCATGCATGACACCGCTGTATTGGACTCAAGTGGGAGAGAAGAGTATGTTGGAGGCCGAGTTTGTGCAGGAGACTACAGAAAAGATCCATGTTGTTAAGCTGAACATGAAGGAGGCACAAGATAGGCAGAAGAGTTACACTGACAAGCATAGAAAAGAGTTGGAGTTTGATGTTGGAGATATGGTGTATCTCAAGATGACCATGCTGTGAGGTCCGAACAGGTATATTTCTGAGGCTAAGCTGAGTCCTCGGTATATGGGTCCTATTAAGGTGTTGGAGCGTATCGCATCGGTTGCTTATAGGCTTGAGTTGCTAGAGGTGATGCAGGCATTTCATAAGATGTTCCACGTTTCGAAGCTGAAGAAGTGCTTGCATAAGGATGATCGGGTGATGGCTGAGATTCCATCTGATCTTCTGCCGAGTATGGTTGTAGAGACGAGGCCTCTGGAGGTACTTGGCCGTATAATCAAGCTGGTTAGGAAGAAACAAGTTCCAGAGATGAAGATCTTGTGGGCCTGCAATGGAGAGGTGGAAGAGACTTGGGAACTAGAAGAGAAGATGAACCAGAAGTTTCCCAAGTGGTTTGGAAAACTGTGGACTTAGCTGGAGTCCCAATGTTGTATTGTGGAGTTGTTGTATTTTCTTGTCGTTTAAGCTGTTGTACTCGTTTAGTTTTGCTGAAACTTATAACGATGTACGGTTTTACCTTTTATTCAATAATAAAGCAGAATTTTTTTGAATATGTTGTGCTCTTGAGTTGTTCATCCTTAGTTCAATTGTGAGGATCGTGCCGTGTTAATCCGAGTACTTAGTTTTGCTGATTAGGACTCGTCCTAATGCTGTTTGATGGGGTTCTACTGTGGAATCTCATCAATGTGTAGTGTTTACGGTCGGGTTTCTGTATGATTCCTAATGCTCTCTCGATAAGCCATTAAAGATCTTAGGATCTTGCTGGACTTGCTGATCGGGTCACGCTGGACTCCAAGATGCTTTTTTTTTACTGCGCCGAGCTATTCAGGGGATCTGGTAGGTGTAGTTTTTGCTGATCGGATCACGCTGGACTCCAAGATGTCTGTTATTCTTACTGCGCTGAGCTATTCTAGAGATCCGATAGGCATAGTTCATTCAAACCAAGTGGGGTCTTGTGTATAGGATTCTGAAAGTATTTTAACTAAGTATAGACAATGCAGTGTAGAGTTATTAGCCGAAAGGCTATGCCGTAAACGTTATGGTCATGAGACTATGCTGAGTTGGAATAGAGGTTGTGCTATGCTGAGTTGGAATAGCAGTTGTGATATGGTGAGTTGAATAGCAGTTGTGCTATGCTGTGGATGTTCGATGGAATGTTAGATTTGAGGATGAATCTATGTTAGTGGAGGAGAATTGTAACATCCAAAGTTCTTATTTTTAGAGTTTTATTGGAGAATTTAAAAGTTAGGGGGCTCAATTGTTTAAATCAGTTTTTTGGGCTAGGTTAAATTGATAGTTTAAAAAGATATGGGGGCAAAAGTTTAATCTGCAGAATTGTGAGGGGCCTGTTGTGCAATTTCGTTGGGTAAAACCCTACGGGTTACTCTATTAAGCTCTCACGCCTGATCTCCCTCGCTGCAAGTCCACCATCATCTCACGTTCATCTGCGAAGCCGGCAAGCTTGATCAGAGGAGAAGCTTTAACAGGTGTGGTGGTCTTGGGACAGAGGAGAAGTCTTGAGCTATCGACGTCTTGGTGTGGTGGTCTTGGGACAATTCTTCACCTTGGTAAGAACCTTTCCGTGTTGTTCCTTGTCCTTGTGTCTTGTGTTTTGTGTGTTGGGTTTTACGGTGGTTGGAATCGGCGAGGTTTTGTTATGGCGGCAACGTCACGGATGTGGGCTGTGACCGTGGTGATCGTGATAGGTGGTGCCTTCAAGGTTAAGATCATGAGCTGCGCTGATGAGGTGTCTGTGATGCTTTGTGATGTGTGTTGGTTGAAGTTGATGTGGCGGTGTACGGCTTGGTGGTTGAGATCGGTGACGTTGAGGGCGGAGGGGATGTTGCAGAGTTCTTCGAAGAAGAAGACTTATATATAGTTTCGTATAGTTGCAGAATAGTAATTAGGTTTTGTTATTTTAAAAATAATTTATTATTATTAGGTTGTGTGTCGGGAATCTAGGGTATAGACATCCCAAAAAAAATTCTAGAAGTTGTGTCGGAAAGTGCTACTGCTGGCTAAGGTGAGTGCAGTACCTTGGTTGGATATTTTTACGGAATTTTCTGGGGTAATTACGTGTTAGGATTTATTTCTGTGATTATTCGTTGTGTATTTATTGCTGAAATAAATTTCAAAAAAATTACAATTAATTGCTGTTAATTGTGAGATTATTTTCTGTGATTTTCCGTAAATTTTTGTTGAATTAATTGTTTTAATCACATTTTGGTTGTTTAAAATGTCGTTGATTGATTTAATTCATTATGTTGCGGTGAATTAATTTTTATCAAGTTGTTGTGTTGCTGTTTGTCGAGTCCGTACATTTAATTATACCAGAAATATTTTCGTAATTTTGTCCTAATTGACCTAGTAGACGGGTTGATCGCCTCCTTAGTATTTATTAAATACTGACTGCGTCTATTCCTAATGGCGCATGTAAGGGAAATGATAAAGGTAGATGAAGCTCGTGAAACTGCGGTTATGGACCAAGATGACCTACCGGAAAGGTTATTATTTATTTTATTTATTTATAAATTGCTGTTTGTCGTGATTGTTGTTTTTCCGTAAACCGTTAGGTTGTTAGTTGATTCGAATTTATTGGTTTATAATAAATCATTATCGCTAAGCTATTAATTGTTTTCGTCTGCTGGGAGTTAATAATAATTATAGGATTATTATTAGTATAAAAAAATGGATCAGGCTGTTTCAATGTATATACTCGTATTTTATATGTTTATGCATATATATATATATTATATACATATATATATGCATATATACTCGTATTTTATATGTTTATGCACATATACATAATATATATATATATATACTTTTAATGCTTTTAAAAGAATAAATCATATATCATAAATTTATAAAATAACAACCTTCTATTTGAAAAAAAGTTTTAGTCACTTTAAATATTAGAAAATATTAGTCAACACTAAATAATTATTATTTTTATGGTTTCATTCATTACAAAAATCAAAATAAAATATAAGTATATATCAAAATTTTCAAAAACAGGGCAATATAAAACAAAACTCAAACTAATACCAAAAGCCATTTTTCTTAATGCGAGACATAATCAAACTGGAACTCCGATTGACATACGATATGAAATGAAACGTTGGTCACGAATCACACTTTTAGCGATGTCTCAAGCAACCAATATTCCTTGGTTTTACTTGGTTTATTATTGTACTGTATTATTTTACTTAGTTTTCAGAGATTTGTTGTTTTACTTGATTCTAGCATTAAATATAGTTTTATAAAATTTCAAACTAAAAATTATAAATTTTAATAAAATTTTCACGTATGACTCGTAAATAATATACAAAACACTTGATTTATGTTGTTAAAGAAACACTTGATTTATAATTATACATTTATAAATATTTATCTAAAATATATATACCGCCATGTTTGTTGCATTTTCACCATTCAGACTTTTGTACCGCACATTATTTTTTCACTATTCAAATATAATTCCATACCGCTTGTATATACTAACCGCACTTGTTCTGCATCATACATTTCTCATGTATAACCTGCATCGGAAAACTCGCCTAACAGTCTAGGCGGCTCCCAAGCGCTAAATGTGACCAACCCACCTCGATTAATGGCTGTCCAATTCTAAATATTTTGACTTTGGACTAATCTTAAATCAATCAGTAATTGGCTTCGGCTAAGACCCATTAGACTACATCATCTTATAATAATAGTTTTCTACATTTGATATATATACATTAGATAAAATTATAAAAACTAATATCCGACTAATTCCCAATAAGTCTCTGATTTATTCGCTAGGCTGTACACTTTACCCGAGCATCTGACTATCGCCTAGCGAATTCTTTAACATGGATGAAAACCCTTTACAAAAAAATATTAGTTTATAATAATTAGAAATTTAGTGAGATATTAACCCATGTATTAAAATTCGCTAGGTGTTAGTTGGGCGCTCGATATGGATCGAATGATTAATAAAAAAATTGGAGATTGAACAGAGATTATTTTTAAAGTTTTTTTTATTTATATATATCTTTATATATTAGTAATGTCCAAATTTAGTAATTTTAAGGTTAGTTAGATGGTTGTGTTGCATCAATTAATGCTATAGGTCATAAGTTCAAGTCAAACTAGTCCAAATTTTGAGGTTTTTTCTCTTTTACTTTAAAGAAAGGTGACATAGTCTTTTAACCTTCATCTTCTTCCTAAAATAATTCAGTTTCTGCAACCCTAATTCTAGCGGCTGCTCATCTTCTTCCCTTTTTCACCATTATTTCTGGTTTTTAGTGTCATTTATGCTTCATTTTAATAGATATGACCATCACACTTCGATTTCTATCATTATTACAGAAGAAAAAAGCAAGTTTTCATAAAATCCAATTTTTTCACCCGAATTGTCAAAATAGCGGTGGTCTTCAGTCGTAGAACGCCTACCTGCCGCTTAGGCGGCCACGGAGAGCATGTTTTAAAACATGGATATTAACTAGTGATAATGCTTTAACTAAAAGAATTAAATTAGAAACAAAGTTCGAACTCCGGCCTGCTCTAACCATAAAAAATACCGGCCTTGAGCTTAGATATATTAGTCAAAAAGTAACTGGATTTTTCAGGCTAAATCTGCTTGAGTTTTTTTGAGCTCAACTCGGTTAGATTCAGACTAGTCCAAAAAACAGAAAAATAATAATATAATTTAGGAAAATAGGTTTTTAATAATTTATCTTTCTAAAAATAATGAGAATTTAAAATGTACTGAACTATATTCAAATATATATATTCTAATGCCTTTGATAATATGGTTTGATATTATGTTTATTTGGTGTGGATTTTATATAACTTATTTGAATTTAATTGATTTAAATTTTTATTTTAAGACATGAGTTGATAGCCTATAGGCTTTCAAGTGCTCCATGTTATTCCAGTTTTGTCTGGGTTCAATTCCCCTCTATGTAAAATCACCTTCCTCTATAAGTGAGGATTGTGCCAGTTGTCTAGTTCATTATGGCACACATAGACGACAAAAAAAAAAAAAAAAATTTTAATCAAGTTATATTTGATTAAATATATATTATTCATTATTTAAATATAAAATTACTCAATGCTATAGACGCACAGTTTTTAATAAAATATTTTAGTAGTCTGATAAATTGTTTTAGACCAAATTTTTTTTATATAGGATAATAATGATATATACGACAAATTTTTAAATACAATATTCTTTAAATAGTTTTTTTATTTATTTAATTCAGACTTCAAAATATAGGTCTGAATTTATTTTAAATCGGATCAGGCCGAACTTATCTACGCGCTACAAAAGTTTGGGCCGGACCCGATCAGACTAAATCAATCCATATAATCCATCCCTTCACGGTAGTCCAAAACGAGCATACAAAAGATTGGACGAGACAATGCCACGTGCACCACTCTGCACCATAAATGAACGCCTCCGATTTAAATTACCACACAAAGCTACAAAGAAACAAAAAAAAATCAGATTCCATTGAATGACAACAAAATAAACTCATTTGCTCTTGAAAATTGAAAGACGAAATCAAAAAATGGCAACGAGAGGAGCTGCTGCTGCCGCGGTTGCGTCTATAATATGGAAGCACCGACGAAACTCTTCTCTTCGATCACTCCATTTCAATCCCAACTTCAATCCTCGTATCATTCCAACAGGTAACAAATTATTACAAAACTGTTCTAAGATGCATGTAACATAGATTTGTGTTAAATTCCATATCAAAAACATGTTAATTCTGGAGTTTAATATTTTAATTTTAGGGTTTAAATACCAAGTTAGGGCAATACAAGGAGAAAGTACAGATCCTGTTACACCATTGAAGAACAGAGATGTACCAAAACATCAAAATTGGAAAATCAAAATGCTTTACGATGGAGATTGTCCTCTCTGTATGCGTGAGGTCTCTATAATAAACTTCTCTATTCATAAAGAATTTTTTGAAACTGAATATTTGTCTTTCTTATTGGAAAATTCAGGTTAATATGCTTAGGGAAAGGAATGAAAAATATGGAACTATAAAGTTCATTGACATAAGTTCTAATGATTATTCTCCAGAAGAGAATCAAGGGCTGGATTATAAAACAGTAAATTGTCTTTTAATCTTCTTCAAATTGTTTAAATCCTCTGTTTTATGTCGCGCTACGATTTAATTAAGATCTTTATTAGGTAATGGGACAAATCCATGCTATTCAATCTGATGGAAACGTGGTAGTTGGTGTAGAGGTGAGCTTATTGCATTTACATCATTGCTATAGGCTATTCGTCTCGTATTTATCGATTCGGAGTAATGTTTTCAGGCATTTAGGAGATTATATGAAGAAGTTGGGCTTGGTTGGGTTTACACTATCACTAAATTTGAACCTGTAAGTAAGCCTTTGTTTCTCCTAGTGATATATATTTCCATTGTATTTTAGTTCCACGTTTATGGATGATGCTTGATTACTTGCAGATAGGGAAGATAGCTGATGCTGTGTATGATGTTTGGGCTAAGTATAGACTTCAGGTCACAGGTATATAATTATGACCTGAAAAATGTTTGAACTTTTTTTATTGTTTGTGCGTTAGAACTTGATATATTTGTTCTTTTAGGGAGGCCAACATTAGAAGCTATTCTTGAAGCAAGAAAGAAAGATAAGGTAGGGATTAGAGACAAATTAAAACATTCTTTTTATCGATATTTCTACAAAATCTTTACTCGGAAAAAAAATAACGATTAGCGATATAATTGTGTTTACAGGTAGAGACATGTGGTGAAAGCAAGGCGTGCAAGATGTGAATGTTTTTTACATGATACTCTTTGGAAGGTCAAGTTAGTGCACTGGTAGCGGTATCTACGATTTATTTTATAAAACGCCATTGAATATTGTTAGCTTTTACCAGTTTCATAACTTGTAAATTGGAATGTTACATTATATGTTATGAAATATGAAGAAGAGATTAGAGACAATCTTGGCAGCTTCGTTTGGTTGGTCCTTTTCGGGTTCATTGCATTTTGTTTGAGTTTGTTTCTTTGGCTCAGTATTGTTAGTATTTAAGATCTTATTTAGCTCTTTGGAACTAGGAATATGGATTGTAGTGAATCTCTGTTATTCATTTGAACCTTTTGTGATTTGTAAATTGGAATTATAAGAATTCATTCGCTTGATGCATATAGTCTTCCAGATACCGAGGTCAAAGACAAAGGACACAGGCAATTTACGCTAATGGTGGAGACTAAACCATTGATTGAAAAACAGTTAGTTTGTGATACGTCGAGTTAAATCCATCTAAACCTGGATTTGATAATGGAATATGACCTGTGTTGAGTGTAGATGTTGTATGATGATCCCTTGTATATGTCCTGATTATTGGTATTAGTCTTATTCAAATAAAAGAAATTATTGTCTTGAGAATTGTGATGTCGTGGCTGAGAATATGCGCAGTCATTGCTAAGTCAAGGAGATTGAAGAGAAGGACAGAGCTGTAACAAATAAGAGAAATCAATCCAAGAACACAAAACAGAGAAAAGGAACTGATTTACATTTGTTAGAATATATGATCATAGTTTTGGGACACATTTTTTTTAATATACAAGTAAATTTTGAAAATGAAACCGATTGTAATATTTATATAACTCCGTCTTTCCAGCAACTTTGTCGAAACACAAAAAAAAATATGCACTGCGTCTCAAATGTGCTCTCTCTGAGGCATTTAATCAAACATCTTCCATGCACCAAATCGCATACATTTCTTCGGAGGAGAATTTTCTCCAACACCCTCACTAATGTCGCCATAAGCACTAAAACTTCATGTTTCAAAAGCCTCAGTTCCACCCAACAAGACCAAATCCATATCTACGTTGATACACTTCTCCAATGGAACCAGGTCTCTCTCTCGACGATTTTGCTAATTTAACTTGTTAAATATTACTTGTTTCAAAAGATTCGTGAATTCTAATCAGAATGACAGTTTCAGAGGCCTGTTGAATGTTTAATTGTTGGTTTAAGTGTATTGCCCACCAACTGTTCGTTGAAAGTCCTTACCTTTTCAATTTTTCAGAACTCCATGATTCAAGATTAAATTTTTAAAATTTTCATGTCACCTTCAAATCAAAATGAAAACAAAATTCAATCTTTGTGTTCCCTTTTGTTGGCCCACTTCACTTTAACATCTCTGTTTCAGTTACGAGTAAAGTATGTTTTATTTGTGTTTATGGCGGGTATGTGAGTTTGAATTGGCTTTTGTGAATGTGCAGAAAATGAACCTTACAGCAACTAAAGAAGCTGAAGAAGTAATGAAGAGACATATCGAAGATTCTCTTGCGATATTGCCTCCTATAAACACTTGTTATAACTTACATTCCAATGGTTTGTTTGACCACATCAATTTGATCGATGTTGGAAGCGGGGCAGGTCTTCCAGGCTTGGTTCTAGCCATTGCATGTCCAGGTGCTCTATAGCTTCAAATATGATTCTGCAGCTTTGTTGTGTCACATTATGGTTGTTTTGGTATTAAAAAGGTCAAGTTGTTGTATTCTAGATTGGAGAGTTACACTACTGGAATCGATAAATAAGCGTTGTGTTTTCTTGGAGCATGTCGTGAATGTCACCGGGCTTACAAATGTTAAAATCGTTAGGGGCAGAGCAGAGGTAAAGTCTTAGCCCTATTTGTTATTTTTATATGTTTGGTCTATTAGTGAATGTTATCTTTTCGAGCTACTCTCTTTGTATAAAGCTTCTGTTGGAAACTATGATTCATGATTGATAAATTACTTTTCCTAATTCTGGATTCTGTTATAAAAGTCTTATCCTTTAGTTGTGCTCCTGTAAGGTGGATTCTAAAGCATATTGTTCTACTTTTGTTATAGAACAGAGTTGTGGGCACGATGTTATATACAGAGAGAAGTTTGATGTGGCAATTGCAAGAGCTGTCGCGGAGATGAGAGTCTTAGGTACTTTGTTACTAGTTTCAAGTAGTGTAGTAGTGCTAGAAACATAGGTTGCTTATTAGTGATCAAAGCGGATCTGAGTTGTTTCGTATGAATTTTCAGCTGAATATTGTCTTCCTCTTGTTCGGATTGGTGGACTGTTTGTAGCTGCTAAGGGTCATGACCCTAAGGTAAGAGTTTTCTCATTTGTGAAACTTTGTTTTTGATTTATTCAATGAAATGTGTATACAAGCTTATCGATTCTGGTATCTGTTCTTTATAACCAAAATGTTTTCATGGGTTTGTCAAAAACAGGAGGAAGTTCAAAATGCGGTAAATGCAGTTCGTATATTGGGTGGTTCCATAATACAAATTAGTCCAGGTTTGTTTTCTTTGGACCTATATATATGTTCACTCGTTTTATCCGAAGACACTTTAACTTCTCTATTTGTACTAAAGTAGGGACTCAAATGGATTTATATTTTCTCGTTTATGCTTTTCTATAATCGAACTTCGCAGATATGTTGTTTGGAGTGAATTTTTTGTTTCTTTTGTGTATCAAAATATAATGCAGTTGATTCACATAGTCCATTCGGACAACGAACTACGGTTGTTTGTCGTAAAGATCATTCCACACCACAAAAATATCCGCGTGAAGCAGGTACTCCTTCTAAATCACCATTGTAAATTATGTCTAATCATTTTGCTTAAATCTTTATTTGTAAAAAATCTAAAATAATATTTATATTACTTCTTTTGGAGTTCATTTTAAATTTTCAGTTTAATTTCTGTTTATTCATATATGTGATCATAAAAGTTCTTTAAAGGTGAATTATGAGGGTTATATTAATTTGACTGTGTGGGTTTGACGGGTAGTTTTTGCAAGTTGAGGGTAAATTTACAAATAAATATCTTTTTGCATAAAATCCTTAAATGGTCCAATTCTTGTCAGAAGTCCATTACCTATATAACACAATTACCCATAAAGCTAAAATTTATGCACTAAAGCATAGGTATCAACATGATACTAATTTTGATTTATTCTTTTATCGAATAGGTTATATCTTTATTTTTTTGTTAGCCTATAGATGTAGAATAATATATTTTGTGATTGCGCTGTATGTTGAATAAGAAGAAGGCTTTGTTTCATATAATGGTCAAGTTAAAATGGGAAATGGTAATGTTGAAAATGACATGGATACCTAACTTATCCATATATAATTTATTTAATTGGGTCAAAATCTATAGAATATTTAAAGAAACACACAATGTTGAACCAAAGGAGAATAGTATATTGTAGTCACATTGTATGACATCTTATGCCCACTATGTAGACGTGATGTTTTATTGTTTCTTTTTATTCCTTTCTTGCTCCTAAATTTGTCCTCAAATTGTTTCATAAACATCTTTTTGTTCTTTTTAGTGGATAGGGTCGACTATTTAAATTTAGCTATCCAATACAAAATCCAATTTATTGTTCTGTACGAGTACGACATATATTTTTTGTTAATTGGACCGATTACAACAGATTAGAAGCGCGTAATAATTTTTATCATCTTTTAGACTTTTACCTAAATAATAAAAAATTGATTTTTTTCTTAGCCTGATATGGGGTTAATGTCAAATTATGCATACGGAACGAATAACGAATATTTATATGTAAACAACCCTACATTTGTCTAAAGCAAATCCATAAAGAGATGCTTTTTTCTCTTAATTATTGTTAAATCATAAATAAATAGTTTCGGTAGAAATAATACTGAATATAACAAACTACTTGTCCCTCTTTTGCATATTTTATATGCTATTTGCTCCAATATAATATATTTCTTTTACAAAGATTTCACCTACTTGGAGACCAAAATTTTAAGAATTGTATTTATCAAAACATGTAAACTAACAACAGAGGACTTGTTGTCAAGTCCTTACTGCATCACACATTTCACACTAATTCACCTATTATACAAAAAAAAACCATAAAGGAAACACGAATTGTATCCATCCAATCCCAATTAAATGATTTTGTGACTCTTTTATAAGGTTGGCACCAAAATCTGCCAAACCTTAACTTGAGAATCAAGTCCTCCACTGTAAATATAATAAGAAGCCTCAGATGGTTTACCAGAATCACGAATTGCTCCGGTTAAGCTCTTAACCGGTCCTCTATGTCCCTCCAACATAGCCAAACATGAAAAATCCGTCTCGGAGCATCTCCACAGCCTCACTGTCTTATCTGCTGAGCCACTACAAAGTATATCCGAAACAACCGTAAGGCATAGAACAGACTCTGTGTGACCTCTTAGCATTCCAATAACTACAATGTCTTCACCTTCTTCTCTTTTCCACAACAATATTGATCCATCAGAGCCACCTGAATGCAAAAGCGAGTCGTTAACACCGCTCAATGCCAACGCGTTAATACCCGAATTATGCTCTGACAATATTGTAACCAAAGAATGTTTCTTCTTCTTCTTCTTCTCCTTTTCATTGTCCACATTGATGTTCTTTCTCCATACTTTGATTCTCCGGTCAGAAGATCCTGTGTATATATCTCCATTTTCGGATAATGCAACCGCGTTTATTGCGTCATCATGAGCGTTTGTGATCGACTCTAGGCATTTAAAATCGGTAGTTCGCCAGATCTTGAGCGTCCGGTCCCATGAGACTGAGTATAGTAACGTTCCATCTCTTGATAAGACTAAACCCGAAACCGCGTCTACATGATGAACCCATGAAGCTTTCTTGTGCCTTCTTATTTCGACTTGATTCTTTGGCATCAAACACTTTGCTAAACGGTCGCTAATCGTTGGTAACGTTGCTAACTGAATATATTTTTTATCACATACTTCTTCTTCAACGACGTCGTTTATCTTCCACACACGTATCTTTTGATCTTGATGTGCTGTGAAGAGCTTATCAGATAAAACTACCAAAGACTTCACTGCACCTCCTCCTCCTCTTTCTCCTGTTATTACATCAATGCTGCTTGATGCTTCAGCTAATGTTTCTAACGTGCTTGCATCCCACAATCTGACAACTCCTTCGTTTGAACCTGTGTAAAGTCTTTTTCCTGCAAGGATTAGAGATGAAATGTAAGAGGATGTGTTACCAACAAGAGTGGTAATACATCGATGAAGGGCTTGTGAAGAAGATGTTTGAAGAGAACAATATTGTTCTTCTTGAGTTTCGTGGCATCGTATCATTGTTTGCTTATGAAAGAAGTTTGAATTGGTTATTAAAACCAATGACCAAAGTTTGTAGAGTTAATATATAAGAGAAAAAAGTAAGAAGATTGATGCATAGAAAACTAAGAAAGAATGAAGTTTGTGAGAAAGTAGTCGTGGAAACAACCATTGGCTCCAAGACTTGGACTATTCCAATATTTATCTATTTGGGCCCTTTTTACATGGTGACCAAATCTGACCGAAAACGAAAAGAATAATGTGACGGGAAGATGAGTCGGATGCAATATATATTATAGAATCCAATATTTATTTTGTATAATCTTGTTTGGTACATTTCTTTGTCACAAAAGTGGAGAAAAGGTTAAAGAATGACCCTAGATTGTTATTTTATTAGCTAAAGTTGGGGTGTGTGTCATAAGTTCCGAGTCTTTTGACACATGATATTTTCAATAGATTTTAATGTGTTGTAAATTCATAAGATTTTGATGACAAATAAATCTTCAATACAAAAGATATTTTAAAGAAAAAAGATTAGCAGATTACCAGAAATTTTAAGAAATATTTAAAATACTTTTATACAGTTTTTTCTTTTACTACTTAAGTTGGATGTTGAAAGTTATAAACTAAAGTTGGATGACTTTTATAAAGTGACGACAGCAAAATTGATCCATAATTCATATAATTAACAAGAGTTTTGACCTATTTAGCATGAAAGCTTCATTAGAGGTCCGATTCCCGCTTCGGAATCAGAATCAGAAGTTTATGGAAGCGCTCGGAAGAATCTGGAAAGTGTGTTTCGTAAAAAATGTAGTTGGAAGCGTTTTGGAATCATCGATTCCGTTTTAGAAGCTTCATAATTTTGGTGATTCCATTTTTAGAATCATAAAAATAGAAATAATTATGAATCATAGAACTGATTTTGATATTTTTATTAACTTAAGTAAAAATTCTTAATTTGAAAACGTATAATTAGTATTTGTAAATATCATTTCAGTTTACAACATCATAGAAAAAGTAATTATAATTCTTTTTGACTAATAATTTTTTTATTATGTTGTGTTGTTTATGCTTAGCTTTTTTCATTATGCGTTTGAAAAAAGTTCATTTTAGAGGATAATTACGATGTTTTTCTTTCTGATTCTCATACGAATAGTTGTCTAAAGGTGTTTTACTTCTGATTTTTCTTATAGATTATTTTTTAATATTCACATATATATATAATATAATATATATATATATATTATATTTACTATATGCTTCCAGCACGTACCCGCTTCCTAAGTGTTTTTTAAAACTCGCCTCCAAACGCTTCCGCTTCTTCGTACCCGATTCCGATTCCATGCAACCTAGGTTTTGACATATGTCAAATTTTTAATTAACAAGAACATGTTATGTGTCAATTAAAACGTAGATGTTTCCATGTGTCATCTATTCATAGATGTTGCCACATATCAATTATTAATGGGAGCATGATACAAGTCAATTAAAAAACATAGATATTGCCATGTGTCATTAATTTGTTTTTTAATTTATTCACAAAAATGTACAAGTTTGTTATTTTGTTAATATAGATTTAAAAAAAAAGTTTTGTTAATTTATTCAAATTTTATACATATTGCAAAATGTTTTGGTTAATATATTAAAACAACATGTAAAAAATTTTATCCTATCAGAAAAAGGAAATCAGGCATTTTTATATATTCAAATTTGTAACAGATTAATTAAATTTTTAACGCAACTAACATATTTAATTAAATATTTATCTAATTATAATGACAAAGGATTTTGTTAATATATTCAGAAAACAAAACGTAAAATTTTTAATTAACAAGATCAATAGATGATTATATTTTGACATGTGTAATAATTAAGAATTCTTCCCAAAACATTAATACATTATTTCCCTATTTTAATTTAGTATTTTTTAGCTTTGATATATTTAATTTTTAAATCGACATAATAAGACTAAATCTAGTTCTCAATTTTTCTTTGTAATAGTTTTTGTTTTCAGCATGAATATCAATAAAAGCAATGAACGATTGAATATAATAGTTTTAAGTAATAATATTTATTTTAATATTAGATGAATTAAATAACAAACATGTTTATCACCAAACTGTAGTACATGAAAATAAAATTGACCCCACCCATTTCAAATATTTAAATACAATGTTTGGAATTGATACAATTAGACTAGTTACAATGGTGTGTTGTAAAATAGTTTACAACAATTGATAATTTTATTTCTAGTACAATAGGTGTTGTAAACAAAAAGTGGCACGATGTGGCAAATATTGTGTTGAATAATATCAATACCGTGAAAGTTAAAGTAGAGAGGATAGGCTTGACAAATGTGGTTTTTTATTAGTTGCTTTGATTTTTGTGTTTTTTTTTCATTTCAATTATATAACTTCAATTATTTCATAATATATATATATATATATAAATTTATAACAAAATTTATAATTTTTTATTCTCTATAAATAGAGACCTCTTTCATTTGATTTAGACACTAAAAAAAACTCCGTCGTTTTACTATACTTTTAGTCTCCAATAAACTTTGGTTTTAGCTTTAAATATCGTTTTATTTAAATAGATCAAAACAATAACCCTTTCAATATCCAAAATTCTTTTAATTACTCTTTTAACTATCTAAATCCCAACAATTATCAGTTTGAAAATCAATCTCCCAACCAACCTCAACATATACCAAATTATGGTTATCCACCAAATTTCTTCATGCTATCAGTTGTTCCAAACTATCTTCAATATTATGGATCGATGATGTCATACTCATCTCAAACACCCCCTTATGGATAAAAATGATTTGAATGTTACAGCAACTGATTTTCCCGAGTTTTCTATACAAATGGTTCTTGGTGGTAGGAGCGGTGTTCATGAAGCCGTTCTAGATGCAGAGGATTCAACTCCTACTCGCTGGAGAAGCCCCAAATGGACCACTGAGCAAAATTTGTTGCTATTGAGTGGGTGGATTAAATATGGAACAGACAACATTGTTGGAAAAAAACAAAAAGAATGAATCATATTGGGGGAAATTTGCTGAGTACTGTAATGAACATTGCTCATTTGATCCTCCCCGTGATGGAGAATCGTGCAGATATCACTATAACTACGTGAACAAAAACTTGAGCAAATGGGTTGGTGCTTACGATAATGCTAAACGTATGCAAAGAAGCGGGTGATCGGAAGATGATGTATTGGCGAAAGCATATGAACTATATTCAAGTGCTGGTAATGGAAATTTCAAATATATAAAAGAATGGCTTGCTGTCCATGATCAGCCACGTTATGGTAGTCAGGTATGAGGAATACTGGCTCTGGAAGAAGTGGATTTAAGAGAGCACACAAGAGTAATGCTAGTGAGTCCAACTCTGTAGGATCTAGTGCTCGTCCAATGGGGAAGAGATGCTACTAAGAAAAAGGCTAAAAAGAAAGGTAAAGGCGCAGCTTTAGAAGTGGTCAACGAAAAGTGAAATGAATTCAAACAATTCAAAGCGCAAGAGTTGGATCGATTGGACAAAATAGCTATGATGCAAAATAAGGCAAACCAATTGATTAAGAAAAAGATTCAGACTAAGAAGATGTAAGATGTTTATCAAGCCAGCTGAAAATGAGCATCTCGATAACAAGAGCAAAGAGCTGTTGTAGAAGTGGAGCCACGATCTATTTGGAAATTAATTATTGTCAAGTGGCTATCTGTATTTTGTCACTTCATGCTTTAATAATGTCTTTTTATCACTTTATCTTTTAATAATATTTGTTTGTCACTTTCTTCTTTGATAATTTGTATTGTCATGTTATGTTTTAATAATGTAATCTTTGAGTTTCAGCTTTTAATAAGAGAATCTTATCCTTATCCGTGACTTTAGGTTTCAACCACTCAATTTGAATCCAAGCCTCCAACCATTCAATTCGTTGGTTCCATTTTTTTAGAGATGGGGACTCATTTTTTCATTGATGTGCCAATACGACAAATCTTACCTTACTAAAAAAATTTCAATGGATCTATCAAAATATCATTTTGATATCGAAGCTTACAAAAGGCAGTCTGAAATTGAAGATAGGTATATCATCAACCGGTATAGGGAGCGTCGAAACAAAATAGAGGAGACTATCCACCTCGTAGCAAAAGAAAATACTTCAAGAGAGATCATGCAACAGCAAATCAAAGACTAATTGACGACTACTTTGCCAATCAACCTACATATGACGATGCAATGTTTTGTCGGCGATTCCGGATGCGAAAACATTTTTTCCTTCAGATCGTTGGAGACCTATCAAGCAGCGAAAACTACTTCATCCAACGATTTGACGCAGCCAAGAAAGAAGGTATATTTCCGTTAGCAAAATTTACCATGGCCATGCGAATGTTAGCATATGGTGTGGCAACCAACGCGGTGGATGAATACATCAAAATTGGAGGTACTACAGCTTTGGATTGCTTGCGAGGATTCTGTAAAGAAATCATACGACTATATGAGCAAGAGTATCTCAGAGCCCTAACTCAAGATGACCTGCAGAGAATTTTGCTTATTAGTGAGATGCGAGGGTTTCCGGAGATGATTGGTAGTATTGATTGCATGCACTAGGAATGGAAAAATTATCCTACAGCGTGGAAAGGTAAATTTACTCAGGGAGATAAGGGAACCACCACTGTTATTCTTGAAGCAGTTACATCTCATGATCTATGGATCTGGCATGCTTTTTTTGGATGTCTGGACACATTGAACGATATAAACGTTCTAGACCGTTCACCGGTGTTCGATGATGTTGAACAGAAAAATACTCCAAGAGTGAACTTCTTCATGAACCAACATCCATATAATATGGCATACTATCTAGCTGACGGTATCTATCCTTCTTATCCTACTTTCGTCAAATCGATTAGGCTACCTCAAAGTGAACCAGACAAGTTATTTGCACAACGTCAGGAGGGGTGTCAGAAGGACATCGAACATGCATTTAGAGTGTTGCAGGCTTGATTTAAAATCATTCACAAACCAGCTCGCCTGTGGGACATAGTTGATTTGCCTATCATAATGAGGTCATGTATCATATTGCATAATATGATTGTCGAGGATGAACGAGAGACATATGCTCAACGTTGGACTGATTATGATCAATCTGAGGCAAGTGGTCTGCTACACAACAACCATTCTCGACCGAAGTGCTACCTGTATTTGTAAATCATGTGCGTGCTAGATCCGAGTTGCATGATTCAAATGTACATCACGAATTGCAAGCAGATCTAGTCAAACACATATGGACACGATTCAGAATGTTCAGTGGTGAATGAGATTTTTAAGTTTGTGAGTTGAGATTATTGTACTAATTAAGTTATGAGTGTTTTCTTACTTGTGTTGTGTACTTATTGTATTGCATTTTAAGTTTCTCGTCACTATATGTGTTTTAGTAATGACTATTTCTATTTCTCGTTTTTATTATTTGCAAAAATATTTTTAAAATTATTTTATAAAATTATTTAATTTTTACTTATTTTAATTTTATTTGATATTAACTGTGATTAATAATATGTAATCACAAAAAAGGATAAACTTAAATAAAATAAAAAATATGAAATAAAAATGGTGGGGTAAGATCATGTAATTTTATTAAAGAAAACTATTGTAAAGGGTAAAAGTTATGTAGGTGTTGAATTATGATGTAGAAGAGAGAGAAGATGATGTGAAGTGTTAAAAGGAAAATATTGGGTGTTGTAAACATGTAACCAATGTAGATAGTCTTAGCCATTACAATAGTTGTTCTTAGAAAATATGCAAAGAAGATAAACACAAAATAATCATGATAGAAAGACTACATATTAATGGACAATAGACATCTTAAGCTGTGAAACATCTGGCCTAAGAAGAGATTTCGATGAGTCAATAATGCATCTGCTCTTGGGTTAGAATGCTGGAAATTGATCACTTTTACATGTGACATTGGAAAGCAATCCATACCTCCGGATTTTGTTGAAGTTATTTCAATTGTATCTTCAGGCTCCGTAAAGACCACTACACAAGATAATAGATTGGTTAGAAAACTGCATAGTTTTTTTATTTTGTTTAGGAACCAGAGAAACAACATCTTTCAAGAGGAAAATTGAAGGGACTATTTTTTTCTCCATCTTTTCTTCATGAATTTTTTTAATTCTCTCTCTCTCCTTTATTTTTTTTTTTAATTTTCTTAATTTTTCTTCAATTTAAATTATAAATAGGCATGGGTGTTAGGATATCGGTTTGGGTTTTTTAGATTTTTGAGTTTAGAAATTTAATACCTATTCGGGTATTTATAATTTTGGTTCGGATTCGGTTCGGTTCCATCCGGGTTTGGGTATCCGAAATATCAGAGGAAAATTAAAAAATTACTTAAATTTGAATAAGGTTTGGTTAAGTTTTCACAAATATAACTAAGAATTTGGTGGTTATTCTGGGTATTTTTGTTATTTTAGTCTTAAAATAATTGATATTTTTGAGTTTATATCAAATCTGGATATAATTATTTTTTTTTGGTATAAAATTGTATCTCAGGTAGTTCGGATACCCATTAGGTTTTTGATTTGGTTCAGCTTCGTGTTTGATTTTTCGGGTATAGAAGTTTAAGACCCAATCGGGTATTTTGTTGGTTCTGGTTCGGTTCTTCTTTTTTTGGGTCGGGTTCGGTTCTTCTTTTTTGGGTCGGGTTTGGTTCCTCTTTTTTGAGTCAGGTTCAGTTCGATTTCGGGTTTAGTTTTTAACCCAGGCCTAATTATAATCCAAATAATTTATCAAAACAAAATTAAAACAAAATTTATTCTTTAAAATATTTTTACGAATCTAACGAGACCTATTTTGAAGGATTGTGCAAAAAAGCCACTGTCTCGTACATCACATGACCATTGTCTCGTACCTTTTATGTGCACCACCATGTTTGTACACTATTTTGTATACACTTTGTGCTAGTATCATGTTCTGTATACCATCTCCTACATCATAACCACCGTCTCGTACTGTCATGTCTTGTATACCACTGTGTCTTGTACAGCACTAAGTCTCGTAATCTGTCATGTCCACCACTATGTCTCATACACTGTTATGTCTACCCCACACTGGTGTACGAGACATGAAAGTGTAGAAAGTGGTGTCTTTGTCTCATACACAAACCATTCTAGAACTCGAAACACTATTGTAAAGCTAACCTACTCTTGCAGCACTAGCTATCTAAACATGAGTAATCAGGATTCCCTAGTAGTACAAGTATGTGGTTCCTAAATAAACATACCATCAATCTAAAAAATTACGATTAGTTCACAAAGATGACATAACTTCAACTCTCGTTGGAAATTCCCGTCTAAGCTCATCTTTTGTTGATTCCGTAACCTAACATTTTCTTTTGGCGCATAGATTAAACCTACAAATCATATGCTAGATTCATGAACCTATCATAAGCATTGAGTACACAAAGATGAATAACTATAATGATAAATCCCTGATATAAACTTAAACCTATTCGGTTATCGAATCCCATTGAACAAACCTAAACTCAACAACAGATTACTCAGACATAGATGCAGACCATAACCAGCATTCTTGTTTTGAAATCTCTACATGAATTTCTTATGTGGCTGAGCTGGGCAAATGGTTTGGCATTGAATGTCTTCCCCTGTTGGTTTGCATGTAGAGGATAGATTTGGTCAGCTGGGTTCTCCACATTTGTGTTTCTATAGGAATGGTTTAGATGATTTCTGTAGTTTTTATTGAATCCCCTATTTTAAAAATTACCCTATCCTCTTACATAGTTAACCTCTTCAGTCCCCTCAGCAGATTCATCATTACCATAGTCTTGGTAATCTTGTTCCTCACACAAATTCACAGACCTCTGATGTGCCTTAAGAAACATATCAATCTTAACATTCAATTCTTTGATAGTCTTGTTACTAGCAGCTCCTCGCTGTCTCCTATCATAGTTTGGGCAAAACTTAGCATTGCTAACTGCTAAGTTGTCAATCAGCTCAGTCGCTTCTTCAAGCATATTGCTCTTAAAGTCACCTCTACTTGTTGTATCTAGCGCCATCTAGTATTTTGACTCAATACCATTATAGAAAAAGTTCACCATGTCTGATTTGGTGTAACTTTGAATCGGACAATCCCTCAAGTACTTTTTGAGTCATCTCATGCCTCATATAATAATTCAGTGGCATCTTGCTTGAACGTAGCTATCATGTTCATTAGAGCAGTATATCTAGCCTTAGTGGAAAGGTAAGACAAAAACGCATACCTGCACTGTTCCAAACTAGTGATAGATCTTGGCTTCATAGACTTTATCCAACGTTTGGCTTCCGCTCAGAGAAAAGGTGAATAGCTTACATCATAAGTAGATAGCCCATAGGGTTCTCGGTAGATAGCCCATAGAATTGTTTCTCCTTGACTAGCACGATGACCTGCGGCTTGATCTCGTAGTCGTATCTCTGAATGGCGGGTGGAGGTGATTGCTGCACGGGTCCTGTAATTCGCATGAGGTGTGGCTTGCTCATATGGTGCCACCCGTCGCTGGGGCTGGTTGTATTGTCTAGTCTGGGGCCCGCTAGGTAGCATATAAGGAGATATGAGCGCAACCTTGTCTCTCAAACACGCAAATTCAGTTGTTGCGCGTTGCTGCTCAGCTGCAGCTTCCTCTAGCGGCTTTGATGTTATCCCTGATTGTCTTAGAAAGTTCTTCGTTACTTAGGATGCACAAATTATGAGAGCATTAACTTCATAATTGTATGCACCTAAGAACAAAGAAGAATGTAAGACAGATCGAATCATCAAAAATAAAATATAAAAATCCTAGACTAGACTCAAGACAAAAACTTGTAGACAACGTTTTGGTCTCCGACAATGGTGCCAAAAACTTGATTTCTCAGGTTTTAACCTTCTCAATCACTAAAAGTGCACATTTTGCGATGTAGTATAGATTAGAGTCGAATCCCACAGAGACCAATGTCAGACGAAAAGCTATGATGCAATAAGTAGAGCTAGGACGAAAATATGGTTGTTGTATACCAGGATTGCAGATAGTAAATAATAGTAAATTAAATGCGTTAAACTTATATGGATAAAGACGCTCGGCGTAGGGAATGTCGCATGTATCAATGATCGACTAAGCTCTCTAACTACTATGGATTTGTTAACTAACCATTCTAGAACTCAAAACATTATTGTAAAGCTAACATACTCTCAGAGTGCTAGCTATCTAAACATGAATAATCATGCCTCCCTAGTTGTACTAGTATGTGGTTCCTAAATAAAAATGTCAGCAATCTAAACAAGTCCGATAAGTTCACAAAGGCGGCATAACTTCAACCCGTTGGCTATTCCCATCTAAGCTCATCTATTGTTGATTCCGGTAACCTAACATTCGCTTTTGGCGTATAAATTAAACCTACACATCAGATGCTAGATTTATCAACCTATCATAAGCATTGAGAACATAAAGATGAAAAACTATAATGATAAATCTCTAATATAAACTTAAATATATTCGATCATCGAATCCCTTTGAACAAACCATAAACCCAATTGTTGGTTTATTCATACATAGATGCAAACAATAAAACCGAATTCAAAGTTTGCATAAATATCAAAATAATAATCAATAAGGGTTAGGAAAACACTTCTAGAAGTGTAATGATTTCTTCTCCCTTAGCTGTAAAAAAAATAAACAAAAGCAATAAAGAACAAGTTGTAATTGCAGAAAACTCGTGTAGTAATTTTTATATGAAATAATAAACCCCAGACTCGGGTTCCTAAGTCGGCTGGAATTTGAGAAAATACTGGCGTCTCAGATCGGGTCGATTCTTACTTCAAAACACGTAGCATCATTTAAACGTACATCTGGTTGCACGCTGCTTGGTCTGGTCGCTCTTTTCTTTTTGTTCTGGTTGATCCATTATATCTTATCTGGTTGATCTCTAATGCATCTCATTTGTTCTTGTAGCTTGAAACCGTCCAAAGTAGTTCCAAATCTTCCTTTAACTCTATAGATTCGTAAACCTGTAAAAACTAATAACAAAACCAAAAGGACATAAAACCTATTCTAGACTCAATAAAGGACACCTAAAACATATAGAATTAATGGATGAAAAACACTAAAACCATGACACAGCAAAATCCTAGATGTAAAGGGAAAACAACTGCAAGACAAACAAGATAAAGGAAATTTAAGTCATATAAAGATGTGTAATGCCATCACACCCCAAGAAATCGCCCATCCTTTACGAGAATACGAGGGAGGAGAAAGTCATTGGATGAGTAGAAACACTCGAACGAGACAAAGAACAAAATAATATAGAGATCAAAATATTTAAGTATGTGTGGTACACAAAGGCTCTTAAGGAGAAGAAGAAATAGACCTTATGAAGATGTGCAGTGCCATATACCACTTAACTTCCAGCCCCTACCAGAGATTGAAGAAGGAGAAATCATTTAAGAAGAAAAAGAGTACAAAATGAGTATGTAGAAGAGTTTATAGGAGATGAGGAACAAATCTCATTTACCTCTCAAAAAGAGCAATCCAAAGCCACCTCCACTTTAAGTACAAGAACCAATGATTCTCTAAGGCTAAAATAAGAATCAAGAAGAAACTCAGAACTAAATCTCCTAGGATTTCGAGACCTAGTTGGAGCAATTCTGCTTAAAACTTCATTCGAAGAAGCATGGGAGAAAGTACCCTTTGGAACATTACTTCATGGATACCAAGGAGGCAAAAGAAGATATTGAAGATGATTTCAGAAGCGTAAGGCTCTCATTTTACCCATATTCATCACCTGTATATCACAATCTTTCATGCAGGATACGTATAAACAAGGAGAACCTTGAGAAGTTCAACAAAGCAATCCAAGCTTTAGCCCTTGGTACATCTTTCATGAATGCTTGGATTGATAACAATGTGAACTAATTTTTCAATCATAGCAAGGAATTTGTAGAAGACATAAGAGAGGACTATGAAAAGGCTAAGGAGTCTATACCAGCTATATGTTTACACAAAGTAGACTGCTCCGAACAATTTCTCATCAACAATTTTATAAGAGGTAATAGAATTCCAAGATGCACTTTGCAACTCAGGCTCATTAATCAACATAATGTCAAAGGATATTATAAAGAAGATTGGTATAAAGGAGCTGCAACCATCGAAGATTCGCATTGGACTTGCGGATTCATTTTATACAATTCTTGAAGGCATGATTTCACACTTTTATGTCAGGTTGGAACCCGCAATGTTCCAACCAATTTCCACATTTTGGAGCTGGAGAGGAAGGAATTCACCAAGCTAATCCTCGGAGGATCATTCTTAACAACAGTAGGAGCCGTCATGGATAGGCCCAATCGAAGGATGTTCTTTGCTAACATCGACAGTGATGTGTTCTACTAAATTGTCCCTTTTACACCAATCAAAAGACGTGAGAAGACAAAAGGAGAACCATTAGACGGTCATATGGAAGAACAACTCAAAGGTTTCAACAAAGGAAGACCAAAGTGAATTTATCTAAGGACAAACATTCCATTCCACTTTGCATAATAAGCGAACCAAAGTCAAACTAAATCCTTTAAACAAGCACTAAATGGAAACAATTCATTGGTAAGAGTTTAGATATAGTATTTTTTATATAGTTTTTCGTGTTTTAGTTTCAGGTATTTCATAAAAACAGAAAAGAAAAGGAAAAAAAAAAGAAGAAATTTGATGGAGAAGAACTATGCTGTCGAGCCACGGTGGCGCGGCATAGAAGCATTTTAACAGGCCATTGCGAGCCTGTGGTATGTTTAAGAAGTTGAATCTCTTTATTTTCAAATATCAAATCTCTTTCTTTCTTTAAAAACTCATTTACATAAAGAAGACAAAAATTAGTAGGAAATCTAAAGAAACGATAACTCTTAAAACCTTGCATAAGCATATGATTTGGTAACTTAACTTATTGAGAATTACTTAGTCCTACAAACTAAGAGATTTGTTCGAATCAGCTTTAACCAATTGCTAACAATTTTATCTTAATTCTTTGGTTAGTTTATAGAAATATAGGTGGCATATAGTAATAATATATTTTGTTCTAAATTTAAAGTTTTTAAAATGTTAATGTTGAGTCCAACGCCAGCAAATTATTCACGTGTTTCATGTATTTGTGACTGCTCTACTTGTTAATAAAGAAGAAAGCTTTTGTTGTTGAGAAATGAATTGCCATGTAGAATAAGATGAAAAGAAAAACACTAGAAAATGGAACTAAAAGCTACAAGAGAATCCATCCATGATGATGAATTTAGTTAGTTGCACTAACATCGCACTTTGCTAGTCGTTCATCCATTAATTCTCTTTTAGCTTTTGGTTCTCATTGTTTTGTGGTTTACTTCTTATCTTATTTCATAGGACAGAGACTTATGGTCCAAGACATAGTTATGTTATGGAAATACATGTTGATGTTGTGGAAACTCTATTTTAGGGGTGGGCAAATTTACCGAACCTAACCGAAATTAATGAAATTCGAACTGGAAATCGAATTCTAAAATAGCCCAAACGGTATAGAAATTTTTATACCAACATTTTCCAAACCCAAATCAAACCAAACCTTTTAACCATAATCCACTAAAAATTAATATATTTAACTAAATATATAGAAAGTTACATATTAACATACTAAAAATTTATGAAATTAATTAAAATTAGGTAGCTTATGTTTATTTTTCTATAAATGGTTTCCAAAATTGAACCGAAACGAATCCAAACTTAAACCAAGTAATATTTTTTACCGAACCAAAAAACCCAAACTAAATCGAACCAAATAACCGAATGGCTACCTATACTCTAACGAGAGAGTCAACAATGGTTCTTTCATTTGCATAGAATAGAAGTCATCGCTTTAGAATGTCACTGAATCAATGGAGCTTTTGCATTGCTCTTCAAATGCCTCTAAATAAGTTTTGATCTCAGTTAAACCACTGAAACTTTGGTGCATGTCTTTAAATGTATATCCATTGATATCATACATTTATAATGTAAACCAAAAGCTTAAGCAATTAAAATTACTAACCATAGATAGTATACGGGGGGAAAATATTTTATTTTTCTTTGTGGTACGTATTAGAAACAAATGAGAGAAGAGGAGCTGGAAAGTAGGGGAAACACAAGAGAGAAAATTTGTGTAAGAAAACATGGTGATGAAGTGTGCAACGGAGATGGGGAACAAAGAATGGGTCCCTTATTTACATTTTTGACGATTCGAAAGCATTGATTGTTTGATGAGTCTACTTCACTGTCTCCTTTTTATTCATCACATAATTTTGAAACTCTAGATTCGTAATTTACACGAAAAGTGACTTAAAACATCTCCGGAATAATCACTTCAGTAATTTACGCATATCAGTATTGTGATTTAGTTGTAAATAACTAATGGCATACAAGTTAATTAGGAATAATTAAAGATACGTAGGGAAGTTCTTAACTTTCTAAAAGCATAATTTATGAAATTTTCTATGTGTTGTATTTTGTTTTCCGCAAATATTCTCATTAATCAAAGTCTTAAAGAACAAAAAATACATATGTTTGAAACACTATAAAAAAATTATTTTGCATCGCTTATTTTCTATATTGGTATTACTTATAAGTGATACAAAAATATTTTATATCACTTAATTAAATGATTCTGATTGTGATAATGCAAATAATTTACATAACAACTGATGCAATTGTACATAATATTTGCGTTGATTGTTGTAACTGATATTAATTTGCATCAATTGCAAAAAATGATGTTATATTTTACATCATTTTATATAAGTGATTTTAATATTTGTGTCATTTATAATAACCGATTTAATAATTGTATTATTTACAATAACTGATTTAAAATATTATAATCACTTTTACATAATTGATGTTATATTTATGTCAGTTTTATAAATGATTCTAAAATATTAACATAATTTTTAGCATATTTTTTTTAATTTAAAAAACTTATGTCGGTTTCCATACCCATTTTTTATAAAACTTGGACCTAATAAATCAAATTGGTCTTAGTAGTTTTGAGTCTTTTATGAATAATTAGTAGTGGGACATGCAATATTTATAAATGCAATTGTCGAGAGCTTATTTCCTCATCTTTTAATGTGGGACATTTGAAGTTTTGTCATGTTTTCAGTTTTGTATTATTTTAAAAATGATGCTACCAAAAATTAATAGATACATCAATTATCTAGTTGATGTAAATTTATATTTTATATCAGTTTTTTAAAGTGATACAAACTAATAAAAATTGAATCACTTTTAGTGAATTGATGCCAATTTAGTTAATTACAACATCAGTTAATATAATTGATAGGAATCCATAAATATTAGTGTCATTTATAAATAAGTAATTTAAAAATACATCACTTAGTTTTGTGATATAATTTAAGTGATACAATATATCACATTTTTGTAATGAAACAAACTAACAAATAGAAGATACCACTAGGTATCTAAAGAGAAAGACTCAAGAACATATGGAGCTCGGAAAAAAAAAATTAGACGTATGTGCTATGTTAATAAATCAATCAACCAAAGGATTATCAAATGAAGAGCAAACTATACATCTAGATCGAAAAAATTTGCACCCAAAGCAATGCATGTTGTACCGATGAACCAATAAACGAAAGACATAAAAGAAAATAACCAGATCTTGTGAAAAAAAATGGAATAGTCAGCAAGAACAAGTGGTTTTAGCGACAAAATCGCTCCGTCGCTCACCCGAGCCGGGACCACCATAGCTCTGCCATCTCTCCTTAACCACCATCGAACTTTCACCTTAACTAGCCAAAGATTCAAGCCAACAACAACAAACCCTTTGCCTCGACGACTCGGGAACCACAATCACCAATGCCGAAATCGAAAAAATATCACAAATCCACCGGAGACAACGAAAAAGAACAAAAAAGAAGAAACATAAAAATCTATAGCCCTCCCACAACTCCTGTATGAAGTCAAGTAGCTAGGGACGCTAAAATAAAAATCCTAATTTTTTCTCTCTATTAGATGGCTAGGGTTTTATTATTGAGAGAGCGTTGGAAAATTGAATCTGTTTCATTTAGGGAATTAGAATCTGAGTGTTGTATTGAACTTGAATTAAATAATATCTCTAACTAGTTTGCATACAATGAATTATTGCGTCTAACATCGATGAGAGAATTCCATTATCGAGATAAAGAAAAAAAATCTAAATAACTAGATCAAGTAATTTTTTTATTAGTTAATAAAATAATTATGAACACTTTTCAACAAAAAATTACTCCTGTTCCAACGATATTAGAAAATTTCTTCCAAGAGAGTGCAGAACCATTATTTCCTCCGCTAAACAACAAAATTTAGAAAACATAATTCCTTTTCAAATATCGGGTTAAGTTAAACCATTTAACACCTTGTTGGGAAGTAGCACGAATAATTTGAACAATGGTCGATTTTCTGTACATAAACTTTTTTTTTTTAATTTAAGATATGTTTGTTCTTTTTTGGGTTCTTTATACTCTATGTTAGCATAAGAGGAAGAACACAAAATTCTATATAATTGTTGTCTCCCATATTTGTCCTCAACAGGACAGTCAACATTTTGTTTGTTTTGTTTTTTTCTTTTTAAATCCAGGAATATTAATATTGCTACTTCAACGTTCAAAATACTACGAGTATGTCTTCAAAAAAAAAAGAAAGTATTTACGAGTAATGCGTTGAAACTTGAAAGTGCGGAAGACAAAGCTTCAATTATAGAGAAAAAAAATTTTCCGCGGTTTATCAAAAAAAAAAATTCTAGAGAAAATAAATAAATTCAAATGCTGCAAAATGAGTGGTTCTCTTTGTTAAAATGGAAGAATGCACGAGTCTCATCATTCTTTTCTTCTTTCTTTTTATTTTTGACATTCTTCCAATATTTTCAAGATCGCTATGAGTAAATGTTGTTTTTCCTTTTTCCTCGATTTCACGTGTGGATCACTTCACATTCTCCACTACCTTTGTCTGGCTCCTTAATAGCTAGCTTTTCTACCTCTTTTGTATCATTTTACATTTTGAAGTTAGTTCACTCGGATTCTGGTCGACTAGACATTTTTCTTTCTACACGATTTTAGTCATATATAATATTTTATGAACAAGAATTTATTCATTTTTTTTTCTATCTTTCTGATTAAACGCAATAAAAATGTAAAGACGGATGTTTTGTCACGAAATGGCAGAATATTATTAATGTATATATATGTAAAGGATATAAATGTCATTAATTTTACCCTAGTCTCTCTTATGTATCTCTATAAATATAAATATGTCTAATCACTCCCCTTGAATTATATTGAAACATTCAGCTTTTATATGGTATCAGAGCAAATGATTCAAACACCTAAAACCCTAATGAATCACTCTTCAGTCACCACCATGTCGAATTTCCAAAACACATACACCTCATGGTCGTCTAAGAAACAGTGGGGTGTTGCTCGGTCACCTACGGAAGCAAAATATAGGGTTATCGCTAACACATGTGCGTTGGATATGTTCTTTTCTAACAGAACTTGGTCTTAAGTTACCCTTTGCTTCTGTGATTTATTGTGATAATGTTGGAGCCGACAACCTACCGCTGCGAAAACACTATATCAAATTGTTTTCGTAAGATTTGTTAAATCTTTAACTGGAGTGATGAAAATCATGTAAAGAATGAAGGAGAAATATTTGAGGCAGAAACAGTTGTTCAGTTTCCAAAACTTGACCATTCAGTTATATATATATATATATATACCCAAAGACATATAGGTTGTGATTTTGTTTATAACAAACATCTGAAGAGAATTTTAATTCCATGATGTGATGTCGTGATCCTGTTAACTCAGAGAGCTAAAGTCACCGAAAGTTGTTTCTTTTTCTTAATTGCTAAATTTAACAGATGTTTGTGTAATGGTGGTAACTGGTGAGAAAGGAGACCCACATGTTTTAATTATTAAATTAGGTGTATATGCACAGTGTTTCTGTGTTTGTATAATTTAAATTAAAATTTATTAAAAAAAGATGTATAAGAGAAACATAAATATCAAGTATGAGATACCAAATTAGAAAAAACAAAAAAATTATATTATTTTTAGCCATTATAAGTCAATGGACGATGAAAGCAATGGTGTTATTTGAGTTTTTGAACTTGTATTTGTTAAATCAATTGCAAATTCAATTTTATTTCGGTCGCAGCAGGAAGAATTGCAACAAACGAAAATTCTACCATTATTAGCCTATATGAATATATGAATAATATATAAAACGAAATCACATTTTATCCAAAAAACAATATATATATATAAAACGTAATCGTGCGTGTTTGTGCGTGTGCACACGTTGGCAGAGGAAAGAGAGTAAAAATAAGACCTTACGTCTTTGTGTTAGCTCCGTAGCACGCTTGGTAGGACCGTTAATACAAGAAGGAAATGCTCGTTCGTTTCTAAGTAGTTCAGAAGTTGACCAAACAGTGTGACCAGTGCTCCACCCAAAGCGATGTTGCACCACCACTAATTATTTTCTTCAGATGATGGTGGCGTGAGCAACTTGTTCATATAAGGAGATTTTGACCCGTTAAATGCATATGGCTCTGCCTAACTCTAGGCGTATCAGTCTAAAGTCTAGCCCATGATTCTTCGAACTATTCATCATTAATTAGGTCTATTTCGGTACATATATATCGCCAAAAATGGTCCATACCAAGTTTGTCAAACATCACTAATAAAAAGGTTTGTTAAACAGTTTTTTTTCTTTTTTTCTTTTTCAGTGTTGCTGGTTGAGAACTTGCTCTCGGATCATGATGGTGTGATGAGGGTGACCATTTAAGTCGAAGCTAATTGTCCAGTAATTTCGTTTCATTTTTTGATTGCGAGAAATTTATTAGTGTTTCTTTTTTGTTTGATTAATATATAGATAACAATATAAATATGCCATAGTTCCCTTGTTTATATAGATTTGACCCTGAGTACAAATGGATCAAGCCGATACTTTCGGCCTTATGTGTAATAAATATTTCTCCACCGATTGTTTTTCTAAAATTATCACTAGTGCATATAGTATCCTCTTTGAAGGGACAGCATAAAAATTTTGTATGTTAATCTTAAGTCATAAACTAATAGACATACAAATTTTGTTTGCTTGCGATCCATGAATTTTAGAAGTCGGTTTTGTGTTTATATTAATTTAAGATTATCGAAATATGTAATAATAGTTTGTGATATCGGTATCATGCATTACGATCCATTTCAGATATGCATAATGCATAGAATAAAAAAGAAATAAAAAATTAATATATGGCATACATGATATATGTTCATGTATTACATCATGTATTTTTGCCTTAATAAAAATAAAGCAAGATTGGGATAAGAAGAGAACAAGTAAAAAAATAAAAGACAAGTAATAATGAAGAGAAAAGACAAAATTGGAGGGTGTTCGTTGTCAAAGAATGCATGCGTGTAGGGGAAGCTGGTCCAATGTCCCCCCACCGGAAAAGTGGTTTTTTTCCGTCTAACCACTCCCTTTGTATTTATATGCCTATCTTACATTTTCTGTTACTTTCGTGATATCTCTTAAATATCTTAAAGACTTAAAACTAGCCACTCAAATTAATTAGCTTCCTTAATAGCTATTTTTGATAATCATTCTTGTAGATATTTGTAATCCATAAACTTAAACCACATATTAGCTGACGACAAAAAAAAATCTCATATGAGCTAATTTTAAAAATTAAAACCGTTTCACGTAAAAGAGTTGATGTATACGTGTTCTTAGTCATTTTTCTTCCTTTTTGTAAGATTAAAACTTGCGCAAAAAGAAAAACAGAATCTGAAACGCTTCAAGAAACTAGAGATATAAATGAGACGAAAGTTTTTTTATGAGTGAAATATAACATATAGGGTTATGCCTAAATCAAGAAATTTACCCCTATATTTGGAAAAACACCACTAAAATTTTCAAATAACAAACAAACTAGAAAGACAGGAAACGTGTTGAAGATGGTGTATTTTACAAAGCATTTTGGGTTGAAAATATATGAGACCGTAGTCATAAAATGACATGGTCATACTTAATATTAACTATATAAATAATATTTTTTTCGGTACTTCACTAGGTTTTTTTTGCTAAATCAAGAAATTTACTCCTATACCTGGAAAAACACCACTAACATTTTGGTTTTGCACGTATAAAAAAAATAGAAAGAGAGAAAACACGTTGAAAATGGTGTATTTTAGAGAGCATTTTGGTCATTCTTGAGTTAAAAAATATACGACACCATAGCCATGGCTATAAAATTACATGGTCATCTACTTAATTAACTATATAAATATATTTAGCTGGTACTTAACCAATATTGTTTTAAACATCTACGGAAATAACACTCTATAATAAAACACAACATATTAAATATTCCTTTTATTTTAATAAATAATTGTTCAAAAAATAAAACTATTAATAATTCTTTTGTCTTTATCCGTAAATTCAAACTCTGTGAAAGTAAAAGGTTGGTTATCAAAAGTAAAAGAAACAAGGGTCGAGTACTCGTGTGAGGTGTTACCATCGAGCAATCAAGTAATTACTTACATACTTTAATGCCATTTGTTTTGACAAATGACAACATCACACACAAGTATATGTGTATATATAGATACGTGTACGTGCATGGACCTCCTCTATATGAGTGATCAAAATTGTATTGGAGTTCAGCTACAAAACCTTCATATTTAATTCTCTCGCTCTCTCTCTTTCTCTATCTGATGAAGGGAACTCTAAGGTACTTAGCAGGAATCGCAGGGCCGAATGGGTTTGGCTCAAGATCTACAGCTGAACAAGTTACACAATATAGCTTTTTTCCTTGTTCAAATCTCACTGCCATAATCACTGGTTTGTCTCCCTTGATCACTTATATTATCACTTACTACTCAATCTTTATAATATTTTTGTAGAGTAGATAGTTCCAAAAGTTCCCCAGTGCCTAACCTCTAAGTAGGCTAATATCACTCCTTAAATCTATTGTTTTGAAGATTTATTATTATTAAAACGTTTTAATTAGTACTCATCTCCTATAGGAGATATCTAAGATTTAATTTATTGTCTTGGTAATTTTTAATGTTATAATTTTCAAAAAAATAAAATTATGAATGATATAGTTTTTTAACCAAAAGATAATTTTCCAAATCATATATTTGTTATATATAAGTTGCAACTTCTTTTCCAATACTTGAGAAAGAAACTTTGCAGCAAAAACACGATCTAATAATATTATTATATGAATATATGTTTTGTGTATGCCGGCGACAATATAAGGATTTTGTCTCCATTGAAATTTGAAATATTAGGTGTGGTTGGTTACAGCATATCTCCGTATACGATTGATTTGCCTTTTGACTTTAATCTTTGAAACATGTCTCATCGTAGCAAAACATTACTTTATTAAATTTTCTTTAGCGATCAGC
>CM051393.1:8998718-9013718 GCA_028015245.1 Cardamine occulta
ATTGCAAGACCGTTGACTACATTGCTCTGTAAGGATCGAAGTTTAAGTTCATCTTGAATGTCGCTCGGCTTTTGAGCGGATCGAACAAGCATTAGTGAACGCTCTAATAGTGCAGTCACCGGCTGGAATTTTCCTTCGAGATGAGTGTGATGCCGGCGAGTTTGCGGTTGGAGCCGTTCTAGGACAGAAAAATGACAAGAAACTTCATGCAATTTACTACGTAAGTCGGGCGCTTCGATGATGTGTAGAGAAATTATGCACTTCTTGGGAAGGGTTATTAGCTGTAATGCGTTTGAGAAGTTTTGGTAGTACTTGGTCGGTTCTAAAGTGATAGTACATCTAGACCATTCGGCTTTGAAGTACTTGATGCAGAAAAAGGGGCCTTAAAACTAAGATTGCTTGATGGATTTTACTTCTTGGGAGTTTGATATTGAGTGCGGGACAAGAAAGTAGTTGTGAGCGGGTCGTTGATCATCTTTCAAGGATCAGATTTGACAATGATGTCCCGATTGATAATTTCCTACCTGAGGAGAACGTCTATGAAGTTATATCTCTACATGATGAACCTGATGTCTAACTGCAGTTTAGTCAAGCTCGTGACGATACAGAAGCGCTGAGTGGGAGATAACCCACTGGTAAGTCTATATATATGCTAATTTTGAGCCTTGTTTTTGTTTTGGTATGTTTTGGGTCAGGAAAAACAGGAACCGGAATCTCTTGTCGACCATGAGGGTCGGTGTCGATTGACACCACCCTTGGTGTCGGTTGACACTAATAGAGAAGGAAGAAAAGTCCGTAGCCAGGTGTTAGTGTCGATCGACACCACCCCTATTATCGGTCGACACAAACCCCCATGAGGTAAGTGCTATAAATTTTCTTTCTTCTTCTTCTTCCTCCTCACTTCTCTTTTGCGACCAACTCGGAAAACCACATTCCTAAAACTCAAAAATCCATATTTCTTCACCGATTTGGCTGATTCAAAGGCCAAAATTTATTGGATTTGTGTGCTTAATCTATATCTAGCATCCATTCAATCCAGTTACAAGGTATGTTCTTCAAATCTCCCAATTACAAGGTATGTAAGCCCTAAAGGTTGGATCATCAATTTTTGCCTCTTTTAGCTCTATTTATTAGCTAAACCTATTTAGGTTGTTATAGGACGAATACAACATGGACATGTGGTATCTTAGGCTATTTTACAATTTTTCTAACCTTGGTTTTTCATGCGGGATTTTGCTTGAACTATGGTGCTAGAACACGAATTGGGATGTAAATATGATGGATTGATGTTGTGGAATGGTGTTGTGGAATGGTGTTCTTGAAGCTTAGCACCCAATTTTGTCGATTCCTGATTTTAATTTTTGATCTAATGCTTTGGGGTTGCTTGTTTCTTGTCTAAATTGTAAATATCTACTCTAAGATGATCAAAACGCACTCCTTAAGACATCGCCGAATCAGCTGCAGACCGGAGGATCATCATCGTCCTCCATAGCCAAGAATTGAGGGTACACCGAACAAGTCGGCTAAGATTTGGGACGACGAGCCAGCGGTGGAGACACTCTCGCCGAATATCTTGATCGACCAGTTCTCAATCTATAGGATGAGTATGATTCATTGTTCTACAATGCTGGGCTTACTATGGACATCCAACCAACTCGTGTTACATGCTTGGATACATTGAAAAGCATGGGGGTTGCTGCTGAGGTTAGGCTTTGTTTACAATGGATTGGTTTGGAAACTATGCGAACCATGTATTACAAGCTCTATGTAGACTTGGTTCGGTAATTCTTAGCCACAGTGCGAGTCTATTACGACGATAACTCTACCAAGACTGCTCAGCAAGGTACCATCGCTTTCATGCTTCGAGGAAGGTGCTTTCATGCTTCGAGAGACTGCTGTGAGCTTGACAATTCTAAATGATTTCCCTGATTAGTAGGTTTTCTAGATTAATTTTGCCACTAGAGATTATGATACGAGGACATCGAAGCAGTCTGATATACATCACCCTGTGCTATGTTACCTTGCCAAGCTAGTTGGTAGCATGATCTTGTGCGAATCCGAGGTTGCCAAGATGAGACTTCAGGAGTTAGTAATGCTCCATTATGCAATAGGGCACTTGGTCGAGCATGAATACTTCCGGCCTTCCCGGCCAACATGATGTTAACTTTGGTGTTGTTTTTGTTTACCACCTAATGGGACTGCGCGAAAGTCGTTCCACGGATAAGAGGAAGAAAAAGGGCGATTTGGAGTTTGCTTACTCTGATATTTTTAGTATTATGGGATCAATCTTGATTCAATATATGTAATCTGAAGAAAGATCTGTTGGGTGAAGCTTCTGCTGACACGGTATGATTGCCGGCAATTAGATGTAGGTTTTCACTGATTTCACGGGGACCCATCACATTCAGCTATCTCGGACCAACCTCATCTCCGTGTCCACTTTGGCTGCTCTTAAGCTTTCAGCCTGACCACGCACTCTTCACGATGTGGCATCTTCTACTAAATGTAGGCGATCCACATCTTCAACTATTCCACCCACTCCCCTATACCTCTGCGCATCACCTTTGAGAGACCAATGCCTCGAGTACCGGATGATTTAGGGGATGATTTAGCCTTTCAGCGATGCGTAGTTACAAGTTTCAGAGATTTGGGCGCTGTTGCTATTATACCCGTTATGGATGTGATCAACAGCGTTCGAAGCTTCAACTTCTTCCTCTCCCTATAGTGCTCTCCATCCGCTACCACCGCTGCTGTCTCTCAGGATGAGGAGTGGGATGATTAGCGCGAGGGAGATTAGTTTATTCCTCAGATTTTTCCGGTGGTGCTTCTCATTTATTTTATTTTTCTTCTTTGTTTATCTTTTAACTTGAATCATTTTTATGTTTTTGTTGCGTCTTAAATTAGTCTTTGACCTTTACAAATTGATTATGACGTTATGTTGTTGTTACAGTTCTACTCATTTGCGAAAATCCGTGTTGATACCTATCGGTTGTGTCGATTGCCACCACCTTGTGTGTCAGTTGCCACGACCACTAAACTCAAACCACATTTACCGATTTAAGCATGTGTCGATTGACACCGGGCTGGGTGTCGGTTGACACGAGGACATTAACTAGGTAACATTCATTTTCTTCTTGTTCCATAAGTTTTTTTTTTACTTTTTAACCAAACTCATGCTTCATAACACTGGGACGGTGTGTTTAGGTCTTGGGGAGGTAAGTTCTAATGTTATCTTTTCTTTTCTTAGAGTTAGTCAAGTATGTTTTGATTGAGTCAAATTTTAGTATAAAACTATGGTTTTTTTAGTAAACCACCACATTTGAAGGAATTTAAGTAACCATTGATTCGAACTTGACTAGCATTCGAGACTAATGGAAAAACCAAGGGCTAACCAGTTGACTAGAGACATCCATGTTTCCAGCAGAAATCCACTAAAGCCTGAGCTAATTTTTGATTTTTCCTTTACTTCATCAATGTGACAAATGTTGATAGGGTTTGACTCCTCGTTCATACTTGACAGTAGAAAACCTGTGTAAAATGTAATGGTACTCCTCTCACTTATTCTAAAAAAATAAATTAAAAAAAAAAGATGAGATGACTTTCTTTTGAGTAAAGGGGAAGGAAAATTTCCGAAGACCCCATTATTCTACTTCAAAAGAGATGACCACCCGAAGGTTGGAAGGGACGTTAGGAAAATTTCCCATCAACCTATTTTCCACCTACCCCTTTGTCAAAAAAAAAAAAAAAGAGAATAAGAAAAATAATAAGTCTGGGGAAGAGAAAGAGTACCAAAAATTTGTATAGTTGATTTGTCATGGTATTGTACGAGAATGAGTCTAGAAGGTTCTTGGCATTAAGATCAAAGATGAGACCCAGCGATGAAAGGTTTATAGACTATGTTGCGAAGTTGTGGGTTGAATGTGGAAAGCTGCGAATGTCTACGGTAAAGTACATGGTGGTTTGGATCCAGTTAGGTAAGAATTTCTAGTGGTTTACTATGGTAAATGTGAGTGTGGTCCTATGACAAAATGAGTTTCTATGTTTTCAAACTTCTTTTCTTGGTTAATTTTTATGTTTGCTTGAGGACAAGCAAAAGCTAAGTTTAGGAGAGTTCATATATCATGATTTTTATGGGTTCTAAGCCATGATATATATACATAATCGTGTCTTTAGAGTCCTATTAGAATTGTTTACAGGTTTACACACATTTGAGATCATTTGGATGTTTTGAGCATTTTGGAGTATTGTACCGAGAAGCTAAAGTTGGTGTCAATCAAGACTAGTGGTGTCGATCGACACCACTCATGAATGTCGATCGACACTGGCCATATGTTCCACAACGCGGAAATTACAAGTTTTGAAGATCTGCAATTTTACCCAAAAGTTTCATGTATTTACAAAAGAGCCCAAATCGTGTTTTAAACTATTAATTAGGGTTTTTAGGTTTTGATGAGAGGAGAGTTGATTTTTTGCAAGAGAGTGTTGGAGAGATTGAGAGCTTAGGGCAGATTTTACGATGTACGCTTTGAGAGAAGATTTTGAACCTCTATTTCTATTCCTCTTTTATATTACATATGATATCTATTTTATTAATGTCTTTGATTTCAATTGATATGTGTGAGTAGATCTCTTGGTAGGTTTAGGGATTCTCATTAGGGTTTTCAAGAAATTGTGGATTGATTGATTGGTTAGGATTCAAAACTTGATAGTTCTTCACCTAGATTGCTCTTAAAGCTAGTTCTGGCCTGATCCCTAGAATCTAGATCTTAGGTTGTTAAATTGTACGCGGTGTAATTTAAATCAGACAGGACCTAGAATGAGCAAATTACATAATTCAAAAGAATTTGGATTAGATAATTTGTGAACTAATCAAACTTGTTCTTAATGCTTGTTTAGAATTTTAAGATTCGCGAAATTTGGTTTCTTACGTTCTAGACATAGTGAATTCTGTAACAAAAGTTGGTTAATTTTATCTTTGTGATTTGAATTCCAGAACTGATTACGTAATTCGATCCTAACCGTTAATTAATTTGTGTTACTTGATTTTCTGAGTAATTCTCTGGACTTGGCGCTTTTCCCATTTGAAAACAAACAAATCTCATTTACTGTTTTGCATCATTTTTATTTTTATCTCTTGTCTTGCTTAGCTTAACTTTCGAAGCGAAAATATCTGTTATGAAATTTCGAGTCTCTGTGGATTTGACCCTATATCTACAATTTTATTTCTGCGCTTGCGATGTAACTCTAGGGATTTAAAACTTTGAGCATATCAATACCCCCGTTAGTTCTACGGCTCTTATTCCTCTTAGGAAGTGACTTTGTGATGGATTGGGTCTTATGTTATAGATCAGCCTATTAAACATATAAAGTGAGGCGTTTCGGACGGATTCTGGTTGTTGGAATTGAGATATATCATATTGAGTGAATTTGTCTCGTTCGTCTTCTATTATCATATTGTGCAATATTATACATGTTCTCAATATCTTTCCTATTTTTTTCTAATCCGAAAAAGAGATGGATTTTTAATAATGACAAATCGAGTTTGCAAGACTCGAAATGGATGCTCAACATCCTTTCAAACAGCTTCTTGATGTTTAACAAATAATCATTTTAAGATCTTCAGGAAGTCGTATTGATTGGATAAATGTGGTTCATCTTTTATGTATATCGTATGTGAGATAGTAATCCATATTATATTGGTGTCCAATAACAGAGTAGTTTACTTTTGAATCCATACGTATGATGTCGTATGATTTTGCAACTGATGAAGTGTATAAATATATTTGGATTGGTGAAAACACTGTGAGGCTATGCTTAGAAAAATTTCTAGGCGAAATTATATCTTTTTTGAAGATATTATCCAAGAAGACCTACTTGGGAGGATCTCTAACGATTACTCGACATTGGGAGATGCATGAATATCAAGGCATGATGGAAAGCATTGAGTGGAAAATTGTCCCTGCGTGGAAATTGTAGTATATTCAGGTCGAGGTGGAAAATATACAATCGTTTTGGAGGTTGTTGCTTCACCTTATCTCTTGATTTGACATGCATTTTTGGACCTCCATGTACTCTATATGATATCAATGTTCTTGACCGTTCACCAATTTGAATGATATTTTGCAAGGCCAAGCTTGGTTTGATCCATGAAATTTACTAAGAAATGAAATGGATTTTTTGAATCCATAATCTAATTAAGAAGGAAGTAAGAAAGAAATGTTAAGGTGTGTGAAAAGATGAAGAGATGGTTATGGAAGAAATTAATAATTATACATGATTTTAATAATATCAAAATATAGTTTTTAATTTTTCAAATCTTAAAATGTTTTTTTCTATTATTTCATATGATTGTATTAGCTAAATAATAATAATTTAATATTATTGTAATTTTATTAATATTAATGTATAATTTAAACTCCTGCATAATGGAACTTGTTAGATTGATAATTTTATGTTATGATTTGCAAAGAAATAAAAAATAAAAATAATAACATATAAACTATTTAATTAACTTTCTAAACTATTGTGAATTTGATTTATTACAATAAAATCTGAATCATTCATGAAGAGATATGTGTCTCACATAAATGATTTTTAAGAGCATCTCCAACTCATTCCTATATTTTTTTACTCCTAAAATAGAGGCGATTTTCACTCCAACCTATTCCTAGTATATTCTTTCTCTACTTAATGTTTAATTTTATAAAAACATCCATTATTTATCAAAATTATAAATTTAACCAATGTGTTTTAATGAAATGATGGTTTATTGAAATAAAAAAATTATTTAAATTTATATCTAAAGGATTAAATTAAGAATCCTTAAGAAATATACTAGGAGATATGTGTCTCACAATATTTCTCACAATTCTTTTGAAATTATTTAAACATTAAGAAATATTCTAAGAGATATGTGCCTCACTATGAAATGATGATTTATTGAAATAAACAAATTATTACATAAATAAAAGTACATTACACAACATAAGAATAAAAACAATAAAAGATATTAGATTTTTTAACTATCATCATTAGAATATTTCTTTCACAAATGATCAATTAAAGTATTTCAAATTTTGAAATGACCTTTTTTATCCTCGATGTTCCTATATTGGCCAAAACAATTTTGAAATCGGATATTATCATATTCTACTATTTCGACCTCTAGAGATGATGCTTCTCCTGCAACTTCAATTAATGCATCTTTCACGCTCATCCTCAATTATTATATTATGTAATATCACACATGTAGTCATTATGTCATGTATCACATATTTTTTTTGTGCTAAGTTTAATTTATGTTATTTTTCTTTAATTTTGATATATCGTTATATATTATGTTATTGTGTTTTTCTAATAAATAAAATTTGTTTTTTACAATTTTATTTAATTATATAACTATTTTAAAAATTAAAATAAATTATCAACATTTATTTAACTACATAACTAAAATATTATTTAATAATATTTTTTGGGTATAAAATAAAAACATATGAAAGTTAAAATATAATAGTGAGATATAGGGTGGGGTTGGAAAAAGTTTTTACTCTATAATAGAGTTTAGAAAGAAAATTGAATGTGGTTGGAGATACTCTAAATGGTTTTTTTCATATGAGAGCGGTTCTCATCAACTTTTTATTAAAAACTATTTTTAATTATTTTTAAATGTGAGAGATTCAATAAGAGACTATCACTAAAGATACTCTAACATGAAATCTATATAATCATTATTGTATGTCTTTCTTGGTGTTTTCTCTTTCTCGTAAACTTACATTTCTAGTTAAATCTTGTTCAAGAATCTAACAACACTGATTTACATATGAAGCTCACCAATGATTATTTATTTTGTTGTTCTTAAAACAATGCAGATATTGTTATTTCTATCTATACTTTTAACTGGGAAACACTAAATATAAAATGACATTAAGTTGTAAGAATTTACATATATTGCCATTGAAAAAGAGAACAAAAAAATTCTCTCATTAATGGTAAAAATATCTTTGTATCTTAATATAATCCATTTATCCAAAAAAACATTCACAATTAATTCTCTACTATCCATACAACCAAAAAAAATTAAAAGATTTTTAATATTAATTATAAAATAAAAAATTTCCATATAATCTAAAAACCTCTACCAAAATCTTTTATAGTAAGATTTCCATATAAAGTAAAAAAATTAAAGATTATGAACAAATATTTAATAAAAAACTTAGTAGTATTTTTTTTTTAATTTGATGTATTTGCTTAAGTGATTAATATTAATAGGTTTATACAGAAAAAATTATTATTTAAAATGTAACAAATTTATATAATAATAATAATATGTTTCTTTGTATGAAAATAATATAGTTAAAGTTATTAACACATAAAATTTAGGAATAAGAGTTATTATTATTAATTTTACATTGTAGAAATTTAATTTTTAACTAAAATATCTAAAATTATAATTTTTTGAGATAAATATTTTTATTAATTTAAATTAAATAAAAATTAAATTATAAAGAAATATTAATTTAAATCTAAATATAAGAAATCATTTAAATATTATTTTAAACAAAATTTTATGATTTAATATATCTAGATATATAAGTATATATATATTATAGAATTTATAGGTAAAAAGATAATTTCAGAACATTTAGGAACAGAAACAGGATATCCCTTATATATATAGATTATTCTAATTAAAAAAAAATCATTTTCTTTTTTGACATAGAAAATAGAATCTCCGTATAAAATGGGGTTCTTTGTTAATATATAGTCTCAAACTATATATTAATTGAGACTATATAAAAAGAGCCCTTTGATTGCAAAAAATGGGGTTCTTTGTTAATGTTTTGAATTAACTCTACTCAAAAAAATTTTGATTAAAAAAGGAAAAGAGTGTGTATGAATAATTTGGGTAATAAAAAATAATACTCGAATGATTTTTGATTTAAAAAAATGGGATAAGAATTTCGGATAATGGTACCAAATCAAAATATTTGAGTAAATAAATTCAATTTTCACATTTTCACTAATTTAGATAAGGGTTGACTATGAGATGAGTATGGATCCACCTCGAGATGGGCATTTTGGGAATTTTGGCTGCTATTTAAAAATATTTAGAGATTTTTGGAGAATTATAAAAATTTTGGATAATTTTTATTAATTTTATAAAAATTAAATTTTCAAATGGGGAATACGAGTATCCTTTCTAAAACTTTTACCCAATATCTTATAGTAAATATTTCCAAATGGGTAATTATTTCAAAAAAAATCATTATGAGATGAAAAAATTCTGATGGATACGGGAGTAGATGGTTTATTGTTCCAAAATATAAATGCATAGGTTATATTTTGAATTAACCTAAACTGAAACCTAATTGAAATCCGATTGAACACCTCTAATCAAACTTTATAAATGTTTTTATTAATTTATAAAATATACTTGTAACATCACTTAACATTTACAACTATATTATATTTTAAATTTAAATATTAAATAAGTTTATCTTACAAATATATTTTAAATGCGTACATGCAGGTCGATCCTAGTTATTTATTATTTACGATGCATTATTTAATAGTTAAAAAGCAATTCAATATTTCATATTTAACGAGCATTCAAGTTTTGTGTTGTTCGGTACTTGAATAAGATTTGAGTTGTATCAAATCAATTGAAAATGTATTTTTATATAGAACAAATATCTAATAACATAATCGAAACCACACAGGAACGGACACATAATGTTTATGTCGACAAGAGGAATTTTAATTACAACTTGTGAATGTGAGCTTTTGTTTAGTTTTGTGTGCTATATTTTTTTCGAAAAGTGTATTTGCTTAGATATATCAAAGGACCATTCTTTTCACTTATAAAATTGAATTTAACCTCCTGCCCTACTACATAAGCACGTGTTCGTCCACTAAAGACGTCTTCGTTTTATGTAATTTAATTTTTGTAAGTATATACGAAAGTTTGTCCTTAAAATAATGTATGGCAAATCCGGAGATTGAACACAGAATTTTGAAATTTTTCCATCGACGTTTGCACATATAAGGCAATGCGGCTGGAACAACCAACACACATTATTTGACAACACTGTAAAAAAGGCTAGCACAATAGCACAAATCAAACGGTTACCGAAAACCAAATCCCTGAGCAAATATTAAATGATGAGATATCATCAACCTTTAGTTTTGGCAGCTTAGAGTAAAATATTTTTACTTTTTATAGTGTATTGAAATTCTAAGAAAACCAGAGGTTTAACAAAAATTACACTTTATATCGAAGGTTTTGAATATATTTAAGATGAAAAGACGGTGGAAAATATTGGATGAGTGGAATATATTCTAAAAGTGAAAAAAAAACAATCCTAACATGATCCTTTGAGATGATAAATTTATCTAGAGCATGTGCATATCAATATCAATTTCTTTGAAAACACAACTAGTTTGGTTTCGTCAGCTTTTTATCATTATCTAATCTAAAACTTGGTTATGATGCCAATAATTATATTTTGCTATAGCTTTATTCAGCAATGGCTATATCTTTCCTTTTTTTTTTGGATGTCTAGGACACATACACACCTTCCTTAGAATCCGATTGGTAACAATGCATAATTGCTTAATAGCATAATTACAGAATATAAAATTGCAGAATGAAAAAAGTTCACAATAAAAAATTGCAGAATGAAAATTTTATGCGATTATATAAAATTTTCAGAATGGCGGAATGTAATATTAAATTACAAATATACACATATATTTATTAAATTAATAATTTATTATATCAAATTTTAATATATTTTAGCTATTTTATATTATAAAATAAATTGTATTGTAAACAATTATTTCTTTTAGTTGTTAATTTTTAGCATGGGTAAAAAAAATTGTTTCACTATTTATTATAAAAATGTAACATATACTAAAAGTTATTTGAAAGATCAAAGAAGTAACCAATTATAGCTTTAATTTATTTTCAATAGTTAATTTTGCATATGAAATACATATATATATATAGTAGGCATATATATTGAAATAAATTATATAGCTTTTTATCTAAAAATAAAAGTAAAAATTTATTATGCAAATAATCATGTTTTTAGAAGTTTATTTGCATAATAAATTTTTACTTGTATTTTTTGGCAAAAAAACACATTTTGCGCTTTTGCCTAATTGTGTATTATTAAGTAATTTTTGTGATTGGTAAAATACTTACATAATAATATTAAAAAAAACAATTCAGCTATTATGCAAGTTACCAATCAAAGCCCTAGTATAAGACCAAATCATTATTGGTAAATCTATGCTATTCCTCTTTCATGTATTTGTGGAATCTCGTGAATAAGATGATGAAATACAGTTTATACCTTTCGTAGTATAGTGATGGATCAATGTCCCATCGTCATCATGTTTGTAAGAATGATAATCATTATTAACTTATTACCATTTAGAGTGAAGTAAAAACTAAAAAGAATGGTTAAGTGGACATGAAGTTATGGGTAAAAAAAAACGTGGGAAAAGGCAAAAGGCAAAAGGCAAAAGGCCCACCTTCTAAGCACTCTCTTTTAAATGGTAATTCGTGCCTGTCAAAGCTTGACTCTGTCGGAAACACAACCCCAAAGCCACTTACTTCATTTCTTTCTCTTCCTTTTATTTTATTTATTTATCTTTGAATCAAAAAGTTAGAAAGAGAAAAAAAGTTTGAGATTCTACATACAAACCCCAAGAAACCCCCTAAAAAAAGGAGATAAAATCAAATTGAAAATAACATTTAGTAGTCTTTTTTGTTTGCTTGCTCTCTGTTTTCCTCTGCCTGGACATTGGGATTAAACCAACTTCTCATTCTCATTCTACCTTCTTCTTCTACTTCTTCTTTGTTCTTGTGTGCTAAAAAAATCAAGAAAGCACAAGGAGACAAATAGACAAATTCATTTCATTACCAAACAAGCCGTACATTCTCTAGTTATGGCTTCTTCTTCGTCTTCTTCGTCTTCTTCATTTTCTTCTTCAACTATCACATCCAAATTTATTTGGTTCCTTCTTCTTCTCTCTCTTCACTTGTTACACGGATCAGCTCTTCATCTTAAAAACCACACTTCATTCAGACCCAACAGACAGATTCAGAAGCTTAGAAGAGTGGAAACACATCTCAAGAGAATCAACAAGCCTTCCATCAAAACAATCCACGTAACTAGACATACCCTTTTATGGAATCAATCCACTATTCTTTTTTTTTGTTTTTCATTTATGAAAACATTTTTTGTTATTAATGAAACTGTAGAGCCCAGATGGAGATGTAATAGAATGTGTTCCGTCTCATTTGCAACCAGCATTTGATCATCCTCAGCTACAAGGGCAAAAACCACTAGTAATAAAACAACTCTTTCACTTTACTTATTTTATAATTTTGAAAGAAAAAAAAGGGGAAAAAATGATACTATTAATGGTAACATGCAGGATTCACCAAACAGACCAAATAGGAAATGAAACAACAGGTGCTGAAAGTTTTAATCAGTTATGGAGTATGTCCGGTGAAAGTTGTCCAGTTGGGTCAATACCAATAAGAAGAACAACGAAGAATGATGTTTTAAGGGCAAATTCAGTTCGACGTTTTGGTCGGAAAATGAGAAAACCAATCAGACGAGATTCCTCCGGAGGCGGACACGAGGTAACTTCTTCTTCACCTCTCTCGTACGAATTGATCATGCGGGAGAATAATAATGTTTTCTTACGCTTTACTTTAACTTTTGCTTGTTCAATAAAGCATTTTATTCTCCAAAAAAGTTATATAAAGCATAAAAAATGATTCCATCGAGATGGTGAACACAAAAGGTGTTCAACTGATTTCTCGATATTGAAAATAAAGTATGAACGTTAAAAAAATTGTATGAACGTATATGATCTTTAAGGTTTAAAATTAGTTAATTGTATTTATATTAATAGAGTTTAATTTTACATGCAGCATGCGGTGGTGTTTGTAAATGGAGAACAATATTATGGAGCAAAAGCAAGCGTAAACGTGTGGGCGCCACGTGTCACTGATGCTTATGAGTTTAGTTTATCTCAGATTTGGCTCATCTCTGGCTCCTTTGGTCATGACCTAAACACAATTGAAGCTGGTTGGCAGGTATAATTCTTTTCCTTTAAGATATAACCACTGATTAATCATCCGATTATTAGTTAATCACTAGATAATCAACCTAGCTATAAATTAGATCATGATTGTTTATTTACATTTTTCTTTTTTTTTTTGCTTTTTTTAGTAAGTGCGTATTCATTTCAGATAAATTTGAAACTTTCTTCATATTAAACAAAAATAGATTTTTTTTTTGGTTATTGTAACACACAAACTTCAAACACAAAAGGAAAGGATAATATTTTATATTCTTAGCACATTCATATTGCGTTTGATATTTACATAACGCATAAATTAGCTTTCCGAATAATAAAGACTTTAGTCAACCTTTTAATTTTCTAAACGGGAACCAACCGACTAATAAACTTTAATGAGTTGCAAAAAGAAGTCTTGTGGGGATACAGATTGGGACCAATTAATAATTGGGTTGGTGATTACTGATTACATAGCATTTGATCTTTTTGCAGGTTAGTCCTGGGCTATATGGAGATAATTATCCAAGATTCTTTACATATTGGACAGTAAGACCAGTCTCTACTCTTTTTTTTCAACTTTTTCTTATTGAATTTATTTAATATCATGGAAAAGAAATTGAATTGAAATTTTTGAAAAAGCAGACAGATGCATACCAAGCAACTGGGTGCTACAATTTACTCTGCTCAGGATTCGTACAAACCAACAACAAAATTGCAATTGGTGCAGCGATTTCCCCGAGGTCCTCTTATAATGGAAGACAGTTTTGATATTGGTTTTAATGATTTGGAAGGTCAGTCTTCTTTTTCTTCCATTTATTTCCCCACTTCTAACCATAGTTTATCATTTCAATACATAAATAAGGACAAAAGAATTCCTGAAAACTTTAAATACTACAATTTGTTACAATTTAAATATTGGTCAAACCACACAAAACAAGTTATAGTAGTACGTGCATGTGGTGAATGAATTTACCAATGACCTTAGAAATTTAAATTAATTGGAATGTGTAATCTAGCGCATAAATAGGTGTTCTTCTTTTCTTTCTAGATATTAAGAAGTAGAAGCTGACCCCACTATACATTTAAATACATTTATATGTAGTTAATGCTTCATTTTGTTGAGTCAATATGATTGCTTCAAACTTAAGATTTCGTGTAGATAAGTCCACCAAAACAAATTATTGCATATTTAAAGTACTAAAACCGACATATACAATAAGTCAATAACGCACTTGATTCGCTACGCAGATGTCTACTAATTTTTTAAATCAACCGACACATTAAACATAAGCTTCTTTTACGAAATAATACACTACAGCAACCTTCGAACCATTATTTCAGTTATCTTAAACATTTAGTTAATGTTATTTCTAGCTATTTGAACCGTTTTCTCATGCAAACTTGAAAATCAAAATTTCATCAAAAAAAAAACAAAAAAAAACTTGAAAACCAAATCATCATGGTGAGCATTTAAGGCGATAATTTGTATAGATGTAATTCACGTCATAAAAAGAACTCACGTAGTCATATAGTATTACCTTAATAAGACTCATCAAAGAAACGGAAATCTTCCCGAGGCAATGCTTAATTATTTGCTACTATATGTACTTTGAATACCTATATTTGCGACCAACCTCGAATTTCATAAACTGAACTAATAAAAGAAAGATGACTTCAGCTTTTTTCAAAACATTGTTAATAAATAAAAAGCTTGGATTTGGTAAGAGCATTAAATTGAGGATATGAAACTGATGACAGAAACTTCATTGCACCTGCAGAAAAAGCAAATCTTTAATGAACATCAACTAGAAACCTGTATGCGCAAATTTAGCTGATCTCCCTTAGTCTAACTAAACATATATAGTCAAACATAAATTTGATTCCATATCTATTTATACC
>CM051393.1:9013818-9039097 GCA_028015245.1 Cardamine occulta
TGCCTGCTCTTCGATTTCGTTGGGCTTCCTTCAGTTGCTCTTACCCATTACTACAAACGATGAAGCATCTCCCGGGTGCTTGGCTTGGCATTGAGAAGAGATCTCCTTGGGCTTCAACTCCATAAGGGTTCCTCATGAATCCTTCATAGTGGACTGAAAAGTAAGAGAAAAAATAAGTTAAGAGCATGGAAAATTGAAGGATATAAATGTGGAATGTGTAAAATGTTACATGACCTGAAGAAATATGGCTGTTCTCATCTACTGTCAGCTCCAGAGTAGTGACCCACAATCTAAAAGAATAAAGTCTCTGCCTCGAGCTCCAGCTAACTTCTCTTGGATGTTCTTCTCATAAGTTTTCAGCAATTATCTCCAGCCTTCTTATCGGCGTCGTACCATCCGGCTTTGTATGTGTCTTCTTGAAAACCTCACCAAGATTCCTTTCTTTCCAATTCCTCTTGCTGCAATGTTACAAAATAAACAAGGATTATGACTGAATTTAAAGTTGCAAAGCGTGTTAGACAAAGGAAATAACAGAAATGTAAAAGTTACTAACCATGTCTTGTTGGATTTGGTTTGTCGACTTGATCCTGATAAGTGGGCGTAAGGACCGGGACCATCATGGTCAGGACATCCGAACATCAGAATAGGTTTGACTCCTTTTTGTACTTCTTGAGTTTTCGATCTGTGATCATCGTTGTCCGAGAGTCTCGTTGAACCATTTAAGTCGCTGTAGAGTGGTCCTCACATCTTTAACCATATCTTTTCATCCGACGTTGACGGATCGCCTCAAAATTCTGTTGAACTATCCCTGTTATCCAGGGGTCCCAGGTGTGGGTTTTCTGCAAAACAAGGAGAATATAATGATATTAAAAAAAACATAGCACACAGAAACCTATATGTGAAGCCTATAAGACAGAAAAACTGTACGTGAACTCGAGAAAGTATCTTTCTTGTCTCTCAAAGGCCACACATAACCAAGTATAGTAGGGGCCGTCCAATTTCTTTGTAAAACTTTAGTAATAGACCGAACCAGTTTAGATCCTTTGTCCGAGTAAACCTGCAAACACTAGCGAAACAAGCAAACAAACACAAGCAGAATCTAAACCATAATGTTTCTCTAAGTAATACATAGGATCTGTCGGTTACTAGTTTAACTAATACCATCAACAAGGGCAGCAAACTGTAAACACCGATATTCAAACAAGCGACCAAAGGCACCCTTAATATTAACCATATTCCAATTTCCATCTTATTTTAGTTTTTCATACCATAACCATATTTCAACCAATATTTTGTATAAGCATAACACCAGCGATTAATAGAGGTTCAAAGAAAGATTCCAATTCTAAGTTTGATCACGATCCGATGAAAAAATGCATAAATAAAACCAATCCAATTCAACAGTTTTAATCTTATGCATAAATTGACACTAAGATGTCTCCCGAGCAGAACTGAGAAAAGACATACCATGTAGAGTTTGGAATCGATTGTGGGAGAAGGACCGTGGTAAATGTATCCCTATGGGACCGTAGAGCATTGAGAGCTAGTGTGTCCTCCTCGAGATCCGGCACTATTGGGGCAGGTTCCTCAAAGTTGTTACCTTGTGACGAAGGATGGCTCTGAACGCGACAGTTCGAATTGGAGAGGCTTCATCCTCCTGCTGTTGAGTGGATTGATGAGGAGGATTATTTTGGAATTCTTGTGATGAAGTAGTTGGAACTTCTTCACGTTGTTGAGAGGATTGGTCAGAAAAGTTGTTGTGGCGGTGGATAATTACGGATGTACTGTAGATGTACTCAATTGTTGAGCAACCTACGGGGCCTTGGGCGACTGACTCGGAGGAGCTGCTGCACGCGGCGTGAAGTTATCTTGGGGCGGAAGAGGTTGCCTCTTCTTGGGCGGATAGTGATGGGGGCTCGGGTCTCTGAGAGACATTTGGAACAATCTTTCTCTTCTGTTACCGTGCCCTCTTTGATGGAGGCATGTCGATAAAAGGCGCTAGAAATTAGGGTTTTCGTTTTAGATTGAGAAAGGGAAGATGAGAGAAAAAGAAGAAATTAGGTTTTCGTTTGTATATTGGTAGTAGATTTGAATTAAGGGAAGATTGAGAGAAAGGGAAGTGAAATTAGATTAGCAGATTGAGAAGAAGGGGAAAAGGTAGGGGAAGAAAGGGAAAAATTGGGGTTTGGAATCGAAGAGATAAAGAAATAGAAGAGGATTGGAAGATGGGAAGTGAGATTGGAAGAAGAAATCAAAGAGGATTTGAAGATTGGAAGAAGAAATCGGAAGATAGAAGAAGAGTGAAAGGGGATCAAAGATAGAAGAAGACTGAAGATAGAAGAAAGAATGAAAGAGGATCGAAGAAGAAGATAGGTTTTAAGAGGCGCGAGATATGAGGGAAAAGTCAGAAGAATGGACTTGAGAGGAGGAACAGGGCGAAGGGAGAGAGATGAAGTGGAGGCGGTGTCGGAAGGGAAAGAGATAGAAGAAGAGTGAAAGGGGATCGAAGAAGAAGATAGGTTTAATTACCTTTTTAGCGACTAAAAAGGCGACTAATGTTTCCCATCTGCAATATAGTCATAAAGTGAGTAGCTAAATTACGACTAATTTACCGACTACATTTAATAGTCTCTATAAGTGATTGTCGAAACGACTAATTGTTATTAGTCGCCAAAATATCGCTGATTAGTGGTTAAATAGTCATCAAATATAGGCGTTAAATAATTAGTAGCCAAATATAGTCGATAAATTGATGTTTTTCTTGTAGTGTCTTTACCCTTGCACTGCTCTTGTCAACCCACCATCAAACAAGTTGTGTAGCGAGATTCCATCCTGATGAACAACATAGTAAAATACATTAATTCACAGGAAACCCAAGATGGAAGAATCCAAAGTTGTATGGTATATCACCATGTTATTTTGTTACATTTACAAGAACATGGATTCTTGATTTTCATGTTGAGATTGGATGCAAACTTACCTAAAATATTTTGAATCAATCCCAGTTGCCAATTTGCCATTGCAATGTCCTCGATATATATGAAACTCCGACCAAAGAAAAAGATAAGAAAGTAGGATTGAGTAAAAATTGGAAATCCAATTAACATGATCATTTTGAGTATGACCATTGCATTTTGAGTAAGACATAGAGTAATGTTTTAGAACCAACCAAATCAGATCAAATCTTGTTTCTTCATACCTTCTAATCACATAGCAACAAGAAAACAATGTAAAGCCATATTCCCAGAAGATAGAAGCTTGTGGATATTGGGCATCACTCCTCCATTGGCGATAGTCACTTCTCCAGAAACTTGCTTAGCTCAATATGATGACACAAATTTGATTATTAAGTATCAAAGCGACTCAGATGGCGAACTATAACCAATCAAATTAGTTTCCATTTCAGATGAATTGATACACAATCAAGATTTAAGATCAAGGAACAATAATTACAGTGGGAGAAGTGCTCTAACAGAATTCCAATAACCTATAAACACACAATTTCAGAAAAATACAATAATTATATGATTTTGATTATCTACTAACCAAATAAATTTAAACACATTAATTCATCAATTTAAACACACAAGATTAGTTGATAATTTCTAAGTAAAATTCCCCAATTTTGCATGTAATATTGATAACACTTATATTTACGATTTTTAGAGCCATTTTATTACGAATCTTGAGTCTTTTCAATAAGAACAAAATAGTTTTCAGTACTTTTCTGCATTTATAGGTTTGTACACTTGCTGGAGTCAAAATGAAGGTCTTAGAGTGAAATAGATCAAAGCACTTCCAAGAGAAGAAGAAGTCACGGTTGAAGAGCGATCAGTACACTTTGTCACCCGATTGGTACAGAAAGCTTCAAGAACCGATCGGTACTTCATGTGTAACCGATCAGTGCGTCAACTCTGAAGTTTCCATTTTTCCATTTCTAGGGCTTCTCCTTGTCTGTATAAATAGGGACCTCGTCTGTAAAGAAAAATATAGAGTTAGAGAGCCGAAAATACAGTTTTCATAGTTTTAAGCTGTTAACCTTGTATATATTCTTTTATTCTTTTGTTTTTATATTTAGTTCTTCATATATTTCTATCATGTATACTCTGCATGTGTGAGCAGATCTATTCATATAGTTTAGGGTTTTTAAAGGGATATTCATGTAGATTTATGCTAGGGTTCTTATGAGATTATTCATATTGTTCTTCATCCAAGATTTCTCCTAATTCTGTGTCCAATTAGGCCAATTAGCCTTAGTCTTGAATCTATTTCAGCGTGCCACTAAAAGTGTTGTTGAATGGATAGAACTATCTTTGATTGGCAAAGTGTCTATAGCCAATGACAGTTGTAGTTATTGCACTTTATGAGCATATTAAATTAGGTTTTCAATGCATGTATGTTTCTCTTCCAAAATGATAGTTCTTCATTGTTAGGAAATCGTTGTATAGATAGTTATGTTACATGGCGGTGAGATAACTTTCCATCCGTAATCTAAGATCTAGAACGTTTTTAATGCACCTCTCATATAATTGTTACATTCATATGCATGAATCCTGGAGAATTCCTAAATTTACTATATATTTATTTAATTTTAGGATAGTAGTTACAATGAGTTTTCAATAAACTCTTTTGCATCCTAACTTTATTTAAATCACCACAATTCATTGTGTGCTCTATTGATCCTCGTGGATTTGATCCCTATGTATTATTTTAGAGTTGTCTTTGCACTTACTGTATATTCAGGGTTAAAACCTATGTGTCTCAAGTTCATTGATTCTGAGAGTTCTTTATGATGCGGATTTGGATTATTGGCTATTGTTACACTAATGGCCAAGTACATTAATGAGTCTGCTCTGGCATGGTTTTGATTTGGTCTCGGAGAGAAAGCCCAAGGTAAGTTTGTTTCAAAGGATATGTAATTTCTCATTTTTTCAAACTAATTTTTGGATTTTGAATTTCTAATTATTCTTACTTGACAAGAAATGATTCAAGTCTAGGAGGATTGGTGTTACTCTTATTTCTATTGGTTTTAGATTCTTTCTAACATCATTCTTAAAATGTTTCTCCGGCTTTGGATTTTTAATTGGCGCTCTGCATTACGATTTCTTTGAAATCAATCCCTAAGATCGGCGTCGATCACTCCTCCATTTTCAGTATTCACTTCTTCTCCATTGGTTATCATACTTTCTCCTCTCTTTCTCATTCAGTTTCCTATTTTATTGGTTTAAATTCTGTTTTTTGCATGATTATTTTCCATGATCCATGTTGAATCTATGGTTCTTATATTTTCAAATATTTGTTAACACTTATTTGTATTGATTATTAACCATTTTGTACTTATTTGGAGTATTTTATTGATTCTAAGTGTGGTTTTAGTGTCTTTTAGTCTTTATTAAATCTTGATAGGTTTGGAGATGTTCTAGGAAAAGGAAGAGTTTTGGATGATTGAAGATGCATGACTTCGTAGAAGCGTGAGACATATAGCCTCCGATGAAAGACTTCCACCATTAGATCTTGCTCCTACTTTGACACGATCTAGAGCTATGGCCAGATGCATATCGATCATTACGAAGTTGCATTGATCGGTCTAGGAAGGGTTGTGTACAGATCAGTATGAAGGCTATACTGATCGGTAAGGATCCAAGAAGACATGATTTTAAAGGCCCAAAATCAATCAGAACCGACCTAAACCTAATCCTCTTTCCTATATAAAGCCCTAGACTCGACTTTGGACCTAAATGTAGCCTCTCATCTTAGTTCTAAACATTGTTCTCAAACTCTTAACTCTTTTGTTATTCTTTTGTAATTCCATTTTGTGTTCTTCATATATCTCTATCATGTATTCTCCTTGCATGTGTGAGTAGATCCATCATTAGGGTGTTGAGTTTTTCTATGGGGTTAAACATGTAGATCTTTGCTAGGTTGATTGGGAATAATTTATATAGTTCTTCATCTATGGTTGTTCTTATTGCTTAATATAGATTGATCGCTTAGATTATGATCTTAGAATTAATTCATCGTGACATCAAAAGTGTGTTGAATTGCTTGGTAGAACATAAGTGAGCAAAGTGTCATTAGCGACAGTTGAAGTTATTGCACTTTGGGAACATATCAAATAGGGTTTCATTGCATGCATGGATTTCTATTGACAAATGATGGTTTAGTTGCTAGGAATTTTTATTGCATGATGGTTATTACTGCGATAGCGGGATAGCTTTATATCCGTAATTTGAGTTTTAGAACAGTTCTTAGCGTATTCCTATTAATTGTTGCATTCATTATCATGGTTCCCTAAAGAATTCTCACCTTGTACGTTATTTTATTAAATTTAATTAGTATTTATATTGAGTTTCCCGATAAACTCCTTTGCATTCTAGCTTAGTTTAAACCAATTGTAATTCATAGTGTACTCTATTATTCTTGTGGATCCAATCCCGATTATACTACTGTGATTGTAACTGTGCACTTGCATTACTATTCTAAGATAAAGCGTTTAAATAACAAGTTTTTGATACGTTGCTGAAGATCAATATGAATGCCTTTGAATCGTAGTCTAAATTTTGTCTAGGAATTTCTTTTATGTGTTATTACTAATTTGCTCTATTTTAGTCACGTTTCAGGTTTATGCAAAGAAGAAGTTGAAACATCCGTCCCCGAATCTACTAAACGGAATGGTTCAACAAGAGATAAACAAACTATTTTTAACATTTTCTAACAACTTACTGAATAAATTAAACTCAATTAATTTATTCTAAACACCGATCAACATCAAACCAACAACTTAGCGGAAGCAAATAATATTCAAACCAACCAATAAATAAAATAATAAATAAACCAACAAACTAGTCATGTCACCCTCCACAGCCTTGGTCCCGAGGCTCCAACTAGACTCAATCCCTTGCATCACATAAGGAGATGCCTCGGTATAAAAGATCTTGAATGAGGCACAAATTTACACAAAGCTGAAATTCATCAATGTCAGCTACAACCACACAACACACCAACAAACAGCGCATAACCCCAAAACAACAACACACATTCATACTTCTAATAAACCACACAAGCAACACCTACCGAGAACCACTCCAAGTCCTCATATACTACAACTAACACGTAAGCACTCACCTTTGCTCCTAGCGATTTCTTCCATGGTACTTTGCTTTTTAAGAAACTTTCCATTTCAGGGAAACTTTCATTTCCAGGAATTTCTAGGGTTTCTTAAATGTCATAACAATACAACCACAATCTCCCATCTTCACCCTACAGCCAAGCACAACAAAACAACCTTCAACCTAAACTAGAAAAATAACAGAAACGATCAACCTCAAAGATGGGATCACAAATCGAAATCTAACCGTCCACATTCCAATCCACCGCTGAAAATTAACCCCTAGATGTCCTGAAGCTACGCCCAAAGTTTCATGATGATCCGACCATAGATGAACTCGCGATCTCTCCTTGAATCCACGTTGGTCCAGATCGCGTTTGAAAAGGATACCTCACAAAATCCGAATAACGTTCAGAATATTAATCCAAATCAACATCCGCAAAGTGGGTATCTCTAGATATAAGGGTTAACTACAACACCATAAACTTTTCTTACCATTGAAAACGATTTACTAGGTCGAGACCTTCGTTCTACCCACGACATATCGGATATATCTACATCTCTTTCGTATGCAGATTTCCTTCTTCTCTTTCAGCCACACTCAGCCTCTCTCTTCTCCCCTTGAAAGGTGCCACGGAAATTATGAGGAATAACTAGGGTTTCTGCAAATTTTAGGATTTAAATAGGTTCGGGTTTTATTCTCCAAAATTTCTCTTAACTCCCTAAACTTTTCGGTCTTCTCAATTTAGCCCCACGACTCTTTAAACTATCAACTAAACCCAGCACGAAAAACTGAATTAATCAGCAGCCTTTAACTTTAAATACTCCAATTAAACCCCAATTAAAAGGAATACGGATGTTACAGTCATAAGTCCCTACTATCGAGAATCCGGTTTTGAAACCCGAGGGTAGAATCCATTGATTGTGTATTTGTCTGCGGAACATTAGAGGCTACACATGGGACAACTCCCAACCTCTCTATACAACCTGGAATGCTATAAACCTCATAGTCGACCCCACTAGGAAGACCTACCGCACTAACAAGCGTACTCACGCCGAGCACCGTAACCGCTTTGGACTATGGCCACTAATCCACTAGCCATCTCTCTTGTTTCCTACTGCGCTTTAATGGGCATATCGTGTGCCGCCATCCTACCGAATAGCTTACCGTAAGTCACACACCGCCCATCCCAATGAATAGCTCATGCGCACCAATGTCTATCAGTCCCTCACGGACAATACTCAAGCGCCAACTATCAACATGTAATAACCCTACGATGTAACAATGTCTACCTACACCCGATAGACATACTAACACGCCATCTGTCATCCTCTGATAGTAACCCGAAGCCGTCTTACCAGTCTATATCCCTCTAGACAGCTCGTATTATGGTTCACTATCTCCCGAGTAAACCATTTCCGTCTATCCCCCAATAGACCCTCCGTGTAATTGTTTACCCACCATTGAGTAATCAATATCACTCACCCCCGTCTATTAACACCAATAGACATACAATATGAAACTCAACGCCATGCACCACTACGAAATGCCAACTAAGCTGACGTGGAACTTGAATGACTGCTCATTCGCTTTTGACCCACCGTTATCTGTAACCAATGCACTAGGATACCATTATAGCTCCTAATGGCCTTGACGATTGGATTTTCTTCTAGAACTTAGCGTGATTTTACTTCATATCAGTCTAGATCATCTCATGATTCCTCTTTCTTTTAAGCAACCTACCACTTTTGGAAACCTTCTATTCATGGCAGTTTTCCATTTCTAGCAACTTACTATTTCGAAAACCTTTCCTCTCCAAGCCACTTTCTTTTTCGGGAACCTTTCTTTTTTGGGACACTTTTCCTTTCCAGCAATTCTCCTATTCGAGAGACTCCCCGCACACTCCCGAAACTTCTCCAGAATTCTTCTAACATCTTAACGACTTTACCAGCTTCACCAGCTGACACCCTTTTGCCTCTCACGGCCCCTCGTCTAAACCACTTCCAGCTACAACCTACTCAGTCGCGTTAGAAACTACAGCTCCTTAGTCCAAGTCATACGACTAAACGCCAAACTCACCAACATAGCTAGCTCCTTGATACAGCTTCATCGATAAGGGTTCCCCATGCTGCCTGGATCAACCCCAAAATGTCTACCACAAGATCCCACGACCCATGACAAGACCCCCACCTGGATCTACCTTACTTATACAACATGATCCACCTCAAGGATTTACCACGCTATACTGCTATATCCCACAACAAGGGTTTATACAACTCTCCACCATACCTTCCGGCACCCCGGAATAACACCTCCCCACAAGCGGGACAACTCATGTGGCGCCCTGGAGCGAAGCAGTACCCAACTGGTATCCACTCCCAAAAATTAGCCAACGGTCCCCTAACACAACTCGTTAGAGATCTGGTTCACCCTGCTGAGTCTCACCTTGTGCGGCGTAACACCATATCCGAGCCATATGCTCTGGCTGACCGTCACCCTCTGGAAACTCAACCCTGCATGCTCACGTAGCGCTCCACACCATAACTTCAGCGGCTCCACCGCCCTTTCTGCTACCTCGGCCAACTTTGCCCACGACCTCTGAGACCCCTCTCAGCTCTGCTTCCTCAACTAGCAAATCCACCCGGTCCTAACTATAGACTTACAGTGGTTAACCACCCAACTACAACTTTATACTAATTTACCACAAAATTTGCATAACAACAAAATGAGTCTTCTAGTGGAACCCATTATAATTTGAGAGATGACATGACCCTGAGACTCTCACATAGCTACAACTAGCTAACAACCTAACGAGTCTAAGTGTCCTAGAAACAACTCCGCTCGATGCCAAATTGAAATATCCCGTCCCGAATCTACTAAACGAACAGTTCAACAACGAGATAAACCGATTATTTTTAAAATTTTCCTAACAATTTAACGAATAAATTAAACTCCAATTAATTTATTCCAAACACCAGTCAACATCAAACAAACAACTTAGCGGAAGCAATAATATTCAAACCAACCAATAAATAAAATAATAAATAAACCAACCAAACTAGTCATATCACTCCCTCCATAGCCTTGGTCCCATGAGCTCCATTAGACTCAATCATTACCTGCATCACATAAGAAGATGCCTCAGTATAAAAGATACTGAATGAGGCACAAAACTACACAACAGCTGAAATTCATCAATGTCAGCCACAACCAACACACCAACAAGCAACGCGTAACACAAAACAACAACACACATTCATACATCTAATGAACCACACAAGCAACACCTACCACGAGAACCACTCCAAGTCCTCATATACTATAACTAACTGCATAAGCACTCATCTTTGCTCCTACAGATTTCTTCCATGGTACTTTCCTTTTTTAGAAACTTTCCATTTAGGAAACTTTCCATTTCAGGAAACTTTCCTTTTCAGGAAAATTTCCTTTCAGGAATTTCTAAGGTTTCTTAAATGTCATAGCAATACAACCACAATCTCCCATCTTCACCCTACAGCCAACCACAACAACAAAACAACCTTGAACCTAAACTAGAAAAATAACAAAGCGATCAACCTCAAAGATGGGATCACAAATCGAAATCTAACCGTTCACATTCCAATCGCACCACTGAAAATTAACCCTAGATGTCCTGAAGGTATACCCAAAGTTTCATGATGATCCGACCATAGATGAACTCGCGATCTCTCCTTGAATCCACGTTGGTCCAGATCGCGTTTGAAAAAAGAACACCTCACAAAAATCGAATAACGTTCAGAATATTAATCCAAATCAACATCCGCAAAGTGGTATCTCTAGATATAAGGGTTAACTACAACACCATAAAATTTTCTTACTATTGAAAACGATTTACTAGGTCGAACCTTCGTTCTACTACGACATGTCGGATATATCTACATCTCCTTCATGTGCAGATTTCCTTCTTCTCTTTCAGCCTCAGCCTCTCTCTTTCTCCCTTGAAGGTGGCCACGAAAATTATGAGGAATAACTAGGGTTTCTGCAAATTTTAGGGTTTAAATAGGTTTAGGGTTTTATTCTCCAAATTTTCTCTTAACTCCTAAACTTTTCAGTTTTTCAATTTAGCCCCAGACTCTTTAAACTATCAATTAAACCCAGCAGGAAAAACTGATTTAATCACGCAGACCCTTAACTTTTAAATACTCCAATTAAACCCCAATTAAAAGGAATACGGATGTTACAGAAGTCAAGAATCTTCTAACTTGCTTAATCCGAATAACAACAAGCTAGTACTTTTAGAGCGAAAGGAGAAGCAAAAAAAAAAAACAAAAAGGCTGGAAACATTGATCAACACGCACCTGGAATCGTCCATGAGATCCCACCTGTCGGTAAACACCCATTACCGATCAGTATTGAGAACCCTCTTTCACTGATCGGTAACCCGCCATAACCGATTGGTAACAATCAGTTGCCGAGACTTGAAGTTGCTCGACCTGGAACTATTGGTGAGTACAACACACCAAATCAGTTCTATGCTGATAGGGTCTGCTATTAGTCCACATGTTCCCAGAGGCATGACTATTAAATCAAGCCTCAGATCATTCAATTGGTGAAGCAAAAAAATTTCAATGGGATGGTTTTAGAAAATCCAATGGATCATGTGGAGGAATTGAAGCACGATCTCTGCATTGTGCATAAGATCTTATCTTTAAATTTTGAGTAAACTAACCATCCTTTGTCTTGTTTCTCTCCATTTCTCATTTTTTTATATAAAATGAATAAGTGAAACATCCATAAATATCATCTCTTGGAATGTTTCACTGCTGCCCACATTCATCAACAACAGATCGGGAAAAATGCAAGAAACATATTGAGGAATTAAAAAAAAAGAACAACAAGGCAACTTTAGATGTTGAGTTGTGGCAATCGGTTAAGATAAGCAATGGTGGAGATTTTGATGATGAGATTAAACTTGAAGAGATGACATCAAAGAAGAGGCCTAGGACGATTGGTCCAATGGAAAATTTTGCAGCTAACACCAACCCGGAATCTAGACATCCTACAACTAAAGAACAAAATATCAATGATGCTCTTTTTAAAGACTTGATGCATAAGGTTCAACAATATATTGCTAGATGGGTGTATGCTGCAGGCGTTCCTTTCAATACCTCCTACGATCTTTTTCTCTGCCGCCATGATCTTCACCAAGACTCATCTCCCAATGGCTTTATTGAAGTACAGTAGAACCTATAAATTAATACTCGATAAATTTCGTTGGTCCCGAGTTGGACCAGTGTAATAATTAACACAATTCGATAAATTAATAAGATAATATTTTTTTTTGAAAATTCTATGTAAATATATGGTCCCATCAATATCATAAATATATTTTAGTAAAGTATGATTCTAATGTTATTTGTTTACTCGTAAATTTTTAATTTTGTTGGAGTTTATCTCTAATGTGTTTTTAGAGTATCAAAATTAGTTAGTATTATCTTTTCAAATTGCATCTAAAATTTATGAAAGATTTTATATGCGATAATTGTTTATTAATATCTTCTGCGACTAAAAAATTGAAGTATTGTCTTCAACTTCTTATTTTAAATAGATTTTTTTGAAACATTAGACAAATCTCTCTATAAATTAATAATTATTAATTTATCGATAAATTAATATCCTCTATAAATTAATAAAATACTCTGGCCCTAACATTATTAATTTATAGAGGTTTTACTGTATAATATAAATAAACAACAGACAAACGCTGCCCAATCAAATAAAACACCACACAGAAACCAACACATCAACAACCATTTTTCATCACAATTATATCAATGATCTGATATTGAAAACTATTCAATTTTGATTTAATAGGAAAGTGTAGTTATCAAAAAATAAATAGAAAAGTTAACAAGATAGTGTGAGTAAATGAGAAAATGAATTACATTTTGCGAGTTTTATTGAGAGAGGAAGACAAAACCATAGAGATCGTGAAAGTATTAGATAAGAAATTTCAGAGAAAGGGAAAATTAGGAACGTGTCTTCTAAAAAAAAAAGATTTTCTGTTATTATTCTTAAAACTATTCAAGTCATGCGGTCACCATTCTTTAGGATTTTAAAAATACATGGATACATGATAGTTATGATCTTAAAAACCTTAAAAGCGAACATCGTAACTGCTCTGAAGAAATCTAATAAATATTTTTTTTAATACGAGAAAAATAGATTGCGATTGGACCTAACAGCAGAGCTAAACATCGTAATTAGCAAGCTAAGTGATAAAATCAAATTCTCAAAGATCCCAAAGGTTAACATGCGGTATGCTACTCAAGATTGTGAAACATTCATTACAAATTGTCGAGGTGACATGCAAGGTAAAAAGTTTCTCAATTAGCTTTTTTAGTGTTTTCGTAAGGATTAGCATGTTTGATTGAAAATGATAGCACTACAAGAAAACAGCGGAAGCAGCCGGAAAAATCCGTCGAAAATCCATCTGAAACAACTCGTCGGAAATAGAAACGCATCAGAAATCCATCGATACTTCTTCGGCATTCTGATGGACTTCAGGAGACAGGAATTCCAACGGAATTTCCAAAGTTTTGAGGTTTTTTTGCGAATGCTTCGTGAGGAAGACAGATTTTCCGACGGATTTTCATTTTTTTAGTTTTGGCAGGTTATCATCAGAATTTATGTTAACTGTTGATGTGGACCAATAATATCATATTTTTTAAATCTTATGTGGACAGCTTAGAAGTACTATAGCTTTAATTTTGATATAGTATAAATTTGAAAATATTTACTTTTGTATAAGTACAAAAAGGATCCTAGAGGTCGGTTAGATTAAATTCGAAAGCGAGACTTTAATAACAGAATTATACTTGAATCTTCAGTTTCCTAAACAATTACTTCCTCCATTTCATTTTGGCCTTTTATAAGATGTTTTAGCCTTTTTTTTTTTTAGTTTATAAGATGTTTTGTATAAGTACTAAAACGATCCTACATATCAGTTAGATCAAATTAGAAAATGAGACTTTAATCATAGAATTATATTCGAACCTTAAGTTTGCTAAACATTTCCTTCTCCATTCCATTTTGGCATTTTATAAGATATTTTAGCTTTTTCTGTTTCAATTTATAAAAACAATTTGTGAGTTTTTATGCAAACTTTAAATGTATATGATATTTTATGAACATTTATATTATGATGTCTTGTTTATGATTGGTTGAATTGATTTAAATTAAAATATTAAATGATATTTTTGTAATGAATAATAAATTTCTTAATGTGCTCGTTTTACCCAAACATCTTATAAAATAGAATGTAGGGAGAATTGAAACTTTACATGTCTGTATAAACTTAATATGTCTTTATTATATGTTAAAAACTTGCGTAATTTAAGTCAATTTAATCAAGCAATTTGTCACCACAAAACGTTTTTTTATAAGAAATAGTTAGAAATAGTTGATTAACGAAAATAACTGTCTATTTTTATAAATACATTCATTTACATAATTAAATACACAATATATACATATAGATAAATTCAGTAAATTAATCAGTACCCTAAAAAATTAAATATACAGTATTAAACACACATAATATCGATATAAAATTTTATTTAAAAACAAATAAAATTAATTATACAATCAAAACAAAAGAAAACATCTTTTTAAAAATAAAATTAAAAATTGAATCAGTGGAGGTATTAGAATTCTTTTAAATAGAAATTAAGAAGAAGAAAAACAAGAGAAAGTTATAAACTTGAAATCATAAAATGGATAAAAGTATTTAACTCAAATTTTGAAAAAAATAAAATTATAAAATCAATAACAAGTTGAGAGGAGATGGTGCCAATTTTTATTACTGTATGTGACGCAGTTGGTCACCAAAATCGTATCCCTTACTAACAATTTTTGGTTGCAAATTCGTAAAACTTGTGTGACTATATGTTTTGTCAAAAATTCATTACTATTACTGACGTTATTTTGTTACTCTTTGTTTTGTTACAAAATTATAGCATAATCATAACGATTTTGTGACCATATATTTTTTTTTCAAAATTTTGTATATAAATTGTCACAATATTGTGAAATAAATATCTCTCACAAATTTTGGAGATAATATTCACATTTTGTCAAAATATTATGAATATTCTTAATATTGTGACCAAAACAATGAACACGCCTATTGTGACCTAAAACTCAGTCATTGGTCGATCGACTAACAACAAACATCATTTGAATAGATATATATATATATATATATATATTTTAAATTTGAACTGATTTTTTTGTATTAAAAATATAAATTGCTTTATGGGTTTTTTTAAGTGATGTTTTTGAACTTTTCTTGTCATTTTTGGGGCATTACATGCTGGATCTCGAGATGATTCTGCTAGAAGGCGGTGGTTGATGCTTGGACAAGATTGATTGTCAACCCACCTATATAGCTTCCTCAATGTTTTGAAAATCGGACTAGACACTGATATGTAGCTTTTTTAGCATATTGTTGATTGCATTTATCATAAGATTTATTGTGTTTTCATTACATAATTAGAGTCTAGGAGCATATGTTTGTATGTTTTATTGTCTTGTAGATTTTGGATTGAGTTATGCAACAGAGAGATCATTTGGCTGCAAATAAGCGAAATGATGATTACGAACTACTCCAATGTGTCTCAAAGATCGACTCAGATGAAGGCTTTTCCTTGGGATTTAGATCCATAATCCTGGATAAACGTTATAATAAATTGAGTTAGCTTTTCTAGTGGAGATGATTTGAAGGCAATCCGAGCTATGGTTCTAGAGTTATGACGGTTTACTGAAAAGCAGTATGCCCCTGGGCAAGACGACACCGTTGGAAATTTGACAAAACTTACCTAGCGAATTGGTCTCACGAGATGCAGCGGGATGATGACACTGCTGGGCTCTAGCGGGATGCTGCAACGACATGATGACACCGCTGGGGCGCATCTGAAGCTCTGGTTCAAGTTGCTAAACCTGTTCAATTCAAGCTGAATCTAAAATTACTTAGTTGGTTATGTATTGAACAAACTTCCTTTTATCTTTTACTATAAATACTCTTAAACATAATTTATGTCTTATGCTTTGTTTATGAGATATTCTCCTAGCCTCTTTTGAATCTTTGTATGAATCTTTCCAATTTCAAAATATCAAATCTCTTTCTTTTCTTAAATCTTTCATCTATTCATCTTTTAATCATGATTAGTCATCTATAAAGCCAATTAAGTTGTGTTTTCATGATTATGAGTGATTTATCTTTTAGATAAAATTGGGATTTGGTGATTGAGATGATTTGATGGATTAATGATGATGTTTAGGACTAGATCTTAGGTAGTCTTTCATTTAGGTTGCTAGTAATGTCCAGATTAAGCATGTAATTGAGAAATCTAGATGATTAACATTTCATGCCCGGATGGTGTTTGATGAAATGTTTTAGAGAATCTAAATGTGCTTTTCATGTCTAGCCTATGAAAATAGTTAGTTAGGGTGATTAGTAATTGGATTATAACTTGTTACCTATGCTATTAGTCATATGAATTACCAATGGAAGTTGATGATGATTCATTGATTAGTGTAGAGGCTAATACCATAGAAATGGATTAGTCTACTTGTAATCTTTTAGCCTAGGGCATTATTCTTCATCTGTTCTTACATCATCAAAGGTTCATCATTTCATCTAAGTCATAGGCATTTCCGAGACTCATCGCTTTTCTTATTTGATTTCTAAAACTGTTTTTACTCTTTTCCCGCTTTGTTTACTTTTCGAATTTGGTTTCAAAAACACAAAACTTTTATTGTATTAGATTTAAATAGGACTTGCATTCCTAGTATTGCTATTCTAGTTTCCTTGAGGATGGATCCCTAAAGTACTTCAATGTGCTAAGGGTTATTTGATTGACCCGGTGTAAAGACCGAACTATCAAATTTGCGCCGTTGCCGGGGAAGCAAGCAATAGCCATTAGGATTTGGTCTTGTTTTGAGACTAAGATTTTCTTTTCTTTATTTTGACATTAACATTTCATATAGTTTTTATTTCTCTTGTGCTTTTCAAGGTGTATGTATCGAATGAGTCAACTAGGAGAGGTTCTTGATTGTATTCGGATTTGGGTCAATTTGGAGAGTGAATAGAAGGAAGCTAGAGCAAAGAAGAACGAGAGTGGTTAGCACACTTGGGCACACTTAAGCATGGACGAGGTTCATAATCTTCAGGGTTTTGAGGGTGATGTTGATTAAGCGGGGTTGCTCAAGGCAATGGCAATGGTCAAGGGACTGGTGTTGGTCACAACAATGGTCAGGGGCAAACTTCTTGTCAAAGGAATCCGCCTCAACATGCTCCAAGACCTACATTGGTTTTAGGCGCATATGATGAGCCAAACATCCATGGCCATAGGATCGGAATCCGTCCACCTCCCATTGAGAACAACAAATTTGAGATAAAAGCAAGCTTGATCAACATGGTTCAAGGGTCAAAGCTCCATGGTTTTTGCAATGGAAGATCCTCTCGATCACGTTTGACCGGTTTTTGTGGCACAGTAAAGATCAATGGGATCATAGAAGACACTTTCAAGCTTAGACTTTTCCCTTTCTCTTTGGGGGACAAGGCTCATGTGTGGAGAAGAACCTACATCACAACTCTATTACCTCATGGGATCAATGCAAGAGGACGATTTTACCTAAGTTCTTCTCCCACTACCGACGGCTAGGCTAAGAAACAAGATTTCAAGCTTCGCAATGAGCTAATGAAAGTTTTTGCTAAGCATGGGAGAGATTCAAGGGATATATATCTCAATGCCCTCACCCACGGTTTCTCTATAGACTCATTACTATCAACTCTATAGTGTGGTATCTGCCAAAGATTATAATGCTTCTAGACACTGCAAGTAACGAAAAATTCTTAGGCCAAGGCTAGAGCATGGGTTGTTGTTAGTTGAGAATCTTGCTTAAAGTAACAGAAATTACGGAGAATATTATGATCACACTTAGAGATAGTGGTGAATGAGCGATCGCCACTGTAAGGAGATCAAGGCTCTTAATGAGGAGATTGACAAGTTGCTTCAAGTATCTCAAAGGACGGTTAACTTTGTTAGTGAAGGTGAGGGTATCAATGCTACCAAGATGTTGGAAATGATGGGTGTGGTGTTGAACAAGAAGAAGTGAATTACATTGGTGGACAAAAAGCGTTACAACAAAGGGTACAATCCAAACTATAGGAACCATCCTAAATTCTCCTATAGAAACCCAAACGTCGAAAATCCCCTGACCAAACCCACTCACCTATAAAGCCCCAAACCAACTTTCAAACCACAAACCAACTACCCAACTACCAAACCACAAAGCCACAAGCCAACTATCAAAGCATAACCGCACAAGACACCTACAAACCAAAACACCAATTCATTAACCCCACCCAACAATATTATCCCCAAACCCAACCACCACCAGTAAACCAAAACTCTCGGAGAATCTCCTCAAACAACAACTTGAAGGGCAAACCAAGGGAAGCGTTAAAAAAAGACAAGAGGGTTGATGTGGTGACCACAAGGAAGGAAGGGATGAATTCTAGAATAGGCGGTATGAACTCCAAGATTGATGGGCGCTTTATAATGATTTGAATACCAAGTTTAAACACTTGACCTCCCATGTGAAATTGTTGGATAACCAAGTGGCACAAGTGGAGTCAACCTCTAAACAACATATGAGCTCTTTACCAGGCAAATCCAAGGAATTTTGCAATGATATCCTCACAAATAATGAGAATGACCATGCAAGAGATGTAGAGGAACTCTTTAGACTTATCTATGGTGTAAATGGTGAGGATTTGGTTGAAAGAATGAAGGTAAAGTGGAAGTGAGCACTAGGAAAGATGCCAAGGTCCCCATGGTTAAAAAGGAAAATGCACCAAGGGTTGAGATCTCTACTTATGAACCTCCAATTCCATTTTCTAGGAGAGTTCTCATAAAGACAAAAAAGAAGATCCTTTCAAGCTTCAAAGCTCACATGAGCAATATTGAAGTACCCTTGTATCCCATGGATAGCTTGCTTTAAGTTTTTTCCCATCTAGAGTTTATTGAAGCTATTCTAGCTAACCGTGAGAAAGTTAAAGAGGTTATGGGAGTGTTGAATCACCAAGAGCAACACCGCTTGCACCCAGGTTGCTCTCTAAACTTGGAGATCCGGGAACATTCATCATCACTTGCTCTCTTGGTGCATTGAAGATTGATAATGTCTTGTGTGACTCGGAGGCGAGTGTGAGCGTCATGTCTCTTGATATGATGAAGAGTCTTAGTTGTAAAGGGATGAAAGAACACTTATTTTCAATCACGTATAGAGATGCTTCTTTGAAATCTCCACTTGGGATGTTTGAAGACTATCCTCTTATGGTTGGAGATTGCTTAGTCCCAACGGACTTCATGGTTGTGGATTGAGGGAAACCGGATAAAATTTCACTCATTCTTGGAACTCCATTTCTCAACACGGCGGGAGCAAGCATCGAATTCCCAACTAAAAGAGTAATTCTTGTCCACGTGAATCCAAGGTTTCTTATCCAATTAGGCATTTCTCTACTATGTTTTGTGGAACCATTACTAAAGAAGAGCTAAGAACTTTGAATGATCAACATGAAGAGACCAAGGTTGTGATTGTGAAGAACCAAGGAACTCTAAAGGTTAATAAAGAAGTCTTAGATGATGAGCGTCTACACTCCTTATTCGATGAGGATGAAGGAAATGGTAAAGATAAGAGGTTGGTGAAAACAAAGAAGGTTCTTGAAAAGAACAAGATGAAGATGAAAGAAGCCCACCCTCCACCCTTGTTCATTCACCATTGGCTCTCGCTTCAATGGCCTTGCACCCTTGGAGATGTGTTGATGGAGAGATTGAGTACAAAGTCAAGTACGAGAATGTCAAATCCCTTTACCCCGGTTAAAGCAACCCTCACACCGAAGCTTAAAGGAAAGGATTTGATGGGTCTTCAAGGTTTAATGAAGGAGATCCTCAACATCAACATCAAAGGTGGAACATGCTTCTCCAATGCTTCCCCCCCCCCCCTATTCCACCAGTCCACAGAGTTCAAACACTCTACCACTCGTTCCACTCTCTAAGACCCCCGACTAGAGCCAAGGTGTGGTCGTCTCCATTATTATTTGGCTATACCATGCTATTATCATTGTTTATGTCGTTTCTGTTTGCATTGGGTGTTTCTGGTCTCCTTCTTGAATTTTCTTTCACACCGAGATGGTGTGAAGTAAGTTTGAGGAGACCCCTCTACTAACCATGTTTATTGCGTTCTTATCTTTGTTTTTTGCATCTTTGAGCCTCATGCATACATTTAGGTACATTGAAAAAAGCCATAAAATTTTGAAAATTTTCAAAAACACAAAAAAGAAGCATGTAGTGTTATTTGCATAATAAGATTGAGTATAAGAAGCATTTAGATTTGCAAATGCATTTGGGATTCTTGCCTTGTAGAAGTTCATGCTTAGGTTGAACGACAAGAGGTTTCTTCCACTAGTTTTAAGGTTGTAACTTTAAGCTTAGTGTTGTGTAGTGACAAGGGAAATGCTTAAGTAAGGTATTTACCAAAAGAATCTACCAAGAAGTAAATGCTACTAGAGAATGCTTAAGTAAAGAAGAAGTTGCTCAAGTGAAAATTAGAAAAAGAAAAAGATAGTGCCAATGTTCTAAGTAGAAAGAAATAGATAGATCAAATGCAAAAGTGTGTAGGCACTAAAAAAAAGAAGGAGAAAAGTGTAAAATAAAAAATTCAAGCTTGAGTTTTATGTATCAGTGCATCTCTCTAGTTAGCAAAAGAAGAAAACAAAACACTCGATCTAAGATAATCACCAAGGGTGTGTTTAAATGGTTTGGGATTCTAAGGGGTTAGGAGTGAATGTTTAAGTCATAGGCAATCTTTGGATCATTAGAGTTTAAGCATGAGGATGGTAGAGTAATGGAAGAAGCTCTTGTACCAACATTTGTTCGCGAACTCTCCATTGCTTATGCTATGTGACTCGCATTTTTTTTTGAGAAGTAAACTGTGAATCCCCTTTGAACCCTTTCTTTTTCACCTTTGAGCCTTTATCACACCTAGCCGATTGAGATTGATTTGATTTTCGTAAGTGCGACCTCATTAAACATCTTAATGAATGTTAAAGAAATGTCTTCTATTTGATTGTGAGTCATTACTTAAGTTTAGGGGTCGCATTAGATATTTGCATTGAGATAAGCATGAAGAAGTACTAAAGAGTAGGATATTTGTTCTTGCAATACTTAAGCTATCTTTAAGGAAAATATGTTTAATCTTCGCTTGATACTTCGTGGTTTGAATTCCCGTCTTCGCACTTTTTCCGACGTGTTTCCTTATTGTTTGCTTGAGGACAAGCAAGAGATAAGTTTGGAGGAGTTGATATGTAGCCTTTTTAGCATATTGTTGATTGCATTTATCATTAGATATATTGTGTTTTCATTATATAATTAGAGTCTCGGAGCATATATTTTCATATTTTATTTTCTTGTAGTTTTTGGATTGAGATCATTTGAAGCCTAAATAAGAGAAATTATGCTTAGAACCAATCAATATGTCTCAAAACTAGACTCAGATAAAGGCAGGCCCGTAAGAGTTAGATCCATAACCCTTGATAAGGGGTATAGAAGAGGTAGTTACGGTGCTAAGGGAGGGCGTTTGAAGAAAATAAGAGCGGTGGTTCCAGAATTATGACTGATTTACTGAAAATCGGTATGACCTAGTGTAAGACGACACCGATGGAGATTTGACAAAACTTACGTGGCGGGATAATGACACCGCTGGGCTCTAGCGGGATGCTGCAACGACATGATGACACCACTAGGACGCATCTGAAGCTCTGGTTCAAGTTGCTAAACCTGTGTCAATTCAAGCTGAATCTAAAATTACTTAGTTGGTTATGTATTGAACCAACTTCCTTTTATCTTTTACTATAAATACTCTTAAACATAATTTATGTCTTATGCTTTGTTTATGAGATGTTCTCTTAGCCTCTTTTGGATCTTTGTATGAATCTTTCAATTTCAAAATATCAAATCTCTTTCTTTTCTTAAATCTTTTATCTATTCTTCTCTTAATCGTGATTAGTCATCTATCAAGCCAATTGATTTGTGTTTTCATGATTACGAATGAGTAATCTTTTAGATGAGTTTAGGGTTTGGTGATTGAGATGATTTGATGGAAATAATGGTGATTATTAGGACTAGATCTAAGGTAGTCTTTCATTTAGGTTGCTAGCAATGTTAGATTAAGCATCTAATTGAGAAATCTAGATCATTAACATTTCATGCCCAGATGGTGTTTGATGAAAGCGGCTTGAGAGAATCTAAATGTGTTTTTTCATGCCTAGCCTATGGAAATAGTTGATTCGGGTGATTAATGGTAGGATTAAAACTTATTATCAATGTTCATTAGTCATTTGAATTGCCAATGGAAGTTGATGATTCATTGATTAGTGTAGAAGCTAATACCATCGAAATAGATTACTCTAGTTAGTAACCCTTTAGCCTAGGACATTGTTCTTCATGTGTTCTTACATCATCAAGGTTCATCATTTCATCTAAATCATAGCCATTCCGAGACTCGTCTCTTTTCTTATTTGATTTCTAAAATGTTTTTTACTCTTTTCTCGCTTTATTTACTTTTCGAATTTGGTTTCAAAAACACAAAACTTTTATTTGCTTAGATTGAAATAAGACTTGTATTCCTAGTGTTGCTATTCTAGTTTCCTTGAGGATCAATCCCTAAAGTACTTCAATGTGCTAAGGGTTATTTGATTGATTCGGTGGAAAACTAAATTACTAGACACTGACTCATTATCATTATTGGATAGTTATCGGACCGGTTCAATTGGTCGAACCATGTTTTCAAATATTTATATTTTCATTATATATATATATATATATATAATGTCTTTCCAATACCAACCACTATCAAAAGAAGGTCTTAACACTTCAATTCTAGCTATCTTAAGAGATACTAGATTTAAATTATTTGAAGATTCTTTACTTAGCTCTATATAATCGAGTTTATGTGCTGGTCCAATATCATTTGATTGTTATCCAAATTTCACTGTTTCTCTAAATGATAAAAATATTTTAAAATCTTTAGTTTTACAAGTTAAAACACATAATTATAAAATGATTGAAGGATCAATTCCGATTGCCTTGGTTTTTAGATTACATTATAAAGCCATGACAAGTGCTTTTTCTTCAAAAGTAAAACTATCGAGTAAAAAGGGTGAAATCCTCTTACTCCAAACCGATCTTTCAAAATCAAACTCCGTTAAACCAAGATCAGTTCAATGGAAAGATGTAAATCTTCCAGATGAATGGATCCTTGAAGGAGTCACCCAACAAAACCTCAAAACCCGTAGAACCAATAGAGCCAAACAGCGTCTAAAAACAATTGAACAATCTAACAGTGGAAAAGTGAAAGTTTGCTGTATCAGGCATAATGATAAAAATATTGAAGATGATTTAACTTATGAATCTTCTTCAACTATAGAACTGTAGACTTAGGAAGAGTCTCCCAGATAGGTTGTGGTTTTCCAATTCAAGAATCTAGATATCAACCACGATTCTCAACTTCTGATATTCCCAATTCAATCTTAAGAAATGTTGATTTTCGAAGATAAATTCCAAAACCTATTTATACATCAGGACTAGTTTTGAACAAAATGAATTTGTTACAAAATCTGAGCCAACTAGCCTAACATTTTTGGCTATTACTGATAATATGGCTAATGAACTAAATATCCTAGAAACTAACTTTGAAATAAATAAAAAATTCTTACGAGTAGAATTCTATTTAAAAATAATTTTCAAAAAGGAAATTAGTTTTTTAAAGAATTCTACAAAACAAAAGAAAAAGTACAAGAAGGATATTATGAATATCTTAAAAAACACAAAGTTCAAGTTTTATTTTTCAATTGGTTTGAAGATTACCCAAAAAAAAAATTATTTTCCTTATTCAAAAACAGCAAATCCCATTACCAGTCGAAACAAAATTCCTGAGTGGGAAACACTTGCTAATGGAAAAATAATTCGTTCAAATCACCCCCTCAACAGGGAATAAAGTTTGAATTATTGGGTAAACCAATTGAAACAATTCCTTTTAAACTTCCTCAAGAAGATGATAAGAAAAATGTCAAAAACATCATTCTTCAAAACAAATTTTCAAACAGTAATCTTGGCACGATAAGTTAAGAACTTGATAGGATTGAGGAAACAATTTTAAAACAACCAGATCACCCAAATGAAACTCCATCTAGCACAAAACTAAAACTAGTGTCAAAACCTATCAAAACACGAATATAGAATTCATCTGCGCCCTTCAAAGCCAACTAAGCAACATAGAGGTAAGAGAAACTAGTAAACATCAAACTTATGATGCTCTTAACGCCCCAATTTCTATGATCCAAAGAAATCCTAAAACCATCCAAACACCCAATAATGCTGAAACACAAAGCTTAAATATTCAAATAAATACTCCATGTCATGAATCAGATTCTGATAAAACCCTAAAACAATTTCCAAACAATAAAAAAACCGTCTTGACTGGGAAAAAGTCATGAAAACCAAATAATTACAGCAACAGACCTAGGACAAATTCAACCAATAGAACAATCTAGGTTTAACTCTTCTTCAGTCTATGAGTGGAATCTAGATGGAATATCTGAATATAATATCTTAAATTTCCTCCAAAATATGACGATGGCTGCTAATGCCTATAGAACACAAAAAGGTAATGAAGATAAAACTGTAGCTGAACTCCTTATAGCTGGCTTTTCGGGACAGCTTAAAGGATGGTGGGATAACTATCTTACTAATCAGCAACGAGAAGAAATTCTTAATGCTATGAAAGTAGATGAAGAAGGCATGCCAATTCTAGATAATTTTGGAAATCCCCAACAAAATGCTGTAGCAACTTTAGTCTTAGCGATAACCCTTCATTTCATAAGAGATCCCTCAGTCCTTAGGGACAAAAACGTAGAACTCCTTTCAAATCTTAAATGTAAAAAACTAAGTAATTTCCAATGGTATAAGAACACCTTCATCACTAGGGTCCTACTCCGACAAGATTCAAACCAACCTTTTTGGAAAGAAAAATTTCTTGCGGGACTGCCAACACTCTTAGGAGAAAAG
>CM051393.1:9039197-9058197 GCA_028015245.1 Cardamine occulta
CTCTTTCTTCTCTCCAATCACTCAACCTTGCAGCTTTTGAATTACCTACGAGTTCTCTTTGAGTGACTAACCACATCACGCTCTCACTCGCATCCATCATCTTGACATACCCATTAGCAATTTCATCTAGATGCTCCATTCCCTCCGTAGGACTGAGCAAAGCTCTCTCCAGAGGATCTTCAGGATTCATCTCGTGAAAGATCTCCTCTGCGAGATTACTGAAAGTATTCACATGGAATGTTTGTCCATTGATGGTAGGTCATTTCACAAGTTTGTCCATGTCAAAGTTCATCACCAGATCACCCACATTCAGAGGTATCTTGCCATTCCTCACATTGATGAGCACACCAGTTGTAGCCAAGAAAGGCCGGGCTAGGATAAAAGGATCTTTAGGCTCATTGGTATATCGCAGAACCACAAAGTCGGTGGGAGTCATGCAATCACCAATACGCATTGGCACATATTCCAAAAAGACCTTCCAAATCCTCGATACTCCGTGAGCTAAAATCAAAGAGATCTTGGTAGGCGTGAAATTAGTCATACCAAGGCCCACAACAACCGAGAAGGTATTAGACTCACACTTAACCCATATTACACAGCAAACCTTCGAATCTATCTTTGAAGATAGAATAGTCCAAAACAAAGCTTCTTGGATCCTTTAGGTTCTGAAGTCTTGTTCTTAATGACAGGGCTACAGACTTCAAAGATTATTATCACCCCTTCCTCTTCTTTCATACTCTGTGTAAGCATCTTCTTTAAACATCTCTTAACCACAGAAGTAGTCTTGATAGCATCAATCAACAGAATCTCAATGGTAAGCTTTTCCATCATAGTCTTACATTTTACTTCATACAGCTCCTGTTTCGACTTTCTAGGATCTCTATGGAAAGGAACCTTACGCTTGTAGACTCGTTCTTCCTTTGCAAGCGGCTTCACAGAACTTGGTTCCTCAGATGGTCTCTTTGTTTACCGACACCAATGGTGTGTCGATTAACAATACTTGCTTGAATCGTATCCTTGGCATGTGGCTGTTGGTGTCGATCGATACCAGAGATGGTGTCGATCGATACATGTTCTTCATAACTTGGAGTAGCCTCATCTTGCTGCTGGTGTCAATCGATATTAGAGGTGGTGTCGATCAACACAGATACCTCTTTAGCAGCATCTTCTTCAATTTTTTCCAACTCCACGAGTTCATCAACAACACTCAAACCAATTTTTAGCACATGATGGAGCTTCTTACCACTTTTCAATGTGCTAGCACTGCATTGATTCTTTGGGTTAGCGTCTGTTCTTCCTGAAAGAACTCCATCTTGTCTTTTCACAGACCCAGCAGTCTGCGCAAGCTGAGTATCCAACTGCTTGACATGAGTGCTCAAAGCTTCAAATTTCCCATTCAAATCAGTGTACAGAGCATCAATCTTCCCATTGAAATCAAATGTGATCCTCTGCTGACCCTCCAGTATTGTCTCAAGCATGAATTTCATCTCACTTTGCTCAACGGGTGGGAAGTGTCTGATAGGATGAAGATCCATATTTCCTGCTGAATTTGCTGTTGCTCTGGAAAGGTTTCTGGTACTGCGGCTTAAAGATGAAAAAAGAAGAGTTTTGATTACTTGTAAAGGTACTCCTCTGACCATTCCCATTGTATCCACCTCTCCCTTGTCGATTACCAAATCTTTGACCCTGAAAACCTGTCCCACCAATGTAATTAACATCCTCTTCACCACATCTTTCTTCTTCTGGCTCAAAGGTCTCAACTTCTGCAGCAAACTGCACTGACTTTTTGTTCACCAGAATGTTATTAACCGAATCTAACTTAATATTTAGCTCAGTATTTTGTTTTCTATCAATGTTTCCAGCTTGCTTATGTCTCTCAAAATCAGCATTCTTGGTGCTGTTGCTAGACGCCAAGTTTTCAATCAGCACATAAGCTTCTTCTGGAGACCTCGTGTTGAAATTCCCATTACGCAGCATCTAGAGCCATCTAATATCTCCAATCCACACCTCCCAAGAAAATACCCAACAACTGAATCTCACTGATACCATGATGCGGACAATCTCCGATAATCCTCGAATCGCACCCAAGTAGCTTTGTATGCTTAACCGACTCAGATAAACCGAGAGATGTTGTTTATCAAGTCCTCCGATCTCGTGATCATCATAGAGTTTTGCAGGAATGTCCTCTTGGTATCTTCCCAATTAGTAAGAGATATCGCCGGTAACTACTGCAACCAATAGACTACTGCACCACGAAGAGGGTGTGTAAAAATCGTACAAAAGAGACAGTCATAGCTGACTCGCGTACTTCATGCTAGTCACCAGATCCTCGAACCTCTCGATGTGGTCCATATGATGCCCATGAGAGAGACTATAGAAAGGATGCTATCTAACCAAGTGTAGTAGGAGGACTTCAGCTCAAATTCAGTCCCCTAGAAGGTAGAAAGTCAAATAGCAGACCTATTTGCATAGAACTCATCAGCCCGCCGTAATCTCCAAGCGCCCTTCCTCTTCCAAATCGTGCTTGCACATGCACGCTTTCTAGCGCATTTTCTGCGCCTACAACAGCAACTGGCGCTATGGGGTTTCTATTCTCATCAAGTCTCCGCCCAGATGCTGCACACATGACACTCTTGGTCTCTAAAAACACACGCCATTCATTTCCACCGGTTTTTTGTTTTCTTCCCGCTCGCTCTAACTTTGCAAGCTCTTGATTTCGAAGAGATAAAGCTGACTATCTTTGTTGTTCGTGGTGCACTTAGGCATACACCTGAAACACACAAGACAAAAAAGATAGAACGATGTGATTAAAACGGAAAAATAAAAACTTAATGTAAATTCTACACTTAAATCTATTGGAAACAATCAAGAGTCCCCGGCAACGGCGCCAAAAACTTGATATACTCAAAGTTTTAAATCCCTAGAGCTACACCGCAAATGCACAACAGATATTTTCGTTTCGAATTAAGCTAAGCAAGAAAAGAGATAAAAATAAAAACGATGCAAAACAGTAATTGAGATTTGTTGATTTTCAAATGGACAAAATGTCCTACCCCAGGAACTTCTCAAGAAACCCAGCGACACAGATCAATTCACCGGTTAGGATCGAATTACGAACCAGTCCTAGACCTCCAATCTCAAACATAACATTAACCAACTTTCGACAAGAATTCACTATGTGTAGAACCTAAAAACCCAAATTTCTTTGTGAATCTTAAAATCCTAAAGAAGCATTAAGAACAAGTTTAATTAGTTTATAAATTATCTAATCCAAATTCCTTTGCAATAATCTAATTTGCTCACTCTAGGTCCCGTCCCGATTTTAAATCACACCGCCATGCCAATTTAACAATCTAAGATCTAGATTCTAGGTGATCAAGCCAGACTAGCTTTTAAGAGCAACCTAGGTGAAGAACTATCATGTTTTGATTCCTAACCAACCAATCAATCCATAATTTCTTGAAAACCCTAATGAGAATCTCCGAACCTAACAAGAGATCTACTCACACATATCAATTAAAAATCAAAAGCATGAATAAAATATATATCATATATAATATAAAAGAGGAATAGAAATAGGGGTTCAAAATATTCTCTCAAAGCGTACAGAGTAAAATCAGCCCCAAACTCTCAATCTCTAATACTTTCTTGCAAAAAATCAACTCGCCTCATCTAAACCTAAAAACCCTAATTAATAGCCTAAAACACGATTCGAGCTCTTTTATAAATACATAAAAGTTTTAGGCAAAATTGCAAATATTGAAAACTTGTAATTTCGCATGTCGCGTGAACATACGGCCCATGTCGATCGACACCCATGAGTAGTGTTAATTGACACCACTAGTTTTGATTGGCACCAACTTCAGCTTCTCAGCTACAATGCACCAAAATGTTCCAGAACGTCCATATGATCCTAAACATGTGTAAACCTGTAAACGACTATAATAGGACTCTAAAGACACATAAAATACTCGATTATGTACATATATCATTGCTTGGAACCCATAGAAACCAGTACACAAGTGCATTTTACATACTCTACAGTTATACCTACTAATTTGAGCAAAATATTCGGCAATCGACTTAAACTTCGTGATACATGTATACATGAACAATTAAAAGCTTATTTGGTTGAGGATATTTTGGTCTATCATCAAGTGAAGATTAGAAACCAATTAGTTATATATTTTTTATTGGAAAAATTACTTCATTAACTTTGTTGCTTAGAGCCAAGTTAGTTATATCTTGGTCTAACATCAAGTGAAGATTAGAGCCAAATTAGTTATATCTTTTGTTTTATCGGCAAATTAAAGACAATGTACGATAGAAGTGAATTATAATGATAATTTAATTAGTAAAGGCTTACTCGCTAACATATGTTATGTTCCTTCTTCGTAATGGATCTCCTCTAATGGAATATGGCGGTGACCAAAATCTTCCCGGATGAAACTCCAGATTGCACAATCGCATGACAAAGAACAAGTAGCTTCCGATAGTAGCAACTTTGATTTATTCAAAATCTGATACCAAAATTTTTGTAGTAGAGTCATTTTAAAAGACTTTTTCTTTACCAAAGAACTAACTACGGTTATCGAATAATTAAATCTGTCAAGTAAATCCAAATCTCCAATACCCGCCAAACGATGCATATTCGCTTTGAGTCTCCTTTTTTCTATGGTGGTTTCCATGATATTTGATTCCAAAAGTAGAGCCGACAGGATTGCAAAATAATTTAAGTCCCCCGAAGTTGATATACGGAAAATTTTATCCAAAGGAAGGAAAAATTCGAGACCATTAAAATAACACCACCAGAAACTGCTGAAGAAAACCGCTGATGATTTTCAGGAAACTCATCATCGGAGAGGAGATAAACACTCTTTCCAACGCTTTGACAAGAAAAGAAAAGAACGATAATTTACACGAAGCACTTCAAGAGCGTATTGTTGTATCCTCCCGAACTTTTGAAGATGGTTCAACTCCTTGTGTGGGGGCAATCATAATGTCCCAACAATCACTAGAGTATGGATGACAACGATCAATGATTTTCAAAGAGTCGATTATTACACTACATCATCTTTTTAAATCCAAATTTACAATTATCCAAAAAAACTGATCCCACTTCTCCTGAAGAGTCACTGTGGTGCACGTCTGTAACACCCGTCACAAGTTGAGATAACATGTTACTTGTTTGGCAAACCAAAAATCTTTTATTTTCCAAACTTCACCAACCAAAAAAACACCTTGAACCGCAACTCTTACAACTTTAATAACCTAGAAAAGGAAAAGAGACGGGTGAATAATGAATTACTTAGTGAAAATATCATTTATGTCCACTGACTAACCAAACACACTCAACAATCATCATTTAACATAGAATCATGCACCATATTCTTAGACATACATATAACAAAAATAACGATTTTTCATACATCACTCAACCTATCACATTTACTAAACAAAGTTCTTATGTTCAAACTTAATTTTTGATCTAAGTTACTTCGTATCTTAACATACCATACCATCATGCATACTCGGGTCTTTAACTATTCCTGTTATACAACGTGGAACCATTCGCTCAACGCTGTAGACCCTGCATGTAGACCCCAATGGTCATACACCTCATCTTACATGCATGCACCATTGCCATAGATCTCATCATACAAGCAAGCACCATTGACCATACTTATCATACATGCATCTACCAAAAACCGTACACCCACATCACTTATACAACCACCAATGGCAATACATCCACTTGACAGATGCAGACACCAATGGTCATACATCCATATAGATAACATCAGGCCCAACCCTGGGATAAAGCCCATAAAACAAGGGTTTTAGGCGTCAAACTATATTAAAAAAGTTTAGGAGAATCATTTTATATATATATATTGCTTGTGGTGTAGTAGATTTGGTAGTGTTTACTTGCTTTCAAGAACATGGATTCGAGACCCACTAATGCAATTTTCGTTTTAAGTTTTTTAAATGTGTTTATCAATAGATTTTTTTTGTCTTTAGGCCCATTAACATCCAGGGCCGGCCCTGCTTAACATTATCATAACACCTATCTTATTTGATTCATCATATCATAATATTTTTTTCATGTTATCACATAAATCTATAGACTCATAATATTATTTTATCATGCATACAATCATCCTATCATGACACACAATATCAATAAATAGATATACATCCAATCACATAGTTTCTAATTCCGTACTAGCAACTCTCGAAAAAACATTCTTAGAAGGTTGCCACTATGTTTCCACATGCTTCGATGATGGAGATAACTTATGTCTTATTCTTTCCCTTTCTTTGGGACATGTTAACTGTGCCTAAAAATTCACAGCTGTGTTTGCTTATAAGTGTCGGTAGTAGCTAGATATAAGTGTCGAGCATCTCTCCAAAAATATTCATCGAAAAATAAATCTGTTTGCTTATCAGTTTGTCTAACTTCCCAAAACTAGTTAGATCTGCAGTGGTTAGAGATTCCTACAGATTGTAACTGACAAGAAGAAACAACGGTATCTTTTACTATGTCTCCGATCCAAACGAACTTGGATTTTACAGAAACCAAGACTCGGGGCTTTCCATTGATATCTTAAGTGTCACATGGTTTCTCACGGTTTGTCGGAAAAATATCTGAAAGATGACAGTTAAATCGAGCAGGGCTTCATCAAGCCCCTTGTCTACGCCTTTGACAATCACGATTTATTCCTTTTATATAGAGGTGAAGAGAATAGGTTAGGCTTAGTCGGTTTACAATGGGCTTGAACTCTGTAATCCAAAATTGTGGGATCGGGCGTTACCACGCAAATTTCGTCAGTCCCCAACGAACATCAACAAGAGGAAGCTGATCATGCGATTCAATAGAATTCATTGGAAATTTGGTGAGCAGATCAACCAGAAAATATAAGAAGCGAAAATATAAAAACCTCAAATAGTAATGGAGCTGACATAAGCGCCGATAACCGGCCGGAAAGCCAAAACCTATGTAACAGAGCCGACATAAGCGACGAGGCAGAGACCTACGGTCATCTTTTTCTATCGCCTTCAGAGAGGCCAGGTTAGTTATATCTTTGATCATGGTTTTGTATATTATCTATATTTTCAAGCATATTAAGTTTGTTTCTTTTGAGTTTACGCTAAGTAATTTTATGCCTAATTTAAAGATAATATAACTCTTTCTTGTACTATTTATAATGTATAGTATTATTGGTATATAATGTTTTATTATTGTTACTATTATATATGATATCTATCTTCTAAGAATCGGTCTCCACGACCAATTAACCGGTGATTAGAAGCTAAATGGGTAAGAACCGCCGCAATATTGGAAAATTGGATCAAAACTCAGATTTTTTGAAAAAAAAATTTTGTTTGTTTAGGTTAGAGAACAATAGATATGTGTTGGATATATCTACAAAAATTAAGTAGTATTGACATGAAAAAACGAGAAAATTTTAAGAAACTGGCGGCCGTCAAGATTAGGGTTCCTGATCCTGATTTCGTGAGGAACAAAATGACTATTAAATGACCATTTTTGCCCTTAATTTAAGTTAAAGTGAGAAATCAAAACTCATGACCTAATGGCTTAAATTCAAGCCACATAACCACTCGGCTAGCTTTAACATTTAGTTATTTATAACAAAACAAGTATATTATAGCATATCTTAATAAAAAATCTCCAAAACTAATCTCCGATTAATCCTCATTTATCCTCCGATTAATTGATTAGGCGCCAGACCTGGTTCAAGCATTCGACAAACGCCTAACGATATTTTTAACATGAAATGATATAAACAAATATAACTAATTAATGAAGTAAATATATTTAAGATGTAATTTGATATGTTTAAAATATATTAATTAGAAATCTTCTAATTTAAGATAATATTTAAAATAAGTATTCAAGTTAAAATGTACTAAAAGTACTAAAATTTTTAATATTATATTGATAAAAGATTTAATGGGTCTCTCACCAATAAACACAAAAATCATGAATTTTTTTTTTCAAACTAAACTACACAAAAAATAATAGTATCAACCAATAGTATTATATTGCTGAGAGACTCTAACTAATGCGAATACTCCCATACAACCAAACTAAAAAAAGATATTCTTAATGTGGAGTTTCTATACTATATAGCATAAGCGAATATACTACAACTAGATTTTTTATCTTTTATACCTTCGGTGACCGGAACCTAAAAGACCGACTAATCATGTTGTGTGCATTCTCGTTGGATACAAACATATCGTGTTAAATATTCGGGCTAAAGTGCAAAGCCAACCGATCCAATATATGTATGTGTTTTTGTTTTCAGTGATAGAGAAAGACGAGTTTATTCCTTGTCCCCTAATCATGTACCACCAGACTATAGCCGCTGGGTGATCACACCTTGATTTTAGAACCCATGGTTGAGCCAATGCCCTAACAAAGAGTAGATGTGGCACTTAGGCGCAAACAGTCGAAGATGATATTTGATTTACACATTGCTGACGTATCTATAATGCCTACCTATGTAAGCACACCACAACTTGCTCTAATGGAGCACTCAAATTCATTATATATATGTGTATATATATTCCCTACTAACGTATTTGGTGACTCTTAGGCGACCAAGATGGCTGAATATCATTAGGTTCTTCTTTTTCTTTTTCTTTTTTTGAACTTTTAAAATGGAGACCATGTGCTTTGTTTTTGCTCTTCAATTATTCCAGTGCTTTATCTAAATAAATAGAATTGACCAAAGTTTCTATCCATATGATTTCAGTATAAGTATTTCCATACAAGAGGTATATCTTAAGTTTAAACCTATAATAGTTATCCACAAATTTGGATCTATATTGAATTAAGTTAAACGATTACATGTATATTAAATAGAATTGTTAGATGATTGACCATAGAAACTAGTCAATATCATGTGAGACCGAGATCCAAATTGACTTGTTTAAAATGTTATATCAAAAAGGGTGTGAGTAATGCACCGGATTCCATTAAAAATCCGCTGCTAAACGTGTTTGGGCAAAAACAATATTAGGATAAGAGATCTCCTATAAAGTGATCTGTCGCACCTCTTTTTCTTTGATGAAAGAAAAGTGTTATATCAAAAGTGCAGAAATGGTTAATTTGCCAAAAAAAAAAACTTAAAATATTATCTTAATGGATTGGGACTTCGATACAAGATTATGTGGTTATAAAAAATTACAAAAATTAAAACAGAAACAAAGTTTTGATATATGAAAAGTGACATAAGGTTGTTGACTGTCACGTGCTTACTGGCTACTTTTGAGTGAACGTGTAAAATCTGATATACAATGGTCTGGAAAAGGGAACAGAGTTTGTTCATCCAAACAGTTTACTTAAATTGGTGTCACTACCGAAAGGACTAAATATGATTATATAATTTTATATACTGTTTCTGGTTTTTGTTTTCTTTCATCTTGGACGTTTGATACAGCAATAAGGCGGGGTCGCTCATCAGTAAAGTTACCACCAATTTAGTTAAAATTATTTTGTAGGAATAAAAAGCATCACTCTTTTGTAATTATTACGCTTTTGGAAAAAAATTATCTATAGTGTCCTTCCAATTAAGCGTCGGTCAATATTGCTGAACGAGATAATTAGAGGTTTCGAAAGAGGTATTGGTTTGATATTGAATTTGGAAGCTGTTACTCCAACCGTAATCAAGTAGGTTGAGCACTGAAATTCCAACTTTTTTCTACTTTTGACATTCTCTGTGCCATGTAATTATTAGGTTTAATAACATATCTCTCCAGCTTTTTTATTTAATTTTTAATTTATACTTATATATGTGTATGTATATATATATATATTATTTAATAGCCAACTCTAACCGGGCAAACCGTAGATTACACAATTGAAGCTGAAGCACAAAAACCCAGTTGAACTAGTTGTTAACCCTCGAAGCCGAGAAGAAGATCCGCCGCTTGCTGAGTCCTCTCCCTCCCACACTGGCACAACATCCGGTTTGCCAGGAAGCTCCAATCCTTTGGAGTCGATTATTCTTTTGATCTGGTCAAAGGAGTTAGCTACCTGTGACCGATATGTGAAGGTGAGACAGCCGTTCTCGACCCTCGCCATTGCCTGCCGCCATGACCCGTAAAGACTGCTTAAAATGACACATATCCTCTTTCAACATTCAATGTTTCCCACTGACCGCCAACTGACGATTTTCACCATGGAGCCGGCTAAGGAAGCTCAATGTTTTTAAATCGGGATCTGACCCAGCCGGTCAGACAGGTTCAACTGGGAATCGGTCTTCTAGCCGAGTCCGGTATGAAAAAAAACTCGAATTTGAATAAAACTGGTAAAACTAGTGATCTGGTTCTATTTCAAAACTCGGTTTACAAAACAAATCAAAATTTAAAGTATTTAGAGGTTTTATTTTAAAATTTAAACCATAGTTTAAACACATTTTTTACTTTTCAATTTTAATTATATTCTAATTCTAATAGAGAATATTTTAATATTTATTTAAATTGATTACAAAATTTGATATCTACAATTTTTGTCGCATTTTTCTTTGGAGAATTATTATTTTAAGTTCAAATTTAGAGAAAAAATCATATTTTATTTCTTAATATTTATTTTTATAAGTTTAAATAATCAATATATTGTTCTATTATTTTTTTATTTTGTAAAAAATACAATAATAAAATTTTCCAATTATATTTTATGTTTTTTAAGTTAGTATTAGAATATATATATTGACAATTGGGAAATCCTGAGAGTTCATAGAGACCAAATATATCAAATCTCAACAATAAATTTCTTAAAAACAATTTTTTCAATTAAAACAGAAGAACGTGATATTCAATTAACTAAACCTTTCGAAACAATTTATTTATTTTCAGAAAATGCTTTATGAAGGCAGAGAGAAAAAATTTTCAAATATATACATATTGGCTTGGTCCAAGTGGGTATTAAACCACTATCAAAAGAAGGACTTAACACTTCATCACTAGCTACCTTAAGAGATACTAGATTTAAATTATTTGAAGATTATTTACTTAGCTCTATAGAATCGAGTTTATGTTTAGTCCAATATCATTTGATTGTTATCCAAATTTTACTGTTTCTCAAATGATAAAAATATTTTAAAAACATTTAGTTTTACTAGTTAAAACACATAATTATCAAATGATTGAAGGATCAACTCCGATTACCTTGGTTTTTAGATTACACTATAAAGCCATGACAAGTGCTTTTTCTTCAAAAGTAAAACTATCAAGTAAAAAGGATGAAACCCTCTTACTCCAAACCGATCTTTCAAAATCAAACTCTGTTATTCCAAGATAAATTCAATGGAAAGATGTAAATCTTCCAGATGAATGGATACTTGAAGGAGTTACCCAACCAAAACCTCAAAAAACCCGAAGAACCAATAGAGCCAAACATGCGCCTAAAAACTATTGAACAATCTAACGACGGAAAAGTGAAACTTTCCTTCATCAGGCATAGTGATAAAAATACTGAAGATGATTTATCTTATGAATCCTCTTCAACTATGGGAACTATAGACTTAGGAAGAGTCCCAAAATTTGGCTTCATAGAAACCAAATAGGTCGTGGGTTTTCCAATTCAAGGATCTAGATATCAACCACTATTCTCAACTTCTAATATTCCCAATTCAATCTTAAGAAATGTTGATTTTCTAACAAAAATTCCAAAACCTATTTATACATCAGAACTAGTTTTGAACAAAATGAATTTGTTACAAAATCTGGAGCCAACTAGCCCAACATTTTCGCTATTACTGATAATATGGCTAACGAACTAAATATCCTAGAAAAGGACTTTGAAATAAATAAAAATTCTTACGAGAAGAATTCTATTCAAAAATAATTTACAAAAAAGAAATTGGTTTTAAGGAATTCTCAAAAACCAAAGAAAAAATAATAAAAATATTATGAATATCTTAAAAAACACAAAGTTCAAGTTTTATTTTTCAATTGGTTTAAAGATTACACAAAAAAAATATATTTATTTTCCTTATTCAAAAGAGCAAATCCCATTACCAGTTGAAACAAAAATTCATGAGTGGGAGACACTTGCTAATGGAAAAATAATTGCTCAAATCACCCCTCAACAGGGAATAAAGTTTGAATTATTGGGTAAACCAATTGAAGCAATTCCTTTTAAACTTCCTCAAGAAGATGATAAGAAAAATGTCAAAAATATCATTTTTCAAAACAATTTTTCAAACACTAATCTTGGCACGATAAGTAAACAACTTGAAAGGATTGAGAAAACAATTTTAAAACAACCAGATCACACAAATGAAACACCATCTAGTAAAAAACTAAAACTTACAATTTTAAAGCCTTTCCAAATTTCAGAAACTAGTGTCAAAACCTACCAAAACACTTAATATAGAATTCATCCGCGCCCTTCAAAGCCAAGAAAGCAACATAGAGGTAGGAGAAAGTAGTAAACATCAAACTTATGATGCTCCTAGCACCCCAATTTCTAAGATCCAAAGAAATCCTAAAACCATCCAAACACCTAATAATGTTGAAACACAAAGCTCAAATATTCAAATAAATACTCGGTCATTTAATCAGATTCTGATAAAACCCTAAAACAATTTCCAAACAATAAAATAAGTCGCCCTTGATTGGAAAAACAGTCATGAAAACCAAATAATTACAGCACCAGACCTAGGACAAATTCAACCAATAGAAAAATCTAGGTTTAACTCTTCTTCAGTCTATTATCGAATCTAGATGGAAGATCTGAATATAATATCTTAAATTTCCTCCAAAAATGACGATGGCTGCAAATGCCCATAGAACACAAATAGGTAATGAAGACAAAACTGAGCTGAACTCCTTATAGCCGGTTTTTCGGGACAGCTTAAAGGATGGTGGGATAACTATCTTACTAATCAGCAACGAGAAGAAATTCTTAATGCTATGAAAGTAGATGAAGAAGGCATGCCAATTCTAGATAGTTTTGGAAATCCCCAACAAAATGCTGTAGCAACTCTAGTCTTAGCGATAACCCTTCATTTCATAGGAGATCCCTCAGTCCTTAGGGACAAAAACGCAGAACTCCTTTCAAATCTTAAATGTAAAAAACTAAGTGATTTCCAATGGTATAAGAACACCTTCCTCACTAGGGTCCTACTCCGACAAGATTCAAACCAACCTTTTTGGAAAGAAAAATTTCTTGCAGGACTGCCAACACTCTTAGGAGAAAAAGGTTAGAACAAAAAATTAGAGAATCTATGGTATCCAAATAATTGATTAGATGATTTCACTTATGGAGAATTAGTTAGTCTTGTCCAACAACAAGGTCTTAAGATTTGTCAAGATTTAAAACCCAGAAACATCTCAAATGGGAACTTAGAAGAACTAAAGTAAAATTAGGTTCCTTCTGCAAACAATTTGAAATAGATCCTAGTAATAAAAAGTCACGTAGGTGATTGCAAACAAACATACTATTCCAAAAAATCAAAATTTACAAAAAACTTTAACTAATATAGGCCACGAGAAAAATCATGGAATAAATCTTGAAACAAATTTAAACCAAAAGAATCCCAAAACAAACTTTTAAAAAAAAATCTAACGTGCTATAAATGCAACAAGAAAGGCCAAGAGCTCAATCTTGGAGAAAAATCTCAGCCAAAATATCAAACCTTTTTCTAGACTACTCTTCTTTATCTAGTATTTACGATTCTAAGCCCTCTCCGAAGAGGTCTTGCAAGTTGATGAACTTAATGATTCATTATCCAGCTCGGCTCAGATAGTAAGAAAATCCAAGTCCTCACAAAACATCAAGAGTCCCAACTAGAAACCTTGAATTCAATCTCATACCCCCAACTACAACGAAAATTTCTTGAAACAATTATTTCAACCCTATATGAAATCCAAAAAACAGAAAATCCTACAATAACCTAAGATCCATCAAATCCAAACTCTTCATATAACTTAACAACTATCCTAAACGAAAGAAGAAAAAATAATTCCAAAACAACTCTACAATCCCTTCAAATTGAGATCAAAGATGTAAAAAATGAGCTCAAACATTTAAAAGAAAAACAAAAAACGGATTCGAGTATTTCATTCGATATTAACTTCTAAAAAACATGATGACTCCAGTTCGGAGGAACAAGATAACATTTTTTCAGAAAATATAGAAGATGATTTAGTAGAACAAATACAATCCCTAAACACTATGCCAAATGATTTGCTCTTTTAATAAGAGAAATCACATCTCGGAAATATAAAATTAAAATTACACTTGTTTTCTCAGAAAATTACAAGATAGATACAATTGCATTTTTTGATACTGGTGCCGACCTAAATTGCATAAAAACAGGTCATGTACCAAGATGGTTTCATCACAAAAACAAATGAAAAACTCTCAGCAGCTTAATAATTCAAAACATAGCATAACTTCAAAGACAGAAGCTTCAATATTAAAAGACAATATTCTTTTCAAAACTATTTTTGTTCTCACAGATGATATATACCAAAATATCATTCTCGAACACCATTTATAAAACCTAATAACACCATACAAAGTTAAAGATGATTCAATTTTTCAAGACTCAAGATAAAAAAATTATCTTTCAAATTTATGGAGACTCCAAAGAAGAGGAGCCTAAACTTAATAAAAGCTTGCTCAATACAAGAAAATTCTATAAATTCTCTAATTAATAGCCAAAAATTCCATCTAGAGAACTTACAAACAATATTTCTTGTTGAAAAAACAAAGGAAGCAGTAGAACCTTCAATTACAAATGAAAAAATTACAAAACTAAGTAAACTATTCAAGAACAATTATGTTCAAATTTACTAACAGCCTTCCGGGATAGAAAACAACACATAGTTGATCTATGCTATGAAGAAAAATTTGATGAAAGAGAAAGAAGTCACCCAGAATCATTTCAATCCAGTGTACAACATATTAAAATAAAAAACTAAAAACCAACAAAAATTGTTCTATTTTTTAAAATAGATACTAATGATAAAACAAAACTTACAACAATAAAAACAAGTTTTAAATTCTTATAATAACAATCCAAATTAAAAAAAACAGACCTCATATTGATACTATTTAAACAAAAAAAAAATCATTAAAATATAATCCTATTACTTATCTCATAATAACCCAAAATACTCACTATTAAAAATACTAATATATTTTATTATACAAAATTTAAATATATTTTAAATAAAATTTTAAATACAAAATAAATTTTTAAAACGATGCTAAAAATCTTAGTTCAAAACAAATTTTGCCCAAGTCAGGCTTTACTAATATTTTTGATTTTGATATAAAATATATTAAAAATAAACAAATTTTATTCCAGATTTTTACTAAAATTTCTCCAAAAAAAAGCTACCAAAGATGATTGACAAAAAACCTTTTACAAAACAAAAAAATTACAAATAAAACTTCCAAACCAAAAAAACCCAAACACAACCCTGATTACTTAAAAAAAACAAAAAAAATAAAACTTAATATGAGATATTGAATCAATACAGACCTTACAACAAGCTTTTGAAAACTTTTTTCAAAACAAGAGAAAAGTAATTCTTCAAAAATACCTCTTGTCTTGAGATTTCAAAACCTGAAGCCTCCTTAAAATAGTTTCAAAACAAAACTAGGCTTCAAAACAAATTGCAAAACAAATTGTCATTACGATTGAAAAAGATTTTTTTGTTAAAAATGATCCGTTTTTAACCATCAAAAAGTTTTGTTTTGAAATTTGTTTTGAAGCCTGGTTTTGTTTTGAAATTATTTTAAGGAGGCTTCAGGGATTTTGGAAATTTCAAGAGAAGAGGGTATTTTTGAAGAATTACTTTTCTCTTGTTTTGAAAAACGTTTTTTAAAAGCTTGTTGTAAGGTCTGTATCTGATTCAAAATCTCATCAGGCGTTTGAAGGGTTTTTTCTTCTTTTTCTGGTTTCTTTTTAGTAACCGTAATCCAGGGTTGTGTTTCGGGTTCTGTTTTTAGTTTGGAAGTGTTAGGAGTTTGTAATTTTTCTTGGTTTGGGCTTAAAGAAAGGTTTTTTTCCTTTGTCAATTATTTTTGGTGGCATCGTACCTGTTTGGAGAAATTCTCGAGTCAAAAAATATGGAATAAAATTTGTTTTTCCCTTAATATATTCTATATCAAAATCAAAAATACTTAGTAATGCCTGCCATCGGGCAAAAATTTGTTTTGAAGCAAGATTTTTAACATCGTTTTGTAAAACATCTTTGGCACTTTTGCAATCAATTCTTAGTAAAAACTTTTGATTTAAATTATCACTTTGAAATTTTTGTATACATAAAACTATACTTAGTATTTTTTTTTTAATAGTGGAGTAATTTTTTTGGGTCTCATTCCAATGAGATGAAATACATTGGATTATATTTTAAGGACCAGTTTTTTCTTTTTGTTTCAGAATACCCCCGTATCCAATATCAAAGGCGTCTGTTTTGATAATTTTTTCCAAATTTGGATCTGCTATATGTAGACATGGGATTTCTAAAACTTGTTTTTTAATCTGTTGGACTACAGCGGTATGTTCTTCTGTCCAGGGGGTTGGGTTTTTCTTTAAACGATCATGTAATGGTCTAGCTAATCTATTGATGTTTGGACAAAAATCTAGAACATAGTTAAGGCTTCCTAAGAACCTTTGTAATTGGGTTTTATCTAAGAGTTTGTCAGAAAATTTGTTTGCAAACTCTAATGATCTTTCTATTGGATTTATCGTACCTTTGGATATGTAATGACCAAGAAATCTTATTTTAGTTTGGAATAAAGACATTTTTGTTTTTGAAATAACAAGTCCATTTTTTCGTGCAACATAGTAAAATGTTTTTAGATGTTTGAAATGTTCTTCAAGGGAGTTTGAAAAGATAATTATATCATCAATATACACTATACAAAATTCTGAATATTCTGAGAATATGTCATTTATTATTCTTTGAAATTCTGAAGGTGCATTTTTTTAAACCAAAAGGCATTACGTTCCAGTGGTATTCCAAAAGGTACAGTGAATGCTGTTTTATATCGATCATTTTCAGATATTTGGATTTGCCAAAATCCTGATTTTAGATCGAATTTTGAAAATATGTGTGCAGAATGTAGTTTTTATAGGAAGTTTTTTTTTTGGTATTGGATATCTAATCAATTTTAATGCCGTATTTAAGGGTTTGTAATTTATTACAAGTCTCGGAGTTCCTCTTTCTATCTCTGAATTTTTATTCACATAGAAAACTGCACAAGACCATAGAGATCTTGATTTCAAAATTAATTTTTTGTTCAGAAGTTCTGAAATTTCTCTCGTACAATGGTTCTCTAAATCAGAGTTCATCTGTATTGGACGAGTCTTTGTAGGAATTTCTCTTTCATCAAATTTTCTTCTTAGGGTAGATCAACTATGTGTTGTTTTCTATCCTAGAAGGCTGTTGGTAAATCTGAACATAATTATTCTTCGGAAAATTTACTTAGTTTTGAAATTTTTTCTTTTGTAATTGAAGTTTCTAGTGCTTCTTTTGTTTTTTCATCAAGAAATTCTGTTTGTAAGTTTTCTAAATGGAAATTTTTGCTATTAATTAGAGAATTTATAGACTTTTCTTGTATTGAGCAAGCTTTTATTAAGTTTAGCCCCTCTTCTTTGGAGCTCCATAAATTTGAAAGATAATTTTTTTATTTTGAGTCTTGAAAGAAATTGAATCATCTTTAACTTTGTATGGTGTTATTAGGTTTATAAATGGTGTTCCGAGAATGATATTTTAGTATATATCATCTGTGAGAACAAAAAAAGTTTTGAAAAGAATATTGTCTTTTAATATTGAAGCTTTTGTCTTTGAAGTTATTCTAAATTTTGATATATCCGCTGCTGAGAGTTTTTTCATTTGCTTTGTGATGAAAACATCTTGGTACAAGACCTGTTTTTATGCAATTTAGGTCATCACCAGTATCAAAAAGTGCAATTGTATCTATCTTTTAATTTTCTCTTAGTACAAAGAGGAAATCATTTGGCTTAGTGTTCAGGGATTGTATTTGTTCTACTAAATCATCTTCTATATTTTCTGAGCAAATGTTATCTTGTTCCTCCGAACTGGAGTCATCATGTTTTTTAGAAGTTACTGTCGAATAAAAATACTCGGAATCCATTTTTTGTTTTTCTTTTAAATGTTTGAGCTCATTTTTACATCTTTGATCTCAATTTGAAGGGATTGTACAGTTGTTTTGGAATTATTTTTTCTTCTTTCATTTAGGATAGTTGTTAAGTTATAAGAAGAGTTTTGATTTGGTGGATCTTTGGTTATTCTAGGACTTTTTGTTTTTTGGCTTTCATTTAGGGTTGAAATAACTGTTTCAAGAAATTTTCGTTTTAATTCAAGATTTCTAGTTGGAACTCTTGATCTTTAGTGAGGACTTGGATTTTTTTACTAGCTGAGCCCGACTAGAAATCTTGCAAGGCCTCTTCCGGAGAGGGCTCAGAATCATAATCACTAGATGAAGAAGAGTAGTCTAGAAAAAGGTTTGATATTTTGGCTGAGATTTCTTCTCCAAGATTAAGCTCTTGGATTTTCTTATTTAGACGTCAAAATTTTGAAGTGTGGCCTTTCTTGTTGCATATATAGCACGTTAGAGTTTTGTAAAAATGTTTGTTTTGGGATTCTTTTAACTTAAATTTGTTTCGATATTTATTCCAAGATTTTTCTCGTGGCCTATATTCGTTAAAATATTTTGTAAATTTTGATTTTTGGAATAGTATGTTGGCTTGCAATCACCTACACATGACTTTTTATTACTAGGATCTATTTCAAATTGTTTGCAGAAGGAACCTAATTCTAATTTCGTTCTTCTAAGTTCCCATTTGAGATGTTTCTGGAGTTTTAAATCTTGACAGATCTTAAGACCTTCTTGTTAGACAAGACTAACTAATTCTCCATAAGTGAAATCATCGTAATCAATTACTTGGATACCACTAGATTCTCTAATTTTTATTCTTAC
>CM051393.1:9059397-9134397 GCA_028015245.1 Cardamine occulta
TGAAATCCGTATTCTTATTTATGTTGATGATTTGGTAATAGCCAGCAGTAATTTGGCTACACTGGCTCAGTTTAAAGCTAAATTAGGGAAATGCTTTCATATGAAAGACATGGGCAAGCTAAAATACTTCTTGGGCATCGAAGTTGCACATTCTCCGGAAGGAATGTTTCTCTCCCAGCGTAAGTATGCTCTTGATATCATCAAAGAGGCTGGTCGCAGTGAGTGTATACAGTTCATACTCCATTGGAACAGAATCACCAACTTGCATCCGATGACGGTCCTTTCTTCATGGATCCAACTAAGTATAGACGCCTAGTAGGCCCTCTCGTCTATTTGGCTGTAACATGACTAGAGTTATGTTACTCCATAAATCTTTTATCACAGTTTATGCAAAAACTACACCTGGCACATTGGGAAGCTGCACTTCGTGTGGTACGATTTCTTAAAGGTTATCCAAGTCAAGGTATTCTAATGAGAGCTCATTGTAATATTTCTCTCTCAGTTTTTTGTGACTCCGATTTTAGCACATGTCCGCTAACTCATCGTTCATTAAGTGTCTATGTTGTGCTTCTTGGTGGTTTGCCTATTTTGAGAAAAACCAAGAAGCAAGACACCGCCTCATACTCTTCCGCTGAAGCTGAATATCAAGCAATGGCTTATCCTTTAAAAGAAATCAAATGACTTGTTAATTTTTTTGATGATCTTGGTTTCCCGCTTTTGACACCAGTTAAGTTGTTTTGTGATAGTCAAGAGGCTATTCATATTGCGTCAAATCCAGTTTTTCATGAACGTATGAAACACATTGAGCATGATTGTCATAGTGTTCATGATGCAGTATGGGAAGGTTTGATTACTACAGTTCATATTTGCACCAAAGACCAACCGGCTGACATTCTTACAAAGGCACCTTGGACGTCCGCAGTTCGACTTCTTGTTATCCAAGTTGGGTATTCAAGCTATACATTCTCCAACTTGAGGGAGAGTATTAAGGAATATTGATGTATATGTTAAGATAAAGATTAGACAATTAGAGATAAGTCCTATTTCCATTATTATTATCTTTAAGTCGGTTCATACACTTGTCTAAATAACCTTGTATTGTGACCTTGAATTATACAGAGTCTTACAGTTAACCTAATTTACAATGAACAAGGAAACACATTTTTAAGAAACCATTAAGATAATAAATTATTTTAAAGCATGTGTAACTTATTATTTAAAATTCTTATATATTTAAATATTTTAAATTAAAAATTATATAAAATAACATATCAAATTTTATTTGATACAATATATTAACAAAAAATTTAAATCATTTGAAAAAGATAGATTATTCGATCATAAAAAATTAATAAACTAAAAGAATATGAGGAAAAAAAACGTGAATCGATATATGTACTACTAAAATATAGGTTTATAATATAGTTTGATTCAAACAAATAACATATTTTCTATATACTGTTTATAAAATTCTAGATTTGTATTTATAGTTTTTATATAAATAATAATAATCTACTGTTTTAAAATTAAAGTGATGGTATTTAATGTTTTATATATTTTACATAATGATATAATTACATTTTTATGGTGTTTTGAAACTGAAATTTGTGCAACGCGGTATCTTACCTAGTAGTAAGAATAAGGATAGTAAAATTAAAGAGTTTGGCAAGAAAAATGGTAAAATTAAATAAATAAATGAAAATAATTGTGGGTTTGATATGTAAGCACCAAAAGACCGTGGGTATAATTTTTTATTCAAATCATAGGGTGATTATTCATATATGTTTGTGAAATTATTAATTATATTCAAAACAAAACAACAAGTATTAATTTATGGCGCGTTTCTTCAGAGGCACGGCAAGTAACGGGTTGGTCTTGTGCACTGTTAGACCAAAGGTCTCTTCCATGTCCAAATCCTCATAACTGACACGATTTGGAAGCTTCCACTCAAAGGCATAGAGAAGAGAAGTAAGCATGAGATGCACTGTTTTCAAAGCCAAAGGCAGTCCCGGACAAATTCTACGCTCGGCCCCAAACGGTGTAAGCTCATAATCTGTACCTTTTACATCAATCTCTTTCCCAAAAAATCTCTCTGGCTCAAACTGGGTCGGATTTTCCCACAAACTTGGGTCTCGTCCTAAGGCCCAAACGTTCACAAGAACCTGAGAGTCTTTAAGCACATGGAATCCAAGAATCTCAACGTTGGTTTCGGCTTTTCTTGGGAGGAGAAATGTTGCAGCCGGGTGTAATCGGAAAGTTTCTTTAATGAGCGCTTCTAAATACGGCAGTTTTGAGGTATCAGACTCTTGAACGTCGCCATTTTTGCCCTATCACACGATTGATCTCGTCTTGATCTTTTGTCATCGTTTTTGGGTTTCCAAGTAACTCTGCCATTGCTCATTCCACGGTACTAGAGTTTGTATCTGTGCCGGCCACAAACAGATCCTGATCGACACATACAAGTACTTATTATATATATATATATATAACAGTGAACTAATATAGATAGTGTTAAAGAATTGAATCTACCACCGAGCATAAGTAGAGTGCATGAACAAAGGAACCGAAGCCGCCCCGAGCTATCCCTGGCACAACCGAACCCAATGCAAAGATGGAGCTACACTTACCAAGAGGAAGAGGTGGCAATAGAATGATGAGGAAGATAGTAACCCTTGAAGAAACAATGAGAACCCCTCCAAGCAAAAATTTGTGTCCAAACAGACGATCAAAACCCTTGGATCCACGCAAATTTCCAAGACCAAATGACAACTAAAACCATCACACAATGTCAGAGCAATTTTTATTGATACACAATAACAATGAGGTTTTAACCCAAATAAAAGACTGCAAAGTGCACAGACAATCACAATAGTATATATGAAATCGAATTCATGGAGACCAACAATTCTTTGAGAAGGAAACAAAGCTAAGACAATGATATGGTTTTTGTTTGTAACTTGAATGAGAAAATAACTAAACAATGTAAAATTATGGATTAAAAGTATCATACTTTAGGGATATTCGCAGGAAATTAGAGATCATGAATTCGACAATTATTCAGGAATAGATAAACACAATCTTAAACTCAAACATGAATATATAATCAATCCACTGTCGTAGTATCAATCACTTTATCTAGCAACCTAAGATTCTAAATTGTCATTTGAACTTAGAAATCTAAACATGCTTTAGTGCCAGGTACAATTTGTTCATGGATCGCCTTAGCAACAGCTTTCCTTGGCTAAGGATGATTCCCTTACCTATGTCCTATCAAGCAATCTAGCTATAACACTTTTGATGAATAGAATAGACCTTAAATCAGAGACTAAGTGATCAATTTAGCCTAAGCAATGAGAACAACAATAGGTGAAGATAACATAGATTTCTTTGAAACCCTAAAACCGAACTAGGAGACTACTGAGCCATGGAAACAGAGAAATAACAGATAGATGAAAAACAAAACATGATTAAACTGTAGAAATAAAGAGGAAGGGTTTAGAAATCTTCTCCAAATGTCAAGAGGATAGATTCCTTTTCCCAAAGTTGCATACAAACCAAAGAACAATGTCTAGAACTTAAAATTATGAAGAATATATGATATGACTCAAAAGTCGAGTCGAGGGTTTTTAAAACATTAGGAGACGAGTTGGATCGGTTTGGAGTGAATCAGATCGAAATTGGGCCATAAATCTGCGTCTGGGTATGGGATCGAATGATCCCGTTATTGGATCAATTGATCTGTCACTCCCAGGAACAAAAATCCGCAACTACTTCAACTCCTCGCCAGATTGACCTATCTTCAGTAAAATAATCATAACTTTCAAACCATAAATGGGAATCACCTAAAACAGGTGTCAAATAAAAGCTAACTCCTGCGGCTATCTTGTAACTTCATAAAAATTGGTTCATGGAAATCGTTTTAACGGATGGAAATCTTTTGATGCTTCAGCATGATCATTTATCTCCAATTGCTCCTTTTCACCCAAATGACTTATTTTCCTCCACAAGATATCCAAAACCTGGAATGAATGAATTGTTTACTACAAGACTCTAAAAACATGTTTGACTCAATAAAATTTATGAAATAAGAAAGAAAATAAAGACTCAAAACCGATAAAAACATGACACAACAGTTATCCTTAACAAGAATGTTTTCATCTTCACAATATGGCAAGTTGGGAGGTTTGAGAGCTCAAAGATGGTGCTAAGTATAGGTTTATGTAGTGTTAGACTGTTAGTAGACAGTCTCCGTTTAGAATTAACTAGGTATGTACGATCTTGAATTGATGTGGTGTAATTCTGTTTAGAGATACTTTGCCTCAATTGGGATGAAATTTCATGAAAATAAAAGCTATTAGGATGTTTAAACTGTTTACAGATACTAAAAACTTAATATCATTTGGCATTTCACAGGCTCACCAATTTTAATTTTGTTATCTTTGATATTTTGGGAATAAATTTCTTAGAATTTAGTTTTACTAATGGCAAATAAAAAAAAAGGCTTTAAATAGATATGGCACTTTAGACACAAATCTTAGAACAAGAAGCAACCACTTGATAGAATTGGAAAATCAATTTAAAAGCAATCTCTTGTACAGATATATATATGTGGGATTTGGTGTTAAGAAAATAAATGATAATGTCCATTATTCTACGAAATTGGGCTTGACCCATTAGGTCACACGACAGATATATATATAGAATCATATAATGGCTTTTTCATTTTTTATAACACAATCACGGCGAACCCTAAAATCTTAGGTGAAAGAGAACAGTTCATCTTCATGAGAGGTATATTGTCAATTCTATTTTGATATTTGCATATATTCTGAAAAAAATAATTCTGTAATTTGTTTTCTAAATTGTTATAAACCAGTGCGAACTTAAACATTATATAGACTTTTTATGAAGCTTAAATTCAATCCCCTGGATAGCTTTGAAGGTATTTAATTTCCATTTCGTCAAATTTATTAAAATGAATGCAAACAGATCTCAAAGTCGGAGATGAAATTGGAGGATTATGCACAATCAATTAAATTATTGATTAAGTTTATTAGTGATCGAGAAAAAAAAGATAATTCATTAGGAGTCATTTGAGTTAATCGCAAACAATATAGATCGGTAAGAGTTATTTATTTATTTTTGGCTTTTAAGATTTATTGGTTTAAATATTTTGACTCATTATAAGAACTAGATGATTTTTTGCGTGTTTCATGAGATTTCAGTGTTAAAATATTATATAAAGTTATTAACTTAATTATAAATATTAATATGAATCTTTAATTAAAATTATAATAATTTCAAAAGAGAAATCATTATATAAATATTTTACTATAAATGAAAAATTACTTTTCATAAAAAGACTCTTTCTTTCACAAAATTACAACAATACAATACCTTAATTAGAACAAAAAATATAAACCACTATGTGAATTTTCTTCACATCCAGTACTTTCACATAATATATCAATGACCTTCACAATTATTTGTGATCATAACACCGATGGAATCAAATACAGCGATCCTGCAAAAAATAAAAAACAAAAAAATAACCTAAGAAATTTTAATCTCCCAATAAGCACCTTCAAACGAAAGCATCGGCTACTGATTCTTGAAGAAAGGTTCGAGATGTTGATAAAATGGGGAAAGTCAGGGTTAATGTTTTGGTAGTGTCCACTTTAGGATATACGTAACATCTTAGTTTTATTTTTGTTAAACAATGTTGCTGGGATTTTTTGTGTCGGTTTCTTAAACCAAAATATTATTCAACGTCTAGATTGTTGGATATTTTGTTCATGTTATTGTGTCTTTTAATTTTTTTTAACAACTTCTAATCACCAAACTAAACCATTCAAAATCCACACTAAATTACCAAACTTGAACCCTAAGTTTATAATTTGACATTTTTACATGCATTTCATGTTGTTAATTCATTAAAAAAATTTTGTTTTTAATGTAAATACAAACGTCTCGACGTTTTATGTCATTCAAAACAATCTTCCATCGCCGTAGACGAAAATATTTTAAGGAGGGTCAAATCTATTAATGGATAATAGTTGAGGGGATAGTTTACTAATAAATAGTTGAGGGTTTAAAAATAGATGGAGCCAAAGTTGAGGGTTGTTTTTATTAAATTCTCCCACCCCCCACCCCCCCCCAAAAAAAAAAAAGACAATTCCTAAAATTCTATTCAGTTCTTAATAAAATTCAAGAAATTAAAATACTAAACTATCAGATCAATAAAAACCAAAACATTTCCTTAAATTATTTAAATTGGAAATTTGTCTAAAATTAAACATTTATATTATAGATACAAACTGTTTTCATATATTACAACAATCTCAAAGTGTTACATCTTGAAGTTAGCCGCAACCAGTTGGAGGGAAAGCTTCCAAATTCATTTAAAATTTGCAAAGCTATGAAACTTTTGAATTTGGAAAGCAATAAAATCAAGGACAAGTTTCCAAATTGGTTGGGATCTTTGCCATCGTTAAACGTTCTCATACTTAGATCAAATGAGTTTTATGGCCCATGGTATCTTCCTAATTCATTCATTGGGTTTCAAAGGTTAAGAGTCATTGATGTCTCACATAATGACTTTAATGGAACCTTGATACCTTAATACACTTCCAAGTGGCGTTAAATGACCACAATAACCGGAGAAGATGACAAGGTTGAGTTTTATAATGATCCATACATGGATGAAGTTCTGAATTCTACTACGCTGTATATTAATTCAATGGAAATGGTGAATAAAGCAGTAGAGATGGAGTTTGAGCGGATACACAGAGACTACTGTTGAATTTTTATTTAATTTATATGATTAAGTTAAATTAAACTTATAGAAGAAAAGTGTGACATTTGAAAAACACACCATACTCTAAGACAGAAATTCTCTCTTTGTTGTTCGAAATTAATAGATGAATCAATCTGCTGCGGTTGTGAAAAATCACATTGAGAAGCCTTTTGTGTTCCAGGGAGTGGATTTCAAAATATGGCAGCAAAAGATGTTGTTTTATCTCACAACGCTGAATCTAGCCCAATGCTTGACTTCATAAGGACCGGAATTACCTGTTGAAGGAGACATTTCTAATGAAACCATCAAGGCATCAGAGGCATGGACACAAAACGAGTTTTTGTATAAGAATTACATTCTTAAGGCCTTGGATGATTCCCTCTATGATGTTTATCAAATATTCCAAACTCCAAAACAGTTGTGGGAATCGCTAGAGAAAAAGTACAAATCCAAAGTCGCAAGCGCCAAAAAGTTCATCGTTGGAAAATTCTTAAATTTCAAAATGAGTGACACCAACTCTGTGGTGAAACAAGTGGAGGAAATCCAAATTATCGCTCATGAATTGAAGGATGAGGGTATGAGGCTGAATGAAGCATTTCTTATTGCTTCTATTATTGAAAAATTGCCTCCAACATGGAAAGATTTCAAGATTTATCTGAAGCACCTACATGAAGAAATGAGTCTCGAGCAAATATTCTCAAGCTTTATGTAGAAGAAGAAAACCAAATGAACGAGAGGTCTGAATTTTCTTCTATGGAAGCAAAATCCAATGTAATTGAGGGAAACAACTCCAAATTCAAGGGCTTTAAGAATAACAAGAAGAACATTAAGAAAACGTTCATTCCACCAAAGGGCTCTAACTTCAAGAAGAAGCCATGAGATGCTTGTTGGGTGAGTGGAAATTCTGGACACACGGCCAAGGAATGCTGCCATAAAAAGGAAGGAATATCTGTTGGAGACGTTAGTAACACAAACCTTGCTAAAAGTCATTTTGTTGCTGAGTTTCAGAGGCAAATATGGTGACAAACTCCAATGACTGGTGGGTTGATACTGGTAGTAAAAACGCAGGCAATAGCTCTGCTTCTATTTGTTTTCTTAACTCAAGTAATTTATGGTAAACAAGAATGGGGCACGTCAATTCTATGTTAAACAATTCTGGTTCACCACTTAGCTTATGGGCTGAAGCTGTTCGCACAGCAAATTCAATTTTGAATAAAATTCCTCATAAAAATAATGACAAAACGCATATGAATTGTGGAAAATAGGACCCCTTTCATATAAAAATGTGAAAGTGTGGGGTTGTCAAGCGAAGGTTCAGGTACTTTTACCGAAGAGAACTGTTATAGGACCAAAAACGGTGGATTGTGTTTACATCAGTCTTGCAGAAAACAGTGCTGCATATAGATTTTTTGTTCGTAAATCTGATAATGCGGAGGTCAAAGTAAATAAAATTATTGAAGCAAATGACGATAAGTGCTTTGAAGATGTACTTCCATAAAAGAGCCAAGAAATACAAGTACTAAACGAGTACGTAAGGTTGATGAAATTGCCTCAAAGGTTCAAGAAGAAGAAAATGAACCAAGAAAAAGTAAAAGGGCAATCTCCAAAAATTTTGATACGGATTTTATGACATACTTGAGTGAATATGAGCCGCAAACTTATAAGGCTGTAACTGAATCTTCAAAAGCACCTTATTGGAAAGAGGCTATTCAAAACGAAGTGGAATCCATTATGAATAATCATACATGAGAATTGGTTGATTTACAACCTGGAAATAAACCAATTGGATATAAATGAATATGCACAAAGAAGTTAAGGCCGGATGGAACAATTGAAAAATATAAAGCAAGACTAGTGGGAAAGGATTTCGTCAAAAGGAAGGTTATGATTTCTTTGATACATATTCTCCGGTAATGATAATTATTTCTATTAGATTTTTAATAGCAATTGCTGCCATATATGATCTACAAATTCACCAAATGGATATCAAACGAAGTTCTTAAAAGGTGAATTAGATGAAGAAATATATATGGAACAACCTGAAGGCTTTATAGTCAAAAGTCAAGAAAATAAATTTTGTAAAATTGTTAAGTCACTATATGGACTTAAGCAAGTGGCAAAAAAATGGCATGAGAAGTTTGACAATACAATGAAGTCCTATGGTTTTATGATAAATGAATGTGACAAGTGTATTTACATTAAGAAAACTAAAAATGATACGATTATTGTATGTCTATATGTGGATGATATGTTGACAATGGGAACAAGTAAAGACATTATCAATGCCACAAAGATGATGTTGAGTGACAATTTCGAAATGAAAGATATGGGATTGGCTGATGTATTTCTCGGAATTAGAATTAAACGAGAACCAAATAGTTACTCTCTTACTCAATCTCATTATGTGGAGAAAGTTTTAAAGAAATTTGATCACATTGATGATAGACCGGTAGTTACTTCGTTTGATCTAACGTGCAAGCTTTCAAAGAATGAGGGAGAAAGTGTGTCTCAGTTTGAATACTCACAAATAGTTGGTAGCTTCATATACATTACAAATTGTACAAGACCAGGCTTGGCTTACTCATTGAGTTGATTAAGTCGATATTCAAAATCCAAATAGAGAACATTGGAATGCTTTCATTAGAGTATTGAGATACTTAAAGCATACAATTAATTATGGTCTATATTTCACAAAATTTCATCATGTGTTAGAAGGATATAGTGATGCAAATTGGATTTCTGGAATTACGGATAGTAAATCCACAAGTGGTTATGTTACACATATTGGTGGTGTTAGGTCTTGGAAATCATCTAAACAAACATGTATTGCATGTTCTACAATGGAATCTGAATTTACCGCACTAGATAAAGCTGAAAAGAAGTCGAATAGCTTAGGAATTTTCTTGAAGATACTCCACTATGGCCAAAGCCAGTAACTGCATTATGTATCCATTGTGATAGTATGGATGCCTTAAATAGAAGAAATTTTTTTTACAATGGGAAGTCAAGGCATATTAGACAAAGACATGCCACAATATGAAAATTGCTTTCCAATGGGGTAATAGCATTGGATTATATTAGATCAAAGGAAAACTTGGCTGATCCTTTGACTAATGGCCTTCCTAAAGAGCAAGTCGTATTCACTTTGAGGGGATTGGGTCAATCCAACACAATGAGTCACCACATGGCTGAAACCTAAGCTAGCAACATTGGAAATCCCATGGTCTAGTTCAATAGGCAAACTGGTTGAGGAAGACTCAAGGAAGAAAATACAATACACATTTCTATTTCCTATGAAGTTTAAAGTGTGTTTCCATCAACATTTAAGGGATGGATATTATATTCTTAATAATGTTAATAGCTTTTCTATAAATGGGATATAACAGAGTATCCTTAATTAATGTTATCTATGTGAGAGGGGTGTCGAGTCGCACCCATGAGAATTGACATATTTAAATTCTCTAGAGTTCTCACGAAGTCAGGATAGGTTCAGGACCAAAATGAACACAATCATATAAACTGGAAATGAGCTGATGATATATGTGTTTCACTTATTGTCTCGGTTTACTATAAAACATGGTTAATTCAAGACTAAAGTTCATTACCCACAAAGTAAATCCGATAAGATGATACTAGGAAAGGTTCAAGTCCAAAATATACTTTTCGCGATGTATATTGATTCTATTTTCTCAGAAACACATGAGCTTATTTTCTATTCAAATGTTGGGTATTCTTGAGTTTAAATAGAAAATGTGGGGTATTGTTACCGTTTTATTTAATTTATATAATTAAATTAAACTAAACTTATAGAAGAAAAAATGTGGCCGTTGGAAAACACACCATATTTTGTGAAAAGACACTTCTATGATCAGGTGTGAGTGAAAAATACTCCTTGAGTTTTTATATAAAGAAAGAGGATCATTGAATCAAACATAACCTTTTCTAATTTACTGTAAATGTACATATCAGCGTTTTACTGATATAATCGGTAGAGAAATTTATAGACTAGACTCTTTATCAAAAATAATAAAATAATAAAATTATAGTCTAGTCTACGAAATAGTGAAATACAAGTCAAAAAAAATAAAAAAAAAGTATAAAGTGTTATGAAATATATACCACTATATATTAATATAGTGGACAGATATATGTATATATATATATATGATATGTTTGGAGAAAAAAAAAGGAAGAGACGTAAGTAAATAGAGATGACTTTTGTTTCTTACTTCACTTTCTCGTTGTATTGTCATTTACAAAAATGACTTATATATAGATGATATAAGTCGGTAAAAACTAAAGACGGTGGAAACTTAAAATAATAAAATATTGAAATGGATAATTAATAATTCGTAACACTCCTCTTAATTATCCATTACTATTGATATATTACATACTGCCTCGTTAAAAACCTTATCATGGAAAAATCCAATGGGATAAAAACCATGGCAAGGGAAAAAGAGTACAATGACATAATCTCCCCCTTAAATGATGGACAAATCTTCTTCTTCATAAATCTCGTAGGTGATGCATTCCGATACTATAAACATGTTTTTTGAATGTTGTAGTTGAAAGCGCCTTTGTAAACAAATCAGTTGCATTGTCTTGTTGAGCGGATATATTGAATATCTACTTCTTGATTCTTCTCGAGTTCTCGTATGTATGACAAAAATCTTGGGGGAATATGTTTCGTTCTGTCGCTCTTGATATAGCCTTCTTTGAGTTGGACAACACAGGCAGCATTGTCTTCAAACAGTTTCGTTGGCTCTTTATTAATGACTATTCCGCTTGATTCTTGTATATGTTGAGTCATCGATCTGAGGCACACACATTCTCTACATGCCTCATGAAGTGCAATGGTCTCGGTATAATTTGTTGAAGTAGCAACCAAAGTCTGCTTTTGGGAACGCCAAGAGATTGCAATACCTCCAACTGTGAAAAAATATCCTGTTTGCGATCGGACTTTATGTGCATCTGATAGATAGCCTACATCTGCAAAACCAGCTAAAACAAAAGTGGAGTTTCTAGGGTAAAATAATCCCAAGTCAATTGTTCCTTGAAGATAATGAAAAATATGTTTTATTCCATTCTAATGTCTACGCGTGGGAGATGAACTATATCTTGCAAGTAAATTTATAGCAAATTTTATATCTGGTCGGGTCTATTTTGCAAGATACATAAGTCCACCAATAGCGCTCATAAAAAGTACATCAGGACCTAATACTTCTTCGTTATCCTCACAAGGTCGAAATGGATTTTTATCAACATTAAGTGACCTAATGACCATTGGAGTACTCAAAGAGTCGCTTTATCTATATAAAAGCGTTTTAAGATCCTTTTCCTATAATTTGATTGATGTATGAAAATTCTATCTTGATGATGGTCGATCTGGAGTCCAAGATAAAATTTTATCTGTCCAAGATCTTTCATTTCGAACTCTTCTTTCATATGATTTCTGGCATCATCAATCTCTTTTTTTGAGTTCTAATTATGTTCAGGTCATCTACATATACAGCAATGATCACAAATCCAAATAATGATTTCTTAATAAATACACAAGAGAATATCGCATTGTTGGTATATCCTTTACTCAACAAATATTCACTTAAGCGATTATACCACATGCTTCCAAATTGCTTTAATCCGTAAAGTGATTGTTGTAAATTGACTGAACATATTTCTTTAGCTTTTGAGCTTAATGCTTCAAGCATTTTCAATCCTTCTGGGATTTTCATATATATCTCATTATCAAGTGATCCATATAGATATGCAGTCACAACATCCATTAGATGCATTTCTAGATTTTTGGATGCCACTAAACTCATCAAAAATCTGAAAGTAATTGCATCCATAATAGGGGAATATGTTTCTTTATAATCAATTCTTGGCCTTTGAGAAAATCTTTGGGCAACAAGTCGGGCTTGTATCTTGTTACCTCATTTTTCTCATTTTTTTCCGAACAAAAACCCATTTATATCCAACGGGTTTTACATGTTCGGGTGCTGTGACCATAGGTCCAAAAACTTTTCTTTTATTGAGAGAGTTCAACTCAATTTTCATGCCCATTTTCTATTTCTCCAAATCAGCTCTTTTCTGGCATTCTAATATGGACTTTGGATTTGGATCATCACTTTCATAATCAATTTCCTTGGATACAGAGAATGAAAAAATTCCATCATCATCTTCTATCTCATTTCTAACCCATACTTTTCTATTTTGGGCATAGTTGATGGAAATCTCATGTTTTTCTAAATCAGTTTCGTCTTCAGGACTTTTATTTTCGTTTTCAGGACTTTTCACTATATTTGATTCTTCTGTATCTATCTCATTTATTTTTCCTAATTTCTTTTTTTTTTGGAGATTTTTATCCTTTGATCTCACTGGCCTCCCTCTTTTGAATTGAACTTTGGGTTCATTTATTATTTTTCCATCAGTTTGTTCTTCTGGAACATTAATTCTTGATGGAACATTTGCAGCGGGTTTATATGATTTCGTCACCCTTTTTGTATCAGTGAATGCATCTGGTAATTGATTTACCATATTCCATAAATGTACAACTTTTTGAACTTTCAGTTCACGTTGTTTCGTATGGGGATTAAAGTACAACAATGACGATGTGCACCATGTAATATTTTTTAGAACTTCCTTAATTTTTCCCTCTAACGCTGGAAATTCATCTTTGTTAAAATAGCAATCGGCAAAACGTGTCGTAAACATATTACCAGTTCGCGGTTCAAGATAACGAATTATACTTGGTGATGTATACCCGATATATATTTCCAATCTCCTCTGTGGTCTCATTTTTGTTCTTTGTAGCAGAGCTATAGGGACATAAACCGCACACCCAAAAACTCGGAGATGGGATATATCTGGCTCCTGGCCAGATACTAATTGTTTTGGAGAGTACTTATGATATGCACTTGGCCATATTTAAATTAGTGCAGCAGCATACAAAATTGCATGACTCCATACTGAAATTGGGAGCTTTGTTCTCAATATTAACGGTCTAGCAATAAGTTGTAATCGTTTAATCAAAGACTCGGCCAAGCCATTTTGTGTATGAACATGTGGGACCGGATGTTCAACATTAATTCCTAATGACATACAATAGTCATTGAAGGTTTGTGAAGTGAATTCACCAGCGTTATCAAGTCTCACTTTTTTTATTGTATTATCAGAGAATTGTGCTCTCAACCTGATTATCTGGACAATGAATCTTGCGAAAACCGTATTTCGTGTAGTCAACAGACATACATGTGACCATCTGCTGGATGCGTCAATCAATATCATTAAATATCGAAATGGCCCGCATTGTTGGTGAATAAGCCCATATATATCGCCATGTATTCTCTCTAAGAATACTGGAGATTCATTTCCTATTTTAGCTGGTGACGGCCGAGTTATTAGTTTTCCTTGAGAACAAGCATTATATGAAAATTTTCTCGATTGAAAAAACTTCGGTTTTTCAGCGGACGTATGGCAATTTTTTTCATTTTTTTCTCATCATGACTGAACCAGGATGCCCTAAACATTCATGCCAGATTTTGAATGTACTTGTAAACTTCTGGTTTACTGTAATATATGATTCAGTCGTATTTATTTTTGTGAAATATATTCTGGAGGATAGAGCTGCTAGCTCTTCTAATATTCGTTTTCTCTCCGAAGTAACTGATGTAATGCAAAGATATTCAATGTCATTCTTATTCATAGTTTCTATGTGATATCTATTTCTGCGGATATCTCTGAAACTTAACAAATTTCTGTAAGATTTAGAAAAAAATAATGCATCATCTATTTCAAATTTTGTTCCCTTGACATTGAAAAACTGACTCTTTCGGAGCCTATAATAATTTTTGCATTATCAGATATAGTATTTATGCTTTCAGCGGAATCTTTTATTTTAAAGGAGGAGAAATACTTTTTATCCTTAATTATTGTATGCGTTGTAGCACTGTCTGCCAGAGATATGTCTCCATTTCCGATGTCAAAAATTGATATTTTCTTTTCGGTATTAAAATGGGTCATACTGATAACGTGTTATGAAATATATACCACTATATATTAATATAGTGAACAGATATATATGTATATATATATATTATGTTTGGAAAAAAAGAAAGAAAAAGACGTGAGTAAATAAAGATGACTTTTGTTTTTTACTTCACTTTCTCGTTGTATTGTCATTTACACAAATGACTTATATATAGATGATATAAGTCGATAAAAAAAGATGGTGAAAAGTTAAAATAATAAAATATTAAAATAGATAATTAATAATTCGTAACATAAAGAAATTATAGAAACTTTATTCAACGATTACGTCACTTCCAGTCTACGATATATCAATAGTTATGCCATCGGTACATGTTGATAAATCTGGTACAACGGTGTTAGTCACTAGAATAAATAAGTTCGTCATTAAAAAAAACGCCTCTGATAATTTTTTAAATCAATAGTTAAGAATAATTTTTAAAATTAAAAGTCACAATTATTATATCACAGAAAAATATTAAAATAGTTTATTTAACAAAAAATTAATATAAAATTATCTACAATCATGTCAAAAATACAATAAGACAAAGCTTGTTAATGTTTTTGATAACAGCCTCACAAAAACCAAAAGTAAAAAAAATAAAAACAATCTAAGAAGAAAAAGAAATCTTAATAACAGAAAAATAACACTAATTCACACAAAATATTTTATTTTCTTCAGTTTGGGCAAGTCAAGGACACCTAGGGTTCCGACCAGGCCCTCCATAGTAAAAATAAGTCCCCCATACATTGTTTTTCCCTTGTCTGATATCATAACAAGCCGGGTGATCAGCCAAGACATGGAGATTCTTCAGAGGCAAGAGATTGTTGTCCCAATCAACGACTTGTAAGTTCCTAAAGTAAGCAGCTTTCTCAAAGCCTTCATCAGCAAAATGGCCACTTCCCATCTGCGTGCCTGTGTGAGCGCCGCTTGATCGGCTGTTCACAACTTCACCGCCAAATTGAACCATACTTGCATGACTTCTCAAGTGACTGAACAAGAAAGCTGGCCAGTATCCCACAAGAAGTCCATTTCCTAGTTCAAGCCACCAGTGACCATGTTTTGGATCCTACATTATGTTTCAATCGACCACAATATTGGTAGCACATCTTAGGTTCAATAAAAAAATAGTATAGAAGCAAGATTTTTGTAAATTGTGGATTTCATTGGAAATGTTTTCATCATGTTTGTGTTTCGCTATTGCATCATGTTGTGACTTAATCTGGAAAAGTACGTGTAACGGTGTACATGAAAGCAAATGTAAAGAAAAACAAACAATAGAAAGCTTCAAAATCTTTTATTACATCAAAACCAAAATCAACGGCTTTGCGTGGATAGATTCACCTAAACATACTAAATATGTTATTATGTTTTTTTTTTTGTAACCATAACCTTCATGTGAGACACTAATCAAACTTATGTGTTTTTTTTTTGTTAGTGGGTATAAATAGATATGGAATCAAATTTATGTTTGACTATATATGTTTAGTTAGACTAAGGGAGATCAGCTAAATTTGCGCATACAGGTTTCTAGTTGATGTTCATTAAAGATTTGCTTTTTCTGCAGGTGCAATGAAGTTTCTGTCATCAGTTTCATATCCTCAATTTAATGCTCTTACCAAATCCAAGCTTTTTATTTATTAACAATGTTTTGAAAAAAGCTGAAGTCATCTTTCTTTTATTAGTTCAGTTTATGAAATTCGAGGTTGGTCGCAAATATAGGTATTCAAAGTACATATAGTAGCAAATAATTAAGCATTGCCTCGGGAAGATTTCCGTTTCTTTGATGAGTCTTATTAAGGTAATACTATATGACTACGTGAGTTCTTTTTATGACGTGAATTACATCTATACAAATTATCGCCTTAAATGCTCACCATGATGATTTGGTTTTCAAGTTTTTTTGTTTTTTTTTGATGAAATTTTGATTTTCAAGTTTGCATGAGAAAACGGTTCAAATAGCTAGAAATAACATTAACTAAATGTTTAAGATAACTGAAATAATGGTTCGAAGGTTGCTGTAGTGTATTATTTCGTAAAAAAGCTTATGTTTAATGTGTCGGTTGATTTAAAAATTAGTAGACATCTGCGTAGCGAATCAAGTGCGTTATTGACTTATTGTATATGTCGGTTTTAGTACTTTAAATATGCAATAATTTGTTTTGGTGGACTTATCTACACGAAATCTTAAGTTTGAAGCAATCATATTGACTCAACAAAATGAAGCATTAACTACATATAAATGTATTTAAATGTATAGTGGGGTCAGCTTCTACTTCTTAATATCTAGAAAGAAAAGAAGAACACCTATTTATGCGCTAGATTACACATTCCAATTAATTTAAATTTCTAAGGTCATTGGTAAATTCATTCACCACATGCACGTACTACTATAACTTGTTTTGTGTGGTTTGACCAATATTTAAATTGTAACAAATTGTAGTATTTAAAGTTTTCAGGAATTCTTTTGTCCTTATTTATGTATTGAAATGATAAAATATGGTTAGAAGTGGGGAAATAAATGGAAGAAAAAGAAGACTGACCTTCCAAATCATTAAACCAATATCAAACTGTCTTCCATTATAAGAGGACCTCGGGGAAATCGCTGCACCAATTGCAATTTTGTTGTTGGTTTGTACGAATCCTGAGCAGAGTAAATTGTAGCACCCAGTTGCTTGGTATGCATCTGTCTGCTTTTTCAAAAATTTCAATTCAATTTCTTTTCCATGATATTAAATAAATTCAATAAGAAAAAGTTGAAAAAAAAAGAGTAGAGACTGGTCTTACCGTCCAATATGTAAAGAATCTTGGATAATTATCTCCATATAGCTCAGGACTAACCTGCAAAAAGATCAAATGCTATGTAATCAGTAATCACCAACCTAATTATTAATTGGTCCCAATCTGTATCCCCACAAGACTTCTTTTGCAACTCATTAAAGTTTATTAGTCGGTTGGTTCCCCGTTTAGAAAATTAAAAGGTTGACTAAAGTCTTTATTATTCGGAAAGCTAATTTATGCGTTATGTAAATATCAAACGCAATATGAATGTGCTAAGAATATAAAATATTATCCTTTCCTTTTGTGTTTGAAGTTTGTGTGTTACAATAACCTAAAAAAAAAAATCTATTTTTGTTTAATATGAAGAAAGTTTCAAATTTATCTGAAATGAATACGCACTTACTAAAAAAGCAAAAAAAAAAAGAAAAATGTAAATAAACAATCATGATCTAATTTATAGCTAGGTTGATTATCTAGTGATTAACTAATAATCGGATGATTAATCAGTGGTTATATCTTAAAGGAAAAGAATTATACCTGCCAACCAGCTTCAATTGTGTTTAGGTCATGACCAAAGGAGCCAGAGATGAGCCAAATCTGAGATAAACTAAACTCATAAGCATCAGTGACACGTGGCGCCCACACGTTTACGCTTGCTTTTGCTCCATAATATTGTTCTCCATTTACAAACACCACCGCATGCTGCATGTAAAATTAAACTCTATTAATATAAATACAATTAACTAATTTTAAACCTTAAAGATCATATACGTTCATACAATTTTTTTAACGTTCATACTTTATTTTCAATATCGAGAAATCAGTTGAACACCTTTTGTGTTCACCATCTCGATGGAATCATTTTTTATGCTTTATATAACTTTTTTGGAGAATAAAATGCTTTATTGAACAAGCAAAAGTTAAAGTAAAGCGTAAGAAAACATTATTATTCTCCCGCATGATCAATTCGTACGAGAGAGGTGAAGAAGAAGTTACCTCGTGTCCGCCTCCGGAGGAATCTCGTCTGATTGGTTTTCTCATTTTCCGACCAAAACGTCGAACTGAATTTGCCCTTAAAACATCATTCTTCGTTGTTCTTCTTATTGGTATTGACCCAACTGGACAACTTTCACCGGACATACTCCATAACTGATTAAAACTTTCCTCACCTGTTGTTTCATTTCCTCTATTTGGTCTGTTTGGTGAATCCTGCATGTTACCATTAATAGTATCATTTTTTTCCCTTTTTTTCTTTCAAAAATTATAAAATAAGTAAAGTGAAAGAGTTGTTTTTATTACTAGTGGTTTTTGCCCTTGTAGCTGAGGATGATCAAATGCTGGTTGCAAATGAGACGGAACACATTCTATTACATCTCCATCTGGGCTCTACAGTTTCACAATAACAAAAATGTTTTCATAAATGAAAAACAAAAAAAAAGAATAGTGGATTGATTCCATAAAAGGGTATGTCTAGTTACGTGGATTGTTTTGATGGAAGGCTTGTTGATTCTCTTGAGATGTGTTTCCACTCTTCTAAGCTTCTGAATCTGTCTGTTGGGTCTGAATGAAGTGTGGTTTTTAAGATGAAGAGCTGATCCGTGTAACAAGTGAAGAGAGAGAAGAAGAAGGAACCAAATAAATTTGGATGTGATAGTTGAAGAAGAAAATGAAGAAGACGAAGAAGACGAAGAAGAAGCCATAACTAGAGAATGTACGGCTTGTTTGGTAATGAAATGAATTTGTCTATTTGTCTCCTTGTGCTTTCTTGATTTTTTTAGCACACAAGAACAAAGAAGAAGTAGAAGAAGAAGGTAGAATGAGAATGAGAAGTTGGTTTAATCCCAATGTCCAGGCAGAGGAAAACAGAGAGCAAGCAAACAAAAAAGACTACTAAATGTTATTTTCAATTTGATTTTATCTCCTCTTTTTTTTAGGGGGTTTCTTGGGGTTTGTATGTAGAATCTCAAACTTTTTTTCTCTTTCTAACTTTTTGATTCAAAGATAAATAAATAAAATAAAAGGAAGAGAAAGAAATGAAGTAAGTGGCTTTGGGGTTGTGTTTCCGACAGAGTCAAGCTTTGACAGGCACGAATTACCATTTAAAAGAGAGTGCTTAGAAGGTGGGCCTTTTGCCTTTTGCCTTTTGCCTTTTCCCACGTTTTTTTTTACCCATAACTTCATGTCCACTTAACCATTCTTTTTAGTTTTTACTTCACTCTAAATGGTAATAAGTTAATAATGATTATCATTCTTACAAACATGATGACGATGGGACATTGATCCATCACTATACTACGAAAGTTATAAACTGTATTTCATCATCTTATTCACGAGATTCCACAAATACATGAAAGAGGAATAGCATAGATTTACCAATAATGATTTGGTCTTATACTAGGGCTTTGATTGGTAACTTGCATAATAGCTGAATTGTTTTTTTAATATTATTATGTAAGTATTTTACCAATCACAAAAATTACTTAATAATACACAATTAGGCAAAAGCGCAAAATGTGTTTTTTGCCAAAAAATACAAGTAAAAATTTATTATGCAAATAAACTTCTAAAAACATGATTATTTGCATAATAAATTTTTACTTTTTTTTAGATAAAAACTATATAATTTATTTCAATATATATGCCTACTATATATATATATGTATTTCATATGCAAAATTAACTATTGAAAATAAATTAAAGCTATAATTGGTTACTTCTTTGATCTTTCAAATAACTTTTAGTATATGTTACATTTTTATAATAAATAGTGAAACAATTTTTTTTACCCATGCTAAAAATTAACAACTAAAAGAAATAATTGTTTACAATACAATTTATTTTATAATATAAAATAGCTAAAATATATTAAAATTTGATATAATAAATTATTAATTTAATAAATATATGTGTATATTTGTAATTTAATATTACATTCCGCCATTCTGAAAATTTTATATAATCGTACAAAATTTTCATTCTGCAATTTTTTATTGTGAACTTTTTCATTCTGCAATTTTATATTCTGTAATTATGCTATTAAGCAATTATGCATTGTTACCAATCGGATTCTAAGTAAGGTGTGTATGTGTCCTAGACATCCAAAAAAAAAAGGAAAGATATAGCCATTGCTGAATAAAGCTATAGCAAAATATAATTATTGGCATCATAACCAAGTTTTAGATTAGATAATGATAAAAAGCTGACGAAACCAAACTAGTTGTGTTTTCAAAGAAATTGATATTGATATGCACATGCTCTAGATAAATTTATCATCTCAAAGGATCATGTTAGGATTGTTTTTTTTTCACTTTTAGAATATATTCCACTCATCCAATATTTTCCACCGTCTTTTCATCTTAAATATATTCAAAACCTTCGATATAAAGTGTAATTTTTGTTAAACCTCTGGTTTTCTTAGAATTTCAATACACTATAAAAAGTAAAAATATTTTACTCTAAGCTGCCAAAACTAAAGGTTGATGATATCTCATCATTTAATATTTGCTCAGGGATTTGGTTTTCGGTAACCGTTTGATTTGTGCTATTGTGCTAGCCTTTTTTACAGTGTTGTCAAATAATGTGTGTTGGTTGTTCCAGCCGCATTGCCTTATATGTGCAAACGTCGATGGAAAAATTTCAAAATTCTGTGTTCAATCTCCGGATTTGCCATACATTATTTTAAGGACAAACTTTCGTATATACTTACAAAAATTAAATTACATAAAACGAAGACGTCTTTAGTGGACGAACACGTGCTTATGTAGTAGGGCAGGAGGTTAAATTCAATTTTATAAGTGAAAAGAATGGTCCTTTGATATATCTAAGCAAATACACTTTTCGAAAAAATATAGCACACAAAACTAAACAAAAGCTCACATTCACAAGTTGTAATTAAAATTCCTCTTGTCGACATAAACATTATGTGTCCGTTCCTGTGTGGTTTCGATTATGTTATTAGATATTTGTTCTATATAAAAATACATTTTCAATTGATTTGATACAACTCAAATCTTATTCAAGTACCGAACAACACAAAACTTGAATGCTCGTTAAATATGAAATATTGAATTGCTTTTTTAACTATTAAATAATGCATCGTAAATAATAAATAACTAGGATCGGACCTGCATGTACGTACGAAAATATATTTGTAAGATAAACTTATTTAATATTTAAATTTAAAATATAATATAGTTGTAAATGTTAAGTGATGTTACAAGTATATTTTATAAATTAATAAAAACATTTATAAAGTTTGATTAGAGGTGTTCAATCGGATTTCAATTAGGTTTCAGTTTAGGTTAATTCAAAATATAACCTATGCATTTATATTTTGGAACAATAAACCATCTACTCCCGTATCCATCAGAATTTTTTTCATCTCATAATGATTTTTTTGAAATAATTACCCATTTGGAAATATTTACTATAAGATATTGGGTAAAAGTTTTAGAAAGGATACTCGTATTCCCCATTTGAAAATTTAATTTTTATAAAATTAATAAAAATTATCCAAAATTTTTATAATTCTCCAAAAATCTCTAAATATTTTTAAATAGCAGCCAAAATTCCCAAAATGCCCATCTCGAGGTGGATCCATACTCATCTCATAGTCAACCCTTATCTAAATTAGTGAAAATGTGAAAATTGAATTTATTTACTCAAATATTTTGATTTGGTACCATTATCCGAAATTCTTATCCCATTTTTTTAAATCAAAAATCATTCGAGTATTATTTTTTATTACCCAAATTATTCATACACACTCTTTTCCTTTTTTAATCAAAATTTTTTTTGAGTAGTGTTAATTCAAAACATTAACAAAGAACCCCATTTTTTGCAATCAAAGAGCTCTTTTTATATAGTCTCAATTAATATATAGTTTGAGACTATATATTAACAAAGAACCCCATTTTATACGGAGATTCTATTTTCTATGTCAAAAAAGAAAATGATTTTTTTTTAATTAGAATAATCTATATATATAAGGGATATCCTGTTTCTGTTCCTAAATGTTCTGAAATTATCTTTTTACCTATAAATTCTATAATATATATATACTTATATATCTAGATATATTAAATCATAAAATTTTGTTTAAAATAATATTTAAATGATTTCTTATATTTAGATTTAAATTAATATTTCTTTATAATTTAATTTTTATTTAATTTAAATTAATAAAAATATTTATCTCAAAAAATTATAATTTTAGATATTTTAGTTAAAAATTAAATTTCTACAATGTAAAATTAATAATAATAACTCTTATTCCTAAATTTTATGTGTTAATAACTTTAACTATATTATTTTCATACAAAGAAACATATTATTATTATTATATAAATTTGTTACATTTTAAATAATAATTTTTTCTGTATAAACCTATTAATATTAATCACTTAAGCAAATACATCAAATTAAAAAAAAAAATACTACTAAGTTTTTTATTAAATATTTGTTCATAATCTTTAATTTTTTTACTTTATATGGAAATCTTACTATAAAAGATTTTGGTAGAGGTTTTTAGATTATATGGAAATTTTTTATTTTATAATTAATATTAAAAATCTTTTAATTTTTTTTGGTTGTATGGATAGTAGAGAATTAATTGTGAATGTTTTTTTGGATAAATGGATTATATTAAGATACAAAGATATTTTTACCATTAATGAGAGAATTTTTTTGTTCTCTTTTTCAATGGCAATATATGTAAATTCTTACAACTTAATGTCATTTTATATTTAGTGTTTCCCAGTTAAAAGTATAGATAGAAATAACAATATCTGCATTGTTTTAAGAACAACAAAATAAATAATCATTGGTGAGCTTCATATGTAAATCAGTGTTGTTAGATTCTTGAACAAGATTTAACTAGAAATGTAAGTTTACGAGAAAGAGAAAACACCAAGAAAGACATACAATAATGATTATATAGATTTCATGTTAGAGTATCTTTAGTGATAGTCTCTTATTGAATCTCTCACATTTAAAAATAATTAAAAATAGTTTTTTAATAAAAGTTGATGAGAATCCGTTCTCATATGAAAAAAACCATTTAGAGTATCTCCAACCACATTCAATTTTCTTCTCTAAACTCTATTATAGAGTAAAACTTTTTCCAACCCCACCCTATATCTCACTATTATATTTTAACTTTCATATGTTTTTATTTTATACCCAAAAAATATTATTAAATAATATTTTAGTTATGTAGTTAAATAAATGTTGATAATTTATTTTAATTTTTAAAAATAGCTATATAATTAAATAAAATTGTAAAAAAACAAATTTTATTTATTAGAAAACACAATAACATAATATATAACGATATATCAAAATTAAAGAAAAATAACATAAATTAAACTTAGCACAAAAAAATATGTGATACATGACATAATGACTACATGTGTGATATTACATAATATAATAATTGAGGATGAGCGTGAAAGATGCATTAATTGAAGTTGCAGGAGAAGCATCATCTCTAGAGGTCGAAATAGTAGAATATGATAATATCCGATTTCAAAATTGTTTTGGCCAATATAGGAACATCGAGGATAAAAAAGGTCATTTCAAAATTTGAAATACTTTAATTGATCATTTGTGAAAGAAATATTCTAATGATGATAGTTAAAAAATCTAATATCTTTTATTGTTTTTATTCTTATGTTGTGTAATGTACTTTTATTTATGTAATAATTTGTTTATTTCAATAAATCATCATTTCATAGTGAGGCACATATCTCTTAGAATATTTCTTAATGTTTAAATAATTTCAAAAGAATTGTGAGAAATATTGTGAGACACATATCTCCTAGTATATTTCTTAAGGATTCTTAATTTAATCCTTTAGATATAAATTTAAATAATTTTTTTATTTCAATAAACCATCATTTCATTAAAACACATTGGTTAAATTTATAATTTTGATAAATAATGGATGTTTTTATAAAATTAAACATTAAGTAGAGAAAGAATATACTAGGAATAGGTTGGAGTGAAAATCGTCTCTATTTTAGAGTAAAAAAATATAGGAATGAGTTGGAGATGCTCTTAAAAATCATTTATGTGAGACACATATCTCTTCATGAATGATTCAGATTTTATTGTAATAAATCAAATTCACAATAGTTTAGAAAGTTAATTAAATAGTTTATATGTTATTATTTTTATTTTTTATTTCTTTGCAAATCATAACATAAAATTATCAATCTAACAAGTTCCATTATGCAGGAGTTTAAATTATACATTAATATTAATAAAATTACAATAATATTAAATTATTATTATTTAGCTAATACAATCATATGAAATAATAGAAAAAAACATTTTAAGATTTGAAAAATTAAAAACTATATTTTGATATTATTAAAATCATGTATAATTATTAATTTCTTCCATAACCATCTCTTCATCTTTTCACACACCTTAACATTTCTTTCTTACTTCCTTCTTAATTAGATTATGGATTCAAAAAATCCATTTCATTTCTTAGTAAATTTCATGGATCAAACCAAGCTTGGCCTTGCAAAATATCATTCAAATTGGTGAACGGTCAAGAACATTGATATCATATAGAGTACATGGAGGTCCAAAAATGCATGTCAAATCAAGAGATAAGGTGAAGCAACAACCTCCAAAACGATTGTATATTTTCCACCTCGACCTGAATATACTACAATTTCCACGTGGTGGGACAATTTTCCACTCAATGCTTTCCATCATGCCTTGATATTCATGCATCTCTCCAATGTCGAGTAATCGTTAGAGATCCTCTGAAGTAGGTCTTCTTGGATAATATCTTCAAAAAAAGATATAATTTCGTCTAGAAATTTTTCTAAGCATAGCCTCACAGTGTTTTCACCAATCCAAATATATTTATACACTTCATCAGTTGCAAAATCATACGACATCATACGTATGGATTCAAAAGTAAACTACTCTGTTATTGGACACCAATATAATATGGATTACTATCTCACATACGATATACATAAAAGATGAACCACATTTATCCAATCAATACGACTTCCTGAAGATCTTAAAATGATTATTTGTTAAACATCAAGAAGCTGTTTGAAAGGATGTTGAGCATCCATTTCGAGTCTTGCAAACTCGATTTGTCATTATTAAAAATCCATCTCTTTTTCGGATTAGAAAAAAATAGGAAAGATATTGAGAACATGTATAATATTGCACAATATGATAATAGAAGACGAACGAGACAAATTCACTCAATATGATATATCTCAATTCCAACAACCAGAATCCGTCCGGAAACGTTCACTTTATATGTTTAATAGGCTGATCTATAACATAAGACCCAATCCATCACAAAGTCACTTCCTAAGAGGAATAAGAGCTGTAGAACGAATGGGGGTATTGATATGCTCAAAGTTTTAAATCCCTAGAGTTACATCGCAAGTGCACAGAAATAAAATTGTAGTATATAGGGGTCAAATCCACAGAGACTCTGAAATTTCATAACAGATATTTTCGTTTCGAGTTAAGCTAAGCAAGACAAGAGATAAAAATAAAAATGATGCAAAACAGTAAATGAGATTTGTTTGTTTTCAAATGGGAAAAGCGTCAAGTCCAGAGAATTACTCAGGAAAATCAAGTAACACAAATTAATTAACCGGTTAGGATCGAATTACGAATCAGTTCTGGAATTCAAATCACAAAGATAAAATTAACCAACTTTTGTTGCGAGAATTCACTATGTCTAGAACGTAAGAAACCAAATTTCTCGCGAATCTTAAAATTCTAAACAAGCATTAAGAACAAGTTTGATTAGTTCACAAATTATCTAATCCAAATTCTTTTGGAATTATGTAATTTGCTCATTCTAGGTCCTGTCTGATTTTAAATTACACCGGCGTGCCAATTTAACAACCTAAGATCTAGATTCTAGGTGATCAGGCCAGAACTAGCTTTAAGAGCAATCTAGGTGAAGAACTATCAAGTTTTGAATCCTAACCAATCAATCAATCCACAATTTCTTGAAAACCCTAATGAGAATCCCTAAACCTACCAAGAGATCTACTCACACATATCAATTGAAATCAAAGACATTAATAAAATAGATATCATATGTAATATAAAAGAGGAATAGAAATAGAGGTTCAAAATCTTCTCTCAAAGTGTACATCGTAAAATCTGCCCTAAGCTCTCAATCTCTCCAACACTCTCTTGCAAAAATCAACTCTCCTCTCATCAAAACCTAAAAACCCTAATTAATAGTTTAAAACACGATTTGGGCTCTTTTGTAAATACATGAAACTTTTGGGTAAAATTGCAGATCTTCAAAACTTGTAATTTCCGCGTGTTGTGTGAACATATGGCCAGTGTCGATCGACACCCATGAGTGGTGTCGATCGACACCACTAGTCTTGATTGACACCAACTTTAGCTTCTCAGGTACAATACTCCAAAATGCTCAAAAACATCCAAATGATCTCAAATGTGTGTAAACCTGTAAACAATTCTAATAGGACTCTAAAGACACGATTATGTATATATATCATGGCTTAGAACCCATAAAAATCATGATATATGAACTCTCCTAAACTTAGCTTTTGCTTGTCCTCAAGCAAACATAAAAATTAACCAAGAAAAGAAGTTTGAAAACATAGAAACTCATTTTGTCATAGGACCACACTCACATTTACCATAGTAAACCACTAGAAATTCTTACCTAACTGGATCCAAACCACCATGTACTTTACCGTAGACATTCGCAGCTTTCCACATTCAACCCACAACTTCGCAACATAGTCTATAAACCTTTCATCGCTGGGTCTCATCTTTGATCTTAATGCCAAGAACCTTCTAGACTCATTCTCGTACAATACCATGACAAATCAACTATACAAATTTTTGGTACTCTTTCTCTTCCCCAGACTTATTATTTTTCTTATTCTCTTTTTTTTTTTTTTTTGACAAAGGTGTAGGTGAATAATAGTATCACGGGAAATTTTCCTAACGTCCCTTCCAACCTTCGTGTGATCATCTCTTTCAAAGTAAAATAATGGGGTCATCGGAAATTTTCCTACCCCTTTACTCAAAAGAAAGTCATCTCATCTTTTTTTTTTAATTTATTTTTTTAGAATAAGTGAGAGGAGTACCATTACATTTTACACAGGTTTTCTACTGTCAAGTATGAACGAGGAGTCAAACCCTATCAACATTTGTCACATTGATGAAGTAAAGGAAAAATCAAAAATTAGCTCAGGCTTTAGTGGATTTCTGCTGGAAACATGGATGTCTCTAGTCAACTGGTTAGCCCTTGGTTTTTCCATTAGTCTCGAATGCTAGTCAAGTTCGAATCAATGGTTACTTAAATTCCTTCAAATGTGGTGGTTTCCTAAAAAAATCATAGTTTTATACTAAAATTTGACTCAATAAAAACATACTTGACTAACTCTAAGAAAAGAAATGATAATATTAGTAATTACCTCCCCCAGACTTAAACACACTGTCCCCAGTGTTATAGAAGCATGAGTTTGGTTAAAAAGTAAAAAAAAAACTTATAGAACAAGAAGAAAATGAATGTTACCTAGTTAATGTCCCTGTGTCAACCGACACCCAGCCTGGTGTCAATCGACACATGCTTAAATCGGTAAATGTGGTTTGAGTTTAGTGGTCGTGTCAACTGACACACAAGGTGGTGTCAATCGACACAACCTATATGTATCAACACGGATTTTCGCAAATGAGTAGAACTGTAACAACAACATAACATCATAATCAATTTGTAAAGTTCAAAGACTAATTTAAGACTCAACAAAAACATAAAAATGATTCAAGTTAAAAGATAAACAAAGAAGAAAAATAAAATAAATGAGAAGAAGAACCGGAAAAATCTGAGGAATAAACTAATCTTCCTCGTGCTAATCATCCCACTCCTCATCATGAGAGACAGCAGCGGTGGTAGCGGATGGGAGAGCACTATAGGGAGAGGAAGAAGTTGTAGCTTTCTGAACGTGCTGTTGATCACATCCATAACGGGGTATAATAGCAACAGCGCTCCAAATCTGCTGTAAACTTGTAACTACGTACTGCTGAAAGGCTAAATCATCCCCTAAATCATCCGGTACTCGAGGCATTGGTCTCTCAAAGGTGATGCGCAGAGGTATAGGGGGAGTGGGTGGAACAGTTGAAGATGTGGATCGCCTACATTTGCGAGAAGATGCCACATCAGTGAAGAGTGCGTGGTCAGGCTGAAAGCGAAGAGCAGCCAAAGTGGACACGGAGATGAGGTTGGTCCGAGATAGCTGAATGTGATGGGTCCCCGTGAAATCAGTGAAAACCTACATCTAATTGCTGGCAATCATACCGGTGTGCTTCAGAGAAGCTTCACCCAACAGATCTTTCTTGCAGATTACATATATTGAATCAAGATTGATCCCATAATACTAAAATATCAGAGTAAGCAAACTCCAAATCGTCTTTTTCTTCCTCTTATCCGTGAATGACTTTCGCTGCAGTCCCATTAGGTGGTAAACAAAAACAACACCAAAGTTAACATCATGTTTGGCTGGGAAGGCTGTGAAGTATTCATGCTCGACCAAGTGACCTATTGCATAATGGAGCATTACTAACTCCTGAAGTCTCATCTTGGCAACCTCGGATTCGCACAAGATCATGCTACCAACTAGCTTGGCAAGGTAACATAGCACAGGGTGATGTATATCAGACTGCTTCGATGTCCTCGTATCATAATCTCTAGTGGCAAAATTAATCTAGAAAACCTACTAATCAGGGAAATCATTTAGAATTGTCAAGCTCACAGCAGTCTCTCGAAGCATGAAAGCACCTTCCTCGAAGCATGAAAGCGATGGTACCTTGCTGAGCAGTCTTGGTAGAGTTATCGTCGTAATAGACTCGCACTGTGGCTAAGAATTACCGAACCAAGTCTACATAGAGCTTGTAATACATGGTTCGCATAGTTTCCAAACCAATCCATTGTAAACAAAGCCTAACCTCAGCAGCAACCCCCATGCTTTTCAATGTATCCAAGCATGTAACACGAGTTGGTTGGATGTCCATAGTAAGCCCAGCATTGTAGAACAATGAATCATACTCATCCTATAGATTGAGAACTGGTCGATCAAGATATTCGAAGGAGAGTGTCTCCACCGCTGGCTCGTCGTCCCAAATCTTAGCCGACTTGTTCGGTGTACCCTCAATTCTTGGCTATGGAGGACGATGATGATCCTCTGGCTCTGCAGCTGATTTGGCGATGTCTTAGTGAGTGCGTTTTGATCATCTTAGAGTAGATATCTACAATTTAGACAAGAAACAAGCAACCCCAAAGCATTAGATCAAAAATTAAAATCAGGAATTGACAAAATTGGGTGCTAAGCTTCAAGAACACCATTCCACAACACCATTCCACAACATCAATCCATCATATTTACATCCCAATTCGTGTTCTAGACCATAGTTCAAGCAAAATCCTGCATGAAAACCAAGGTTAGAAAAATTGTAAAATAGCCTAAGATACCACATGTCCATGTTGTATTCGTCCTATAACAACCTAAATAGGTTTAGCTAATAAATAGAGCTAAAAGAGGCAAAAATTGATGATCCAACCTTTAGGGCTTACATACCTTGTAATTGGGAGATTTGAAGAACATACCTTGTAACTGGATTGAATGGATGCTAGATATAGATTAAGCACACAAATCCAATAAATTTTGGCCTTTGAATCAGCCAAATCGGTGAAGAAATATGGATTTTTGAGTTTTAGGAATGTGGTTTTCCGAGTTGGTCGCAAAAGAGAAGTGAGGAGGAAGAAGAAGAAGAAAGAAAATTTATAGCACTTACCTCATGGGGGTTTGTGTCGACCGATAATAGGGGTGGTGTCGATCGACACTAACACCTGGCTACGGACTTTTCTTCCTTCTCTATTAGTGTCAACCGACACCAAGGGTGGTGTCAATCGACACCGACCCTCATGGTCGACAAGAGATTCCGGTTCCTGTTTTTCCTGACCCAAAACATACCAAAACAAAAACAAGGCTCAAAATTAGCATATATATAGACTTACCAGTGGGTTATCTCCCACTCAGCGCTTCTGTATCGTCACGAGCTTGACTAAACTGCAGTTAGACATCAGGTTCATCATGTAGAGATATAACTTCATAGACGTTCTCCTCAGGTAGGAAATTATCAATTGGGACATCATTGTCAAATCTGATCCTTGAAAGATGATCAGCGACTCCGTTCACAACTACTTTCTTGTCCCGTACCTCAATATCAAACTCCTGAAGAAGTAAAATCCATCGAAGCAATCTTAGTTTTGCGTCTTTTTCTGCATCAAGTACTTCAAAGCTGAATGGTCTGTATGTACTATCACTTTAGAACCGACCAAGTACTACCAAAACTTCTCAAACGTACTACAGCTAATAACTCCTTCCCAGTAGTTGCATAATTTCTCTACACATCATCGAGCGTCCGACTTGCGTAGTAAATTGCATGAAGTTTCTTGTCATTTTTCTGTCCTAGAACGGCTCCAACTGCAAACTCGCTGGCATCACACTCATCTCGAAAGGAAAATTCCAGTCTGGTGACTGCACTATTAGAGCGTTCACTAATGCTTGTTTGATCTGCTCAAAAGCTGAGTGACATTCAGCAGTGAACTTAAACTTCGCATCCTTACAGAGCAATGTAGTCAACGGTCTTGCAATTTTGCTGAAATCTTTGATGAACCTCCTCTAAAAACCAGCATGTCCCAGAAAGCTCCCAAACTCGTCATAACCTCAATTTTTGCTCGGTTAACCTTAATTTCATCTTGCGAAACTCTGTGCCCAAGAACAATACCATCTCTGACCATAAAATGACACTTTTCCCAATTCAAAACCAAGTGCTTCTCTTCACATCTAGGAAGCACCTTGCACAGGTTATCCAAACACTCATGATAAGATGATCCATAAACTGAGAAGTTATCCATGAACACTTCCATGTAATCCTCAATCATATCTGTAAAGATAGACATCATACATCTCTAGAATGTTGCAGGAGCATTACATAATCTAAACGGCATTCTGCGGTATGCGAAAGTACCATAGGAACATGTAAATATGGTCTTCTCCTGATCGTCGGGATCGATAGAAATCTGAAAGAACTCTGAGCATCCATCCAGGAAAAACTAGTAAGGGTGATTAGCTAACCTCTCGAGCATTTGATATATGAATGACAACAGAAAGTGATATTTTCTTGTTGCAGCATTCAGCTTCCTGTAATCATTACACATCTTGTGTCCAGTCACAGTCCGCATAATCAACTTGTTCTTATCGTTCTTAACCACTGTGACTCTTCCTTTCTTAGGAACCACATGCACTGGACTAACCCAATCACTATCTGAGATAGGATAAATGATCCCAACTTCAGGAGTTTCAGAATCTCCTTCTTAACAATGTCCTTGATTCGGATTCAACCTTTCGATGATCTATCAATGACTTCGTCTCAGCCTCAAGATGAATCCTATGCATGCACAAGTCTAGAGAGATACCTGAAATATCATTAAGAGAATAGCCAAGAGCTTTGCGATATTTTTACAGCTTGCTTAGCAGTAAAGTGAGCCAACATTGTTTAAAAAAGCACTAACAATGACAAGAAAAGTAGAATTGGGTCCAAAAAATGCATACTTTAGCCCGATAGGGAGCTGTTTAAGCTCAATCTTCGGAGCTCTTTCTTCTCTCCAATCACTCAACCTTGCAGCTTTCTTTGAATTACCTACGAGTTCTCTTTGAGTGACTAACCACATCACGCTCTCACTCGCATCCATCATCTTGACATACCCATTAGCAATTTCATCTAGATGCTCCATTCCCTCCGTAGGACTGAGCAAAGCTCTCTCCAGAGGATCTTCAGGATTCATCTCGTGAAAGATCTCCTCTGCGAGATTACTGAAAGTATTCACATGGAATGTTTGTCCATTGATGGTAGGTCATTTCACAAGTTTGTCCATGTCAAAGTTCATCACCAGATCACCCACATTCAGAGGTATCTTGCCATTCCTCACATTGATGAGCACACCAGTTGTAGCCAAGAAAGGCCGGGCTAGGATAAAAGGATCTTTAGGCTCATTGGTATATCGCAGAACCACAAAGTCGGTGGGAGTCATGCAATCACCAATACGCATTGGCACATATTCCAAAAGACCTTCTGAAATCCTGATACTCCTGTGAGCTAAAATCAAAGAGATCTTGGTAGGCGTGAAATTAGTCATACCAAGGCCCACAACAACTGAGTAAGGTATTAGACTCACACTCGAACCCATATTACACAGCAAACCTTTGAATCTATCTTTGAAGATAGAACAGTCCAAAACAAAGCTTCTTGGATCCTTTAGGTTCTCTGAAGTCTTGTTCTTAATGACAGGGCTACAGACTTCAAAGATTATTATCACCCCTTCCTCTTCTTTCATACTCTGTGTAAGCATCTTCTTTAAACATCTCTTAACCACAGAAGTAGTCTTGATAGCATCAATCAACAGAATCTCAATGGTAAGCTTTTCCATCATAGTCTTACATTTTACTTCATACAGCTCCTGTTTCGACTTTCTAGGATCTCTATGGAAAGGAACCTTACGCTTGTAGACTCGTTCTTCCTTTGCAAGCGGCTTCACAGAACTTGGTTCCTCAGATGGTCTCTTTGTTTACCGACACCAATGGTGTGTCGATTAACAATACTTGCTTGAATCGTATCCTTGGCATGTGGCTGTTGGTGTCGATCGATACCAGAGATGGTGTCGATCGATACATGTTCTTCATAACTTGGAGTAGCCTCATCTTGCTGCTGGTGTCAATCGATATTAGAGGTGGTGTCGATCAACACAGATACCTCTTTAGCAGCATCTTCTTCAATTTTTTCCAACTCCACGAGTTCATCAACAACACTCAAACCAATTTTTAGCACATGATGGAGCTTCTTACCACTTTTCAATGTGCTAGCACTGCATTGATTCTTTGGGTTAGCGTCTGTTCTTCCTGAAAGAACTCCATCTTGTCTTTTCCACCAGACCCGATATCATGAGTATCCAACTGCTTGACATGAGTGCTCAAAGCTTCAAATTTCCCATTCAAATCAGTGTACAGAGCATCAATCTTCCCATTGAAATCAAATGTGATCCTCTGCTGACCCTCCAGTATTGTCTCAAGCATGAATTTCATCTCACTTTGCTCAGTGGGTGCAGGAAGTGTCTGATAGGATGAAGATCCATATTTCCTGCTGAATTTGCTGTTGCTCTGGAAAGGTTTCTGGTACTGCGGCTTAAAGATGAAAAAAGAAGAGTTTTGATTACTTGTAAAGGTACTCCTCTGACCATTCCCATTGTATCCACCTCTCCCTTGTCGATTACCAAATCTTTGACCCTGAAAACCTGTCCCACCAATGTAATTAACATCCTCTTCACCACATCTTTCTTCTTCTGGCTCAAAGGTCTCAACTTGCAAATGACTTTTTTGTTCACCAGAATGTTATTAACCGAATCTAACTTAATATTTAGCTCAGTATTTTGTTTTCTATCAATGTTTCCAGCTTGCTTATGTCTCTCAAAATCAGCATTCTTGGTGCTGTTGCTAGACGCCAAGTTTTCAATCAGCACATAAGCTTCTTCTGGAGACCTCGTGTTGAAATTCCCATTACGCAGCATCTAGAGCCATCTAATATCTCCAATCCACACCTCTGAAGAAAATACCCAACAACTGAATCTCACTGATACCATGATGCGGACAATCTCTCCGATAATCCTTGAATCGCACCCAAGTAGCTTTGTATGCTTCAGTCGTACTCTGCATAAACTGAGAGATGTTGTTTATCAAGTCCTCTGATCTCGCATCATCATAGAGTTTTTGCAGGAATGTCCTCTTGGTATCTTCCCAATTAGTAAGAGATATCGTCGGTAACTACTTCAACCAATAAGCTACTTCACCACTAAGAGAGTGTGGAAAAAGCTTACAAAAGAGATAGTCATAGCTGACTCCGTTGTACTTCATGCTAGTCACCAGATCCTTGAACCTCTCGATGTGGTCCATATGATGCTCATGAGAGAGACTATAGAAAGGATGCTATCTAACCAAAGTGTAGTAGGAGGACTTCAGCTCAAATTCAGTCCTCTAGAAGGTAGAAAGTCAAATAGCAGACCTATTTGCATAGAACTCATCAGGCCTGTTGTAATCTCCAAGCGTCCTTCCTCTTCCAAATCGTGCTTGCACATGCACGTTCTCTAGCGCATTTTCTGCGCCTACAACAGCAACTGGCGCTATGGGGTTTCTATTCTCATCAAGTCTCTGCCTCGTATTGCTGCACACATGACACTCTTGGTCTCTAAAAACACACGCTCATTCATTTCCACTGGTTTTTTTGTTTTCTTTCCTGCTCGTTCTAACTTTGCAAGCTCTTGATTTCGGAAGAGATAAAAGCTGACTATCTTTGTTGCTCCTCGTGGTGCACTTAGGCATACACCTGAAACACACAAGACAAAAAGATAGAATGATGTGATTAAAACGGAAAAATAAAAACTTAATGTAAATTCTACACTTAAATCTATTGGAAACAATCAAGAGTCCCCGGCAACGGCGCCAAAAACTTGATATACTCAAAGTTTTAAATCCCTAGAGCTACACCGCAAATGCACAACAGATATTTTCGTTTCGAATTAAGCTAAGCAAGAAAAGAGATAAAAATAAAAACGATGCAAAACAGTAATTGAGATTTGTTGATTTTCAAATGGAAAAAAGGTCATATCCAAGGAATTTCTCAAGAAACCAAGTGACACAGATCAATTAACCGGTTAGGATCGAATTACGAATCAGTTCTAGAACTCAAATCTCAAAAATAAAATTAACCAACTTTCGTTGCAAGAATTCACTATGTGTAGAACCTAAAAACCCAAATTTCTTTGTGAATCTTAAAATCCTAAAGAAGCATTAAGAACAAGTTTAATTAGTTTATAAATTATCTAATCCAAATTCCTTTGCAATAATCTAATTTGCTCACTCTAGGTCCTGTCTGATTTTAAATCACACCGTCATGCCAATTTAACAATCTAAGATCTAGATTCTAGGTGATCAGGCCAGGACTAGCTTTAAGAGCAACCTAGGTGAAGAACTATCATGTTTTGATTCCTAACCAACCAATCAATCCATAATTTCTTGAAAACCCTAATGAGAATCTCTGAACCTAACAAGAGATCTACTCACACATATCAATTAAAATCAAAAGCATGAATAAAATATATATCATATATAATATAAAAGAGGAATAGAAATAGGGGTTCAAAATATTCTCTCAAAGTGTACAGAGTAAAATCAGCCCCAAACTCTCAATCTCTCTAATACTTTCTTGCAAAAATCAACTCGCCTCTCATCTAAACCTAAAAACCCTAATTAATAGTCTAAAACACGATTTGAGCTCTTTTATAAATACATAAAAGTTTTAGGCAAAATTGCAAATATTGAAAACTTGTAATTTCTGCATGTTGTGTGAACATATGGCCCATGTTGATCGACACCCATGAGTAGTGTTAATTGACACCACTAGTTTTGATTGGCACCAACTTCAGCTTCTCAGCTACAATGCACCAAAATGTTCCAGAACGTCCATATGATCCTAAACATGTGTAAACCTGTAAACGACTATAATAGGACTCTAAAGACACATAAAATACTCGATTATGTACATATATCATTGCTTGGAACCCATAGAAACCAGTACACAAGTGCATTTTACATACTCTACAGTTATACCTACTAATTTGAGCAAAATATTCGGCAATCGACTTAAACTTCGTGATACATGTATACATGAACAATTAAAAGCTTATTTGGTTGAGGATATTTTGGTCTATCATCAAGTGAAGATTAGAAACCAATTAGTTATATATTTTTTATTGGAAAAATTACTTCATTAACTTTGTTGCTTAGAGCCAAGTTAGTTATATCTTGGTCTAACATCAAGTGAAGATTAGAGCCAAATTAGTTATATCTTTTGTTTTATCGGCAAATTAAAGACAATGTACGATAGAAGTGAATTATAATGATAATTTAATTAGTAAAGGCTTACTCGCTAACATATGTTATGTTCCTTCTTCGTAATGGATCTCCTCTAATGGAATATGGTGTGTGACTAAAATCTTCTGGATGAAACTCCAGATTGCACACCGCATGACAAAGAACAGTGCTTCCGATAGTAGCAACTTTGATTTATTCAAAATCTGATACCAAAATTTTTGTAGTAGAGTCATTTTAAAAGACTTTTTCTTTACCAAAGAACTAACTATGGTTATCGAATAATTAAATCTGTCGAAGTAAATCCAAATCTCCAATACCCGTCAAACGATGCATATTCGTCTTTGAGTCTCCTTTTTCTCTATGGTGGTTTCCATGATATTTGATTCCAAAGTAGAGCCGACAGGATTGCAAAATAATTTAAGTCCCCTGAAGCTGATATACGGAAAATTTTATCCAAAGGAAGGAAAAATTCTGAGACCATTAAAATAACACCACCAGAAACTGCTTGAAGAAAACCGTTGATGATTTTCAGGGAAACTCATCATTGGAGAGGAGATAAACACTCTTTCCAACGCTTTGACAAGAAAGAAAAGAACGATAATTTACACGAAGCACTTCAAGAGCGATTGTTGTATCCTCTGAACTTTTGAAGATGGTTCAACTCCTTGTGTGGGGGCAATCATAATGTCCCAACAATCACTAGAGTATGGATGACAACGATCAATGATTTTCAAAGAGTCGATTATTACACTACATCATCTTTTTAAATCCAAATTTACAATTATCCAAAAAAACTGATCCCACTTCTCCTGAAGAGTCACTGTGGTGCACGTCTGTAACACCCGTCACAAGTTGAGATAACATGTTACTTGTTTGGCAAACCAAAAATCTTTTATTTTCCAAACTTCACCAACCAAAAAAACACCTTGAACCGCAACTCTTACAACTTTAATAACCTAGAAAAGGAAAAGAGACGGGTGAATAATGAATTACTTAGTGAAAATATCATTTATGTCCACTGACTAACCAAACACACTCAACAATCATCATTTAACATAGAATCATGCACCATATTCTTAGACATACATATAACAAAAATAACGATTTTTCATACATCACTCAACCTATCACATTTACTAAACAAAGTTCTTATGTTCAAACTTAATTTTTGATATAAGTTACATCGTATCTTAACATATCATAACATCATGCAAACTAGGGTCATTAACTATTACTGTTATAAAACGTGGAACCATTGGCTCAACGCTGTAGACCATGCATGTAGAAACCATTGGTCATACATCTCATCTTACATGCATGCACCATTGCCATAGATCTCATCATACAAGCAAGCACCATTGACCATACTTCTTATCATACATGCATGTACCAAAAACCGTACATCCACATCACTTATACAACCACCAATGGCCATACATCCACATTACATATGCAGACACCAATGGTCATACATCCATATACATAACATCAGGCCCAACCCTGGGATAAAGCCCATAAAACAAGGGTTTTAGGCGTCAAACTATATTAAAAAGTTTAGGAGAATCATTTTATATATATATATTGCTTGTGGTGTAGTAGATTTGGTAGTGTTTACTTGCTTTCAAGAACATGGATTCGAGACCCACTAATGCAATTTTCGTTTTAAGTTTTTTAAATGTGTTTATCAATAGATTTTTTTTGTCTTTAGGCCCATTAACATCCAGGGCCGGCCCTGCTTAACATTATCATAACACCTATCTTATTTGATTCATCATATCATAATATTTTTTTCATGTTATCACATAAATCTATAGACTCATAATATTATTTTATCATGCATACAATCATCCTATCATGACACACAATATCAATAAATAGATATACATCCAATCACATAGTTTCTAATTCCGTACTAGCAACTCTCGAAAAACATTCTTAGAAGGTTGCCACTATGTTTCCACATGCTTCGATGATGGAGATAACTCATGTCTTATTCTTTCCCTTTCTTTGGGACATGTTAACTGTGCCTAAAAATTCACAGCTGTGTTTGCTTATAAGTGTCGGTAGTAGCTAGATATAAGTGTCGAGCATCTCTCCAAAAATATTCATCGAAAAATAAATCTGTTTGCTTATCAGTTTGTCTAACTTCCCAAAACTAGTTAGATCTGCAGTGGTTAGAGATTCCTACAGATTGTAACTGACAAGAAGAAACAACGGTATCTTTTACTATGTCTCTCCGATCCAAACGAACTTGGATTTTACAGAAACCAAGACTCGGGGCTTTCCATTGATATCTTAAGTGTCACATGGTTTCTCACGGTTTGTCGGAAAAATATCTGAAAGATGACAGTTAAATCGAGCAGGGCTTCATCAAGCCCCTTGTCTACGCCTTTGACAATCACGATTTATTCCTTTTATATAGAGGTGAAGAGAATAGGGTTAGGCTTAGTCGGTTTACAATGGGCTTGAACTCTGTAATCCAAAATTGTGGGATCGGGCGTTACCACGCAAATTTCGTCAGTCCCCAACGAACATCAACAAGAGGAAGCTGATCATGCGATTCAATAGAATTCATTGGAAATTTGGTGAGCAGATCAACCAGAAAATATAAGAAGCGAAAATATAAAAACCTCAAATAGTAATGGAGCCGACATAAGCGCCGATAACCGGCCGGAAAGCCAAAACCTATGTAACAGAGCCGACATAAGCGACGAGGCAGAGACCTACGGTCATCTTTTCTATCGCCTTCAGAGAGGCCAGGTTAGTTATATCTTTGATCATGGTTTTGTATATTATCTATATTTTCAAGCATATTAAGTTTGTTTCTTTTGAGTTTACGCTAAGTAATTTTATGCCTAATTTAAAGATAATATAACTCTTTCTTGTACTATTTATAATGTATAGTATTATTGGTATATAATGTTTTATTATTGTTACTATTATATATGATATCTATCTTCTAAGAATCGGTCTCCACGACCAATTAACCGGTGATTAGAAGCTAAATGGGTAAGAACCGCCGCAATATTGGAAAATTGGATCAAAACTCAGATTTTTTGAAAAAAAAATTTTGTTTGTTTAGGTTAGAGAACAATAGATATGTGTTGGATATATCTACAAAAATTAAGTAGTATTGACATGAAAAAACGAGAAAATTTTAAGAAACTGGCGGCCGTCAAGATTAGGGTTCCTGATCCTGATTTCGTGAGGAACAAAATGACTATTAAATGACCATTTTTGCCCTTAATTTAAGTTAAAGTGAGAAATCAAAACTCATGACCTAATGGCTTAAATTCAAGCCACATAACCACTCGGCTAGCTTTAACATTTAGTTATTTATAACAAAACAAGTATATTATAGCATATCTTAATAAAAAATCTCCAAAACTAATCTCCGATTAATCCTCATTTATCCTCCGATTAATTGATTAGGCGCCAGACCTGGTTCAAGCATTCGACAAACGCCTAACGATATTTTTTAACATGAAATGATATAAACAAATATAACTAATTAATGAAGTAAATATATTTAAGATGTAATTTGATATGTTTAAAATATATTAATTAGAAATCTTCTAATTTAAGATAATATTTAAAATAAGTATTCAAGTTAAAATGTACTAAAAGTACTAAAATTTTTAATATTATATTGATAAAAGATTTAATGGGTCTCTCACCAATAAACACAAAAATCATGAATTTTTTTTTTCAAACTAAACTACACAAAAAATAATAGTATCAACCAATAGTATTATATTGCTGAGAGACTCTAACTAATGCGAATACTCCCCATACAACCAAGCTAAAAAAAGATATTCTTAATGTGGAGTTTCTATACTATATAGCATAAGCGAATATACTACAACTAGATTTTTTATCTTTTATACCTTCGGTGACCGGAACCTAAAAGACCGACTAATCATGTTGTGTGCATTCTCGTTGGATACAAACATATCGTGTTAAATATTCGGGCTAAAGTGCAAAGCCAACCGATCCAATATATGTATGTGTTTTTGTTTTCAGTGATAGAGAAAGACGAGTTTATTCCTTGTCCCTAATCATGTACCACCAGACTATAGCCGCTGGGTGATCACACCTTGATTTTAGAACCCATGGTTGAGCCAATGCCCTAACAAAGAGTAGATGTGGCACTTAGGCGCAAACAGTCGAAGATGATATTTGATTTACACATTGCTGACGTATCTATAATGCCTACCTATGTAAGCACACCACAACTTGCTCTAATGGAGCACTCAAATTCATTATATATATGTGTATATATATTCCCTACTAACGTATTTGGTGACTCTTAGGCGACCAAGATGGCTGAATATCATTAGGTTCTTCTTTTTCTTTTTCTTTTTTTGAACTTTTAAAATGGAGACCATGTGCTTTGTTTTTGCTCTTCAATTATTCCAGTGCTTTATCTAAATAAATAGAATTGACCAAAGTTTCTATCCATATGATTTCAGTATAAGTATTTCCATACAAGAGGTATATCTTAAGTTTAAACCTATAATAGTTATCCACAAATTTGGATCTATATTGAATTAAGTTAAACGATTACATGTATATTAAATAGAATTGTTAGATGATTGACCATAGAAACTAGTCAATATCATGTGAGACCGAGATCCAAATTGACTTGTTTAAAATGTTATATCAAAAAGGGTGTGAGTAATGCACCGGATTCCATTAAAAATCCGCTGCTAAACGTGTTTGGGCAAAAACAATATTAGGATAAGAGATCTCCTATAAAGTGATCTGTCGCACCTCTTTTTCTTTGATGAAAGAAAAGTGTTATATCAAAAGTGCAGAAATGGTTAATTTGCCAAAAAAAAAAACTTAAAATATTATCTTAATGGATTGGGACTTCGATACAAGATTATGTGGTTATAAAAAATTACAAAAATTAAAACAGAAACAAAGTTTTGATATATGAAAAGTGACATAAGGTTGTTGACTGTCACGTGCTTACTGGCTACTTTTGAGTGAACGTGTAAAATCTGATATACAATGGTCTGGAAAAGGGAACAGAGTTTGTTCATCCAAACAGTTTACTTAAATTGGTGTCACTACCGAAAGGACTAAATATGATTATATAATTTTATATACTGTTTCTGGTTTTTGTTTTCTTTCATCTTGGACGTTTGATACAGCAATAAGGCGGGGTCGCTCATCATTAAAGTTACCACCAATTTAGTTAAAATTATTTTGTAGGGAATAAAAGCATCACTCTTTTGTAATTATTACGCTTTTGGAAAAAAATTATCTATAGTGTCCTTCCAATTAAGCGTCGGTCAATATTGCTGAACGAGATAATTAGAGGTTTCGAAAGAGGTATTGGTTTGATATTGGAATTTGGAAGCTGTTACTCCAACCGTAATCAAGTAGGTTGAGCACTGAAATTCCAACTTTTTCTCTACTTTTGACATTCTCTGTGCCATGTAATTATTAGGTTTAATAACATATCTCTCCAGCTTTTTATTTAATTTTTAATTTATACTTATATATGTGTATGTATATATATATATATTATTTAATAGCCAACTCTAACCGGGCAAACCGTAGATTACACAATTGAAGCTGAAGCACAAAAACCCAGTTGAACTAGTTGTTAACCCTCGAAGCCGAGAAGAAGATCCGCCGCTTGCTGAGTCCTCTCCCTCCCACACTGGCACAACATCCGGTTTGCCAGGAAGCTCCAATCCTTTGGAGTCGATTATTCTTTTGATCTGGTCAAAGGAGTTAGCTACCTGTGACCGATATGTGAAGGTGAGACAGCCGTTCTCGACCCTCGCCATTGCCTGCCGCCATGACCCGTAAAGACTGCTTAAAATGACACATATCCTCTTTCAACATTCAATGTTTCCCACTGACCGCCAACTGACGATTTTCACCATGGAGCCGGCTAAGGAAGCTCAATGTTTTTAAATCGGGATCTGACCCAGCCGGTCAGACAGGTTCAACTGGGAATCGGTCTTCTAGCCGAGTCCGGTATGAAAAAAAACTCGAATTTGAATAAAACTGGTAAAACTAGTGATCTGGTTCTATTTCAAAACTCGGTTTACAAAACAAATCAAAATTTAAAGTATTTAGAGGTTTTATTTTAAAATTTAAACCATAGTTTAAACACATTTTTTACTTTTCAATTTTAATTATATTCTAATTCTAATAGAGAATATTTTAATATTTATTTAAATTGATTACAAAATTTGATATCTACAATTTTTGTCGCATTTTTCTTTGGAGAATTATTATTTTAAGTTCAAATTTAGAGAAAAAATCATATTTTATTTCTTAATATTTATTTTTATAAGTTTAAATAATCAATATATTGTTCTATTATTTTTTTATTTTGTAAAAAATACAATAATAAAATTTTCCAATTATATTTTATGTTTTTTAAGTTAGTATTAGAATATATATATTGACAATTGGGAAATCCTGAGAGTTCATAGAGACCAAATATATCAAATCTCAACAATAAATTTCTTAAAAACAATTTTTTCAATTAAAACAGAAGAACGTGATATTCAATTAACTAAACCTTTCGAAACAATTTATTTATTTTCAGAAAATGCTTTATGAAGGCAGAGAGAAAAAATTTTCAAATATATACATATTGGCTTAGTCCAAGTCGGTATTAAACCACTATCAAAAGAAGGTCTTAACACTTCAATTCTAGCTATCTTAAGAGATACTAGATTTAAATTATTTGAAGATTATTTACTTAGCTCTATAGAATCGAGTTTATGTGCTGGTCCAATATCATTTGATTGTTATCCAAATTTTACTGTTTCTCTAAATGATAAAAATATTTTAAAACATTTAGTTTTACAAGTTAAAACACATAATTATCAAATGATTGAAGGATCAACTCCGATTACCTTGGTTTTTAGATTACACTATAAAGCCATGACAAGTGCTTTTTCTTCAAAAGTAAAACTATCAAGTAAAAAGGATGAAACCCTCTTACTCCAAACCGATCTTTCAAAATCAAACTCTGTTATTCCAAGATAAATTCAATGGAAAGATGTAAATCTTCCAGATGAATGGATACTTGAAGGAGTTACCCAACCAAAACCTCAAAAACCCGTAGAACCAATAGAGCCAAACATGCGTCTAAAAACTATTGAACAATCTAACGATGGAAAAGTGAAACTTTCCTTCATCAGGCATAGTGATAAAAATACTGAAGATGATTTATCTTATGAATCCTCTTCAACTATGGGAACTATAGACTTAGGAAGAGTCCCAAAATTTGGTTTCATAGAAACCAAATAGGTCGTGGTTTTCCAATTCAAGGATCTAGATATCAACCACGATTCTCAACTTCTAATATTCCCAATTCAATCTTAAGAAATGTTGATTTTCGAACAAAAATTCCAAAACCTATTTATACATCAGGAACTAGTTTTGAACAAAATGAATTTGTTACAAAATCTGAGCCAACTAGCCCAACATTTTCGGCTATTACTGATAATATGGCTAATGAACTAAATATCCTAGAAAAGGACTTTGAAATAAATAAAAATTCTTACGAGAAGAATTCTATTCAAAAAATAATTTACAAAAAAGAAATTGGTTTTTAAGGAATTCTCAAAAACCAAAGAAAAAATACGAAAAATATTATGAATATCTTAAAAAACACAAAGTTCAAGTTTTATTTTTCAATTGGTTTAAAGATTACACAAAAAAAATATATTTATTTTCCTTATTCAAAAAGAGCAAATCCCATTACCAGTTGAAACAAAATTCATGAGTGGGAGACACTTGCTAATGGAAAAATAATTCGTTCAAATCACCCCCTCAACAGGGAATAAAGTTTGAATTATTGGGTAAACCAATTGAAGCAATTCCTTTTAAACTTCCTCAAGAAGATGATAAGAAAAATGTCAAAAATATCATTTTTCAAAACAATTTTTCAAACACTAATCTTGGCACGATAAGTAAACAACTTGAAAGGATTGAGAAAACAATTTTAAAACAACCAGATCACACAAATGAAACACCATCTAGTAAAAAACTAAAACTTACAATTTTAAAGCCTTTCCAAATTTCAGAAACTAGTGTCAAAACCTACCAAAACACGAATATAGAATTCATCCGCGCCCTTCAAAGCCAAGAAAGCAACATAGAGGTAGGAGAAAGTAGTAAACATCAAACTTATGATGCTCCTAGCACCCCAATTTCTAAGATCCAAAGAAATCCTAAAACCATCCAAACACCTAATAATGTTGAAACACAAAGCTCAAATATTCAAATAAATACTCTGTGTCACGAATCAGATTCTGATAAAACCCTAAAACAATTTCCAAACAATAAAATAAGTCGTCTTGATTGGAAAAACAGTCATGAAAACCAAATAATTACAGCACCAGACCTAGGACAAATTCAACCAATAGAAAAATCTAGGTTTAACTCTTCTTCAGTCTATTACTGGAATCTAGATGGAAGATCTGAATATAATATCTTAAATTTCCTCCAAAAAATGACGATGGCTGCAAATGCCTATAGAACACAAATAGGTAATGAAGACAAAACTGTAGCTGAACTCCTTATAGCTGGTTTTTCGGGACAGCTTAAAGGATGGTGGGATAACTATCTTACTAATCAGCAACGAGAAGAAATTCTTAATGCTATGAAAGTAGATGAAGAAGGCATGCCAATTCTAGATAGTTTTGGAAATCCCCAACAAAATGCTGTAGCAACTCTAGTCTTAGCGATAACCCTTCATTTCATAGGAGATCCCTCAGTCCTTAGGGACAAAAACGCAGAACTCCTTTCAAATCTTAAATGTAAAAAACTAAGTGATTTCCAATGGTATAAGAACACCTTCCTCACTAGGGTCCTACTCCGACAAGATTCAAACCAACCTTTTTGGAAAGAAAAATTTCTTGCAGGACTGCCAACACTCTTAGGAGAAAAAGGTTAGAACAAAAATTAGAGAATCTATGGTATCCAAATAATTGATTATGATGATTTCACTTATGGAGAATTAGTTAGTCTTGTCCAACAACAAGGTCTTAAGATTTGTCAAGATTTAAAACTCCAGAAACATCTCAAATGGGAACTTAGAAGAACGAAAGTAAAATTAGGTTCCTTCTGCAAACAATTTGAAATAGATCCTAGTAATAAAAAGTCACGTGTAGGTGATTGCAAACAAACATACTATTCCAAAAAATCAAAATTTACAAAAAACTTTAACGAATATAGGCCACGAGAAAAATCATGGAATAAATCTTGAAACAAATTTAAACCAAAAGAATCCCAAAACAAACTTTTAAAAAAAAATCTAACGTGCTATAAATGCAACAAGAAAGGCCAAGAGCTCAATCTTGGAGAAAAATCTCAGCCAAAATATCAAACCTTTTTCTAGACTACTCTTCTTTATCTAGTATTTACGATTCTAAGCCCTCTCCGGAAGAGGTCTTGCAAGTTGATGAACTTAATGATTCATTATCCAGCTCGGGCTCAGATAGTAAGAAAATCCAAGTCCTCACAAAACATCAAGAGTTCCAACTAGAAACCTTGAATTCAATCTCAGACCCCCAACTAAAACGAAAATTTCTTGAAACAATTATTTCAACCCTATATGAAATCCAAAAAACAGAAAATCCTACAATAACCTAAGATCCATCAAATCCAAACTCTTCATATAACTTAACAACTATCCTAAACGAAAGAAGAAAAAATAATTCCAAAACAACTCTACAATCCCTTCAAATTGAGATCAAAGATGTAAAAAATGAGCTCAAACATTTAAAAGAAAAACAAAAAACGGATTCGAGTATTTCATTCGATATTAACTTCTAAAAAACATGATGACTCCAGTTCGGAGGAACAAGATAACATTTTTTCAGAAAATATAGAAGATGATTTAGTAGAACAAATACAATCCCTAAACACTATGCCAAATGATTTGCTCTTTTAATAAGAGAAATCACATCTCGGAAATATAAAATTAAAATTACACTTGTTTTCTCAGAAAATTACAAGATAGATACAATTGCATTTTTTGATACTGGTGCCGACCTAAATTGCATAAAAACAGGTCATGTACCAAGATGGTTTCATCACAAAACAAATGAAAAACTCTCAGCAGCGAATAATTCAAAACATAGCATAACTTCAAAGACAGAAGCTTCAATATTAAAAGACAATATTCTTTTCAAAACTATTTTTGTTCTCACAGATGATATATACCAAAATATCATTCTCGGAACACCATTTATAAACCTAATAACACCATACAAAGTTAAAGATGATTCAATTTCTTTCAAGACTCAAGATAAAAAATTATCTTTCAAATTTATGGAGACTCCAAAGAAGAGGAGCCTAAACTTAATAAAAGCTTGCTCAATACAAGAAAATTCTATAAATTCTCTAATTAATAGCCAAAAATTCCATTTAGAGAACTTACAAACAATATTTCTTGTTGAAAAAACAAAGGAAGCAGTAGAAACTTCAATTACAAATGAAAAAATTTCAAAACTAAGTAAACTATTCGAAGAACAATTATGTTCAAATTTACCAACAGCCTTCTGGGATAGAAAACAACACATAGTTGATCTATGCTATGAAGAAAAATTTGATGAAAGAGAAAGAAGTCACTCCAGAATCATTTCAATCCAGTGTACAAAAGTCGACAGAAGCTTCCTACAAAGGCAGGTCCAATACAGATGAACTCTGATTTAGAGAACCATTGTAAGAGAGAAATTTCAGAACTTCTGAACACAAAATTAATTTTGAAATCAAGATCTCCATGGTCTTGTGCAGCTTTCTATGTGAATAAAAATTCAGAGATAGAAAGAGAAACTCCGAGACTTGTAATAAATTACAAACCCTTAAATATGGCATTAAAATTGATTAGATATCCAATACCAAATAAAAAAGACTTCCTTCAAAAACTACATTCTGCACACATATTTTCAAAAATTGATCTAAAATCAGGATTTTGGCAAATCCAAATATCTGAAAATGATCGATATAAAACAGCATTCACTGTTCCTTTTGGACAATACCACTGGAACGTAATGCCTTTTGGTTTAAAAAATGCACCTTTGGAACTTCAAAGAATAATGAATGATATATTCTCAGAATATTCAGAATTTTGTATAGTGTATATTGATGATATAATTATCTTTTCAAACTCCCTTGAGGAACATTTCAAACATCTAAAAACATTTTACTATATTGCACGAAAAATGGACTTGTTATTTCAAAAACAAAAATGTCTTTATTCCAAACTAAAATAAGATTTCTTGGTCATTACATATCCAAAGGTACGACAAATCCAATAGAAAGATCATTAGAGTTTGCAAACAAATTTTCTAACAAACTCTTAGATAAAACCCAATTACAAAGGTTCTTAGGAAGCCTTAACTATGTTCTAGATTTTTGTCCAAACATCAATAGATTAGCTAGACCATTACATGATCGTTTAAAGAAAAACCCAACCCACTGGACAGAAGAACTTACCGCTGTAGTCCAACAGATTAAAAAACAAGTTTTAGAAATTCCATGTATACATATAGCAGATCCAAATTTGGAAAAAATTATCGAAACAGACGCCTCTGATATTGGATACGGGGGTATTCTGAAACAAAAAAAAAAAAGTGGTCATTAAAATATAATCCTATTTACTTCATCTCATTGGAATGAGACCCAAAAAAATTACTCCACTATTAAAAAATACTAAGTATAGTTTTATGTATACAAAAATTTCAAAGTGATATTTTAAATCAAAAGTTTTTACTAAGAATTGATTGCAAAAGTGCCAACGATGTTTTACAGAACGATGCTAAAAATCTTAGTTCAAAACAAATTTTTGCCCAAGTGCAGGCTTTACTAAGTATTTTTGATTTTGATATAGAATATATTAAGGGATAAACAAATTTTATTCCAGATTTCTTGACTCGAGAATTTCTCCAAAACAGGTACGATGCTACCAAAGATGATTGACAAAGGAAAAAACCTTTCTTTAAGCCCAAAACAAGAAAGATTACAAACTCCAAACACTTCCAAACCAAAAACAGAACCCGAAACACAACCCTGGATTACGGTTACTAAAAAGAAACCAGAAAAAGAAAATAAAAACCCTTCAGACGCCTGATGAGATATTGAATCAGATACAGACCTTACAACAAGCTTTTGAAAAACTTTTTTTCAAAACAAGAGAAAAGTAATTCTTCAAAAATACCCTCTTGTCTTGAGATTTCCAAAATCCCTGAAGCCTCCTTAAAATAGTTTCAAAACAAAACTAGGCTTCAAAACAAATTGCAAAACAAATTGTCATTACGATTGAAAAAGATTTTTTTGTTAAAAATGATCCGTTTTTAACCATCAAAAAGTTTTGTTTTGAAATTTGTTTGAAAACTGATGTTTAAACAAGGAATACTTTAATTTGAAAATTTTTTGTTTTAAAAGAGCTTGTTTTAAAATCTTTGATTTCAATTTGATTGTAAGTTGTTTTGGAATTTTTTTTTTTCTTGGATTGTTAAGTTTTAAGTATTTTGGTGTCATTCTAGTTGCATTTTGGAAACTTTTTCTTTAATTCAAGATTTCTAGTTGGAACTCTTGATCTTTTGAGGACTTGGATTTTTTATTAGCTGTTTGTAAAAATCTTAAGGTATTCTGGGAGATTTGATTTAAAAAGTATTAATTTTTCAAGATTTTTGGATTTTGATTTGAAGTGTGGCCTTTCTTGTTGCAAAAAAAAATTTTAATTAAATTTGTTTCAGTTTTTTTCGTGGTATATTTCAAAATTTTTGTAAATTTTGATTTTTGGAATAGTATGTTGGCTTGCAATCATACACATGACTTTTTTAATAGAAGGAACCTAATTCTAATTTCGTTCTTCTAAGTTCCTGAGATGTTTTAAGTTTTAAATCTTGACAGATCTTAAGACTTCTTGTGACTTGGATACAAGGGTTTCTAATTTTTAATTCTTATTTTCTCCTAAGAGTTAATTCCTAAATGAAATTTTTTTCTTTTCAAAATTGTTTTGAGTTTAAGCTTTTTCTTTGAATTTGCTAATCATTTTGTTAAAATTATTTGTTCTATCATCTACTTTATTTCATTAAGAATTTGATGATTAGTAAGATAGTTATCCCAATCCTTTAAGTTGTCAAAAAATATAAGGAGTTCGTTTTATCTTCATTACTTTTTGTGTGATATTATTGATTTAAGATATTATATTCAGATATTCCATCTAGATTCCATTCATAGACTGAAGAAGAGTTAAACCTAGATTGTTCTATTGGTTGAATTTGTCCTAGGTCTGTTGCTGTAATTATTTGGTTTTCATGACTTTTTCCCGGTCAGGGGTTTTTTATTGTTGGGAAATTGTTTGAGGGTTTTATCAGAATCTGATTCATGACATGGAGTAGTTATTTGAATAGTTAAGCTGTGTGTTTCAGCATTATTGGGTGTTTGGATGGTTTTAGGATTTCTTTGGATCATAGAAATTGGGGCGTTAAGAGCATCATAAGTTTGATGTTTACTAGTTTCTCTTACCTCTATGTTGCTTAGTTGGCTTTGAAGGGCGCAGATGAATTCTATATTCGTGTTTTGATAGGTTTTGACACTAGTTTTAGTTTTGTGCTAGATGGAGTTTCATTTGGGTGATCTGGTTGTTTTAAAATTGTTTCCTCAATCCTATCAAGTTCTTAACTTATCGTGCCAAGATTACTGTTTGAAAATTTGTTTTGAAGAATGATGTTTTTGACATTTTTCTTATCATCTTCTTGAGGAAGTTTAAAAGGAATTGTTTCAATTGGTTTACCCAATAATTCAAACTTTATTCCCTGTTGAGGGGGTGATTTGAACGAATTATTTTTCCATTAGCAAGTGTTTCCCACTCAGGAATTTTGTTTCGACTGGTAATGGGATTTGCTGTTTTTGAATAAGGAAAATAATTTTTTTTTTGGGTAATCTTCAAACCAATTGAAAAATAAAACTTGAACTTTGTGTTTTTTAAGATATTCATAATATCCTTCTTGTACTTTTTCTTTTGTTTTGTAGAATTCTTTAAAAAACTAATTTCTTTTTTGTAAATTATTTTTTAAATAGAATTCTACTCGTAAGAATTTTTTATTTATTTCAAAGTTAGTTTCTAGGATATTTAGTTCATTAGCCATATTATCAGTAATAGCCAAAAATGTTAGGCTAGTTGGCTCAGATTTTGTAACAAATTCATTTTGTTCAAAACTAGTCCTGATGTATAAATAGGTTTTGGAATTTATCTTCGAAAATCAACATTTCTTAAGATTGAATTGGGAATATCAGAAGTTGAGAATCGTGGTTGATATCTAGATTCTTGAATTGGAAAACCACAACCTATCTGGGAGACTCTTCCTAAGTCTACAGTTCCCATAGTTGAAGAAGATTCATAAGTTAAATCATCTTCAATATTTTTATCATTATGCCTGATAAAGGAAAGTTTCACTTTTCCATCGTTAGATTGTTCAATAGTTTTTAGACGCGTGTTTGGCTCTATTGGTTCTACGGGGTTTTGAGGTTTTGGTTGGGTGACTCCTTCAAGGATCCATTCATCTGGAAGATTTACATCTTTCCATTGAACTGATCTTGGTTTAACGGAGTTTGATTTTGAAAGATCGGTTTGGAGTAAGAGGATTTCACCCTTTTTACTCGATAGTTTTACTTTTGAAGAAAAAGCACTTGTCATGGCTTTATAATGTAATCTAAAAACCAAGGCAATCGGAATTGATCCTTCAATCATTTTATAATTATGTGTTTTAACTTGTAAAACTAAAGATTTTAAAATATTTTTATCATTTAGAGAAACAGTGAAATTTGGATAACAATCAAATGATATTGGACCAGCACATAAACTCGATTATATAGAGCTAAGTAAAGAATCTTCAAATAATTTAAATCTAGTATCTCTTAAGATAGCTAGAATTGAAGTGTTAAGACCTTCTTTTGATAGTGGTTGGTATTGGAAAGACATTATATATATATATATATATATAATGAAAATATAAATATTTGAAAACATGGTTCGACCAATTGAACCGGTCCGATAACTATCCAATAATGATAATGAGTCAGTGTCTAGTAATTTAGTTTTCCACCGAATCAATCAAATAACCCTTAGCACATTGAAGTACTTTAGGGATTGATCCTCAAGGAAACTAGAATAGCAACACTAGGAATACAAGTCTTATTTCAATCTAAGCAAATAAAAGTTTTGTGTTTTTGAAACCAAATTCGAAAAGTAAATAAAGCGAGAAAAGAGTAAAAAACATTTTAGAAATCAAATAAGAAAAGAGACGAGTCTCGGGAATGGCTACGATTTAGATGAAATGATGAACCTTTGATGATGTAAGAACACATGAAGAACAATGTCCTAGGCTAAAGGATTACTAACTAGAGTAATCTATTTCGATGGTATTAGCTTCTACACTAATCAATGAATCATCAACTTCCATTGGCAATTCAAATGACTAATGAACATTGATAATAAGTTTTAATCCTACCATTAATCACCCTAATCAACTATTTCCATAGGCTAGGCATGAAAAACACATTTAGATTCTCTCAAGCGTTTCATCAAACACCATCTGGGCATGAAATGTTAATGATCTAGATTTCTCAATTAGATGCTTAATCTAACATTGCTAGCAACCTAAATGAAAGACTACCTTAGATCTAGTCCTAATAATCACCATTATTTCCATCAAATCATCTCAATCACCAAACCCTAAACTCATCTAAAAGATTACTCATTCGTAATCATGAAAACACAAATCAATTGGCTTGATAGATGACTAATCACGATTAAGAGAAGAATAGATAAAAGATTTAAGAAAAGAAAGAGATTTGATATTTTGAAATTGAAAGATTCATACAAAGATCCAAAAGAGGCTAAGAGAACATCTCATAAACAAAGCATAAGACATAAATTATGTTTAAGAGTATTTATAGTAAAAGATAAAAGGAAGTTGGTTCAATACATAACCAACTAAGTAATTTTAGATTCAGCTTGAATTGACACAGGTTTAGCAACTTGAACCAGAGCTTCAGATGCGTCCTAGTGGTGTCATCATGTCGTTGCAGCATCCCGCTAGAGCCCAGCGGTGTCATTATCCCGCCACGTAAGTTTTGTCAAATCTCCATCGGTGTCGTCTTACACTAGGTCATACCGCTTTTCAGTAAATCAGTCATAATTCTGGAACCACAGCTCTTATTTTCTTCAAATGACCTCCATTAGAAAGGTAACTAAATTTTCTATAACCTTTATCAAGGGTTCTGGATCTAAATCTTAAGGGAATGCCTTTATCTGAGTCGAGTTTTGAGACATATTGGATTGGTTCTTAAGCATAATTTCTCTTATTTGCGTCTAAATGATCTCAATCCAAAAACTACAAGAAAATAAAATATGAAAATATATGCTCCGAGACTCTAATTATATAATGAAAACACAATATATCTAATGATAAATGCAATCAACAATATGCTAAAAAGGCTACATATCAACTCCTCCAAACTTATCTCTTGCTTGTCCTCAAGCAAACAATAAGGAAACACGTCGGAAAAAGTGCGAAGACGGGAATTCAAACCACGAAGTATCAAGCGAAGATTAAACATATTTTCCTTAAAGATAGCTTAAGTATTGCAAGAACAAATATCCTACTCTTTAGTACTTCTTCATGCTTATCTCAATGCAAATATCTAATGCGACCCCTAAACTTAAGTAATGACTCACAATCAAATAGAAGACATTTCTTTAACATTCATTAAGATGTTTAATGAGGTCGCACTTACGAAAATCAAATCAATCTCAATCGGCTAGGTGTGATAAAGGCTCAAAGGTGAAAAAGAAAGGGTTCAAAGGGGATTCACAGTTTACTTCTCAAAAAAAAATGCGAGTCACATAGCATAAGCAATGGAGAGTTCGCGAACAAATGTTGGTACAAGAGCTTCTTCCATTACTCTACCATCCTCATGCTTAAACTCTAATGATCCAAAGATTGCCTATGACTTAAACATTCACTCCTAACCCCTTAGAATCCCAAACCATTTAAACACACCCTTGGTGATTATCTTAGATCGAGTGTTTTGTTTTCTTCTTTTGCTAACTAGAGAGATGCACTGATACATAAAACTCAAGCTTGAATTTTTTATTTTACACTTTTCTCCTTCTTTTTTTTAGTGCCTACACACTTTTGCATTTGATCTATCTATTTCTTTCTACTTAGAACATTGGCACTATCTTTTTCTTTTTCTAATTTTCACTTGAGCAACTTCTTCTTTACTTAAGCATTCTCTAGTAGCATTTACTTCTTGGTAGATTCTTTTGGTAAATACCTTACTTAAGCATTTCCCTTGTCACTACACAACACTAAGCTTAAAGTTACAACCTTAAAACTAGTGGAAGAAACCTCTTGTCGTTCAACCTAAGCATGAACTTCTACAAGGCAAGAATCCCAAATGCATTTGCAAATCTAAATGCTTCTTATACTCAATCTTATTATGCAAATAACACTACATGCTTCTTTTTGTGTTTTTGAAAATTTTCAAAATTTTATGGCTTTTTTCAATGTACCTAAATGTATGCATGAGACTCAAATATGCAAAAAACAAAAATAAGAACACAAAAAACATGATTAGTAGATGGGTCTCTCCCCAAACTTACTTCACACCATCTCGGTGTGAAAGAAAATTCAAGAAGGAGACCAGAAACACCCAATGCAAAGCGAAAAGACATAAAGAATGATAATAGAATGGTATAGACAAATAATAAGGGAGAGGACCATACCTTGGCTCTAGTCGGGGGTCTTAGAGAGTGGAACGAGTGGTAGAGTGTTTGAACTCTGTGGACTGGTGGAATAGGGGGGGGGGGGAAGCATTGGAGAAGCATGTTCCACCTTTGATGTTGATGTTGAGGATCTCCTTCATTAAACCTTGAAGACCCATCAAATCCTTTCCTTTAAGCTTCGGTGTGAGGATTGCTTTAACCGTGGTAAAGGGATTTGACATTCTCGTGTACTTGACTTTGTACTCAATCTCTCCATCAACACATCTCCAAGGGTGCAAGGCCATTGAAGCGAGAGCCAATGGTGAATGAACAAGGGTGGGAGGGTGGGCTTCTTTCATCTTCATCTTGTTCTTTTCAAGAACCTTCTTTGTTTTCACCAACCTCTTATCTTTACCATTTCCTTCATCCTCATCGAATAAGGAGTGTAGACGTTCATCATCTAAGACTTCTTTATTAACCTTTAGAGTTCCTTGGTTCTTCACAATCACAACCTTGGTCTCTTCATGTTGATCATTCAAAGTTCTTAGCTCTTCTTTAGTAATGGTTCCACAAAACATAGTAGAGAAATGCCTAATTGGATAAGAAACCTTTGGATTCACGTGGACAAGAATTACTCTTTTAGTTGGGAATTCGATGCTTGCTCCCGCCGTGTTGAGAAATGGAGTTCCAAGAATGAGTGAAATTTTATCCGGTTTCCCTCAATCCACAACCATGAAGTCCGTTGGGACTAAGCAATCTCCAACCATAAGAGGATAGTCTTCAAACATCCCAAGTGGAGATTTCAAAGAAGCATCTCTATACGTGATTGAAAATAAGTGTTCTTTCATCCCTTTACAACTAAGACTCTTCATCATATCAAGAGACATGACGTTCACACTCGCTCCGGAGTCACACAAGACATTATCAATCTTCAATGCACCAAGAGAGCAAGTGATGATGAATGTTCCCGGATCTCCAAGTTTAGAGAGCAACCTGGGTGCAAGCGGTGTTGCTCTTGGTGATTCGAACACTCCCATAACCTCTTTAACTTTCTCGCGGTTAGCTAGAATAGCTTCAATAAACTCTAGATGGGAAAAAACTTAAAGCAAGCTATCCATGGGATACAAGGGTACTTCAATATTGCTCATGTGAGCTTTGAAGCTTGAAAGGATCTTCTTTTTTGTCTTTATGAGAACTCTCCTAGAAAATGGAATTGGAGGTTCATAAGTAGAGATCTCAACCCTTGGTGCATTTTCCTTTTTAACCATGGGGACCTTGTCTTCTTTCCTAGTGCTCACTTCCACTTTACCTTCATTCTTTTCAACCAAATCCTCACCATTTACACCATAGATAAGTCTAAAGAGTTCCTCTACATCTCTTGCATGGTCATTCTCATTATTTGTGAGGATATCATTGCAAAATTCCTTGGATTTGCCTGGTAAAGAGCTCATATGTTGTTTAGAGGTTGACTCCACTTGTGCCACTTGGTTATCCAACAATTTCACATGGGAGGTCAAGTGTTTAAACTTGGTATTCAAATCATTATAGGCGCCATCAATCTTGGAGTTCATACCGTCTATTCTAGAATTCATCCCTTCCTTCCTTGTGGTCACCACATCAACCCTCTTGTCTTTTTTAACGTTTCCCTTGGTTTGCCCTTCAAGTTGTTGTTTGAGGAGATTCTCCGTAGAGTTTTGGTTTACTGGTGGTGGTTGGGTTTGGGGATAATATTGTTGGGTGGGGTTAATGAATTGGTGTTTTGGTTTGTAGGTGTCTTGTGCGGTTATGCTTTGATAGTTGGCTTGTGGCTTTGTGGTTTGGTAGTTGGGTAGTTGGTTTGTGGTTTGAAAGTTGGTTTGGGGCTTTATAGGTGAGTGGGTTTGGTCAGGGGGATTTTCGACGTTTGGGTTTCTATAGGAGAATTTAGGATGGTTCCTATAGTTTGGATTGTACCCTTTGTTGTAACGTTTTTGTCCACCAATGTAATTCACTTCTTCTTGTTCAACACCACACCCATCATTTCCAACATCTTGGTAGCATTGATACCCCTCACCTTCACTAACAAAGTTAACCGTCCTTTGAGATACTTGAAGCAACTTGTCAATCTCCTCATTAAGAGCCTTGATCTCCTTACAGTGGCGATCGTTCATTCACCACTATCTCTCTAAGTGTGATCATAATATTCTCCGTAATTTCTGTTACTTTAAGCAAGATTCTCAACTAACAACAACCCATGCTCTGCGTCTTGGCCTAAGAATTTTTCGTTACTTGCAGTGTCTAGAAGCATTATAATCTTTGGCGAGATACCACACTATAGAGTTGATAGTAATGAGTCTATAGAGAAACCGTGGTGAGGGCATTGAGATATATATCCCTTGAATCTCTCCCATGCTTAGCAAAAACTTTCATTAGCTCATTGTGCGAAGCTTGAAATCTTGTTTCTTAGCCTAGCCGTTCGTGTAGTGGAGAAGAACTTAGGTAAAATCGTCCTCTTGCATTGATCCCATGAGGTAATAGAGTTGTGATGTAGGTTCTTCTCCTACACATGAGCCTTGTCCCCCAAAGAGAAAGGGAAAAGTCTAAGCTTGAAAGTGTCTTCTATGATCCCATTGATCTTTACTGTGCCACAAAACCGGTCGAAACGTGATCGAGAGGATCTTCCATTGCAAAACCATGGAGCTTTGACCCTTGAACCATGTTGATCAAGCTTGCTTTTATCTCAAATTTGTTGTTCTCAATGGGAGGTGGACGGATTCCGATCCTATGGCCATGGATGTTTGGCTCATCATATGCGCCTAAAACCAATGTAGGTCTTGGAGCATGTTGAGGCGGATTCCTTTGACAAGAAGTTTGCCCCTGACCATTGTTGTGACCAACACCAGTCCCTTGACCATTGCCATTGCCTTGAGCAACCCCGCTTAATCAACATCACCCTCAAAACCCTGAAGATTATGAACCTCGTCCATGCTTAAGTGTGCCCAAGTGTGCTAACCACTCTCGTTCTCTCTTTGCTCTAGCTTCCCTTCTATTCACTCTCTCAAATTGACCCAAATCCGGAATACAATCAAGAACCTCTCCTAGTTGACTCATTCGATACATACACCTTGAAAAGCACAAGAGAAATAAAAACTATATGAAATGTTAATGTCAAAATAAAGAAAAGAAAATCTTAGTCTCAAAACAAGACCAAATCCTAATGGCTATTGCTTGCTTCCCCGGCAACGGCGCAAATTTGATAGTTCGGTCTTTACACCGGGTCAATCAAATAACCCTTAGCACATTGAAGTACTTTAGGGATCCATCCTCAAGGAAACTAGAATAGCAATACTAGGAATGCAAGTCCTATTTAAATCTAATACAATAAAAGTTTTGTGTTTTTGAAACCAAATTCGAAAAGTAAACAAAGCGGGAAAAGAGTAAAAACAGTTTTAGAAATCAAATAAGAAAAGCGATGAGTCTCGGAAATGCCTATGACTTAGATGAAATGATGAACCTTTGATGATGTAAGAACAGATGAAGAATAATGCCCTAGGCTAAAAGATTACAAGTAGACTAATCCATTTCTATGGTATTAGCCTCTACACTAATCAATGAATCATCATCAACTTCCATTGGTAATTCATATGACTAATAGCATAGGTAACAAGTTATAATCCAATTACTAATCACCCTAACTAACTATTTTCATAGGCTAGACATGAAAAGCACATTTAGATTCTCTAAAACATTTCATCAAACACCATCCGGGCATGAAATGTTAATCATCTAGATTTCTCAATTACATGCTTAATCTGACATTACTAGCAACCTAAATGAAAGACTACCTAAGATCTAGTCCTAAACATCATCATTAATCCATCAAATCATCTCAATCACCAAATCCTAATTTTATCTAAAAGATAAATCACTCATAATCATGAAAACACAACTTAATTGGCTTTATAGATGACTAATCATGATTAAAAGATGAATAGATGAAAGATTTAAGAAAAGAAAGAGATTTGATATTTTGAAATTGAAAGATTCATACAAAGATTCAAAAGAGGCTAGGAGAATATCTCATAAACAAAGCATAAGACATAAATTATGTTTAAGAGTATTTATAGTAAAAGATAAAAGGAAGTTTGTTCAATACATAACCAACTAAGTAATTTTAGATTCAGCTTGAATTGAACAGGTTTAGCAACTTGAACCAGAGCTTCAGATGCGTCCCAGCGGTGTCATCATGTCGTTGCAGCATCCCGCTAGAGCCCAGCAGTGTCATCATCCCGCTGCATCTCGTAGACCAATTCGCTAGGTAAGTTTTGTCAAATTTCCAACGGTGTCGTCTTGCCGCGGGGGCATACTGCTTTTCAGTAAACCGGTCATAACTCTAGAACCATAGCTCGGATTGCCTTCAAATCATCTCCACTAGAAAAGCTAACTCAATTTATTATAACGTTTATCCAGGATTATGGATCTAAATCCCAAGGAAAAGCCTTCATCTGAGTCGATCTTTGAGACACATTGGATTGGTTCTTAACTATCATTTCTCTTATTTGCATCTAAATGATCTCTCTTGTTGCATAACTCAATCCAAAATCTACAAGACAATAAAACATACAAACATATGCTCCTAGACTCTAATTATGTAATGAAAACACAATAAATCTTATGATAAATGCAATCAACAATATGCTAAAAAAGCTACATATCAGTGTCTAGTCCGATTTTCAAAACATTGAGGAAGCTATATAGGTGGGTTGACAATCAATCTTGTCCAAGCATCAACCACCGTCTTCTAGCAGAATCATCTCGAGATCCAGCATGTAATGCCCCAAAAATGACAAGAAAAGTTCAAAAACATCACTTAAAAAACCCATAAAGCAATTTATATTTTTAATACAAAAAAATCAGTTCAAATTTAAAATATATATATATATATATATATATCTATTCAAATGATGTTTGTTGTTAGTCGCATCGACCAATGACTGAGTTTTAGGTCACAATAGGCGTGTTCATTGTTTTGGTCACAATATTAAGAATATTCACAATATTTTGACAAAATGTGAATATTATCTCCAAAATTTGTGAGAGATATTTATTTCACAATATTGTGACAATTTATATACAAAATTTTGAAAAAAAATATATGGTCACAAAATCGTTACGATTGCGTTATAATTTTGTAACAAAACAAAGAGTAACAAAATAACGTCAGTAATAGTAATGAATTTTTGACAAAACATATAGTCACACAAGTTTTACGAATTTGCAACCAAAAATTGTTAGTAAGGGATACGATTTTGGTGACCAACTGCGTCACATACAGTAATAAAAATTGGCACCATCTCCTCTCAACTTGTTATTGATTTTATAATTTTTATTTTTTTTCAAAATTTGAGTTAAATACTTTTATCCATTTTTATGATTTCAAGTTTATAACTTTCTCTTGTTTTTCTTCTTCTTAATTTCTATTTAAAAGAATTCTAATACCTCCACTGATTCAATTTTTAATTTTATTTTTAAAAAGATGTTTTCTTTTGTTTTGATTGTATAATTAATTTTATTTGTTTTTAAATAAAATTTTATATCGATATTATGTGTGTTTAATACTGTATATTTAATTTTTTAGGGTACTGATTAATTTACTGAATTTATCTATATGTATATATTGTGTATTTAATTATGTAAATGCATGTATTTACAAAAATAGACAGTTATTTTCGTTAATCACCTATTCCTATCTATTTCTTATAAAAAAACGTTTTGTGGTGACAAATTGCTTGATTAAATTGACTTAAATTACGCAAGTTTTTAACATATAATAAAGACATATTAAGTTTATACAGACATGTAAAGTTTCAATTCTCCTACATTCTATTTTATAAGATGTTTGGGTAAAACGAGCACATTAAGAAATTTATTATTCATTACAAAAATATCATTTAATATTTTAATTTAAATCAATTCAACCAATCATAAACAAGACATCATAATATAAATGTTCATAAAATATCATATACATTTAAAGTTTGCATAAAAACTCACAAATTGTTTTTATAAATTGAAACAGAAAAAGCTAAAATATCTTATAAAATGCCAAAATGGAATGGAGAAGGAAATGTTTAGCAAACTTAAGGTTCGAATATAATTCTATGATTAAAGTCTCATTTTCTAATTTGATCTAACTGATATGTAGGATCGTTTTAGTACTTATACAAAACATCTTATAAACTAAAAAAAAAAAAGGCTAAAACATCTTATAAAAGGCCAAAATGAAATGGAGGAAGTAATTGTTTAGGAAACTGAAGATTCAAGTATAATTCTGTTATTAAAGTCTCGCTTTCGAATTTAATCTAACCGACCTCTAGGATCCTTTTTGTACTTATACAAAAGTAAATATTTTCAAATTTATACTATATCAAAATTAAAGCTATAGTACTTCTAAGCTGTCCACATAAGATTTAAAAATATGATATTATTGGTCCACATCAACAGTTAACATAAATTCTGATGATAACCTGCCAAAAACTAAAAAAAATGAAAATCCGTCGGAAAATCTGTCTTCCTCACGAAGCATTCGCAAAAAACCTCAAAAACTTTGGAAATTCCGTTGGAATTCCTGTCTCCTGAAGTCCATCAGAATGCCGTAAGAAGTATCGATGGATTTCTGATGCGGTTTCTATTTCCGACGAGTTGTTTCAGATGGATTTCTGACGGATTTTTCCGTCTGCTTCCGGCTGTTTTCTTGTAGTGCTATCATTTTCAATCAAACATGCTAATCCTTGCGAAAACACTAAAAAGCTAATTGAGAAACTTTTTACCTTGCATGTCACCTCGACAATTTGTAATGAATGTTTCACAATCTTGAGTAGCATACCGCATGTTAACCTTTGGGATCTTTGAGAATTTGATTTTATCACTTAGCTTGCTAATTACGATGTTTAGCTCTGCTGTTAGGTCCAATCGCAATCTATTTTTCTCGTATTAAAAAAATATTTATTAGATTTCTTCAGAGCAGTTACGATGTTCGTTTTAAGGTTTTTAAGATCATAACTATCATGTATCCATGTATTTTTAAAATCCTAAAGAATGGTGACCGCATGACTTGAATAGTTTTAAGAATAATAACAGAAAATCTTTTTCTTTTTAGAAGACACGTTCCTAATTTTCCCTTTTCTCTGAAATTTCTTATCTAATACTTTCACGATCTCTATGGTTTTGTCTTCCTCTCTCAATAAAACTCGCAAAATGTAATTCATTTTCTCATTTACTCACACTATCTTGTTAACTTTTCTATTTATTTTTTTGATAACTACACTTTCCTATTAAATCAAAATTGAATAGTTTTCAATATCAGATCATTGATATAATTGTGATGAAAAATGGTTGTTGATGTGTTGGTTTCTGTGTGGTGTTTTATTTGATTGGGCAGCGTTTGTCTGTTGTTTATTTATATTATACAGTAAAACCTCTATAAATTAATAATGTTAGGGCCAGAGTATTTTATTAATTTATAGAGGATATTAATTTATCGATAAATTAATAATTATTAATTTATAGAGATTTGTCTAATGTTTCAAAAAAATCTATTTAAAATAAGAAGTTGAAGACAATACTTCAATTTTTTAGTCGCAGAAGATATTAATAAACAATTATCGCATATAAAATCTTTCATAAATTTTAGATGCAATTTGAAAAGATAATACTAACTAATTTTGATACTCTAAAAACACATTAGAGATAAACTCCAACAAAATTAAAAATTTACGAGTAAACAAATAACATTAGAATCATACTTTACTAAAATATATTTATGATATTGATGGGACCATATATTTACATAGAATTTTCAAAAAAAAATATTATCTTATTAATTTATCGAATTGTGTTAATTATTACACTGGTCCAACTCGGGACCAACGAAATTTATCGAGTATTAATTTATAGGTTCTACTGTACTTCAATAAAGCCATTGGGAGATGAGTCTTGGTGAAGATCATGGCGGCAGAGAAAAAGATCGTAGGAGGTATTGAAAGGAACGCCTGCAGCATACACCCATCTAGCAATATATTGTTGAACCTTATGCATCAAGTCTTTAAAAAGAGCATCATTGATATTTTGTTCTTTAGTTGTAGGATGTCTAGATTCCGGGTTGGTGTTAGCTGCAAAATTTTCCATTGGACCAATCGTCCTAGGCCTCTTCTTTGATGTCATCTCTTCAAGTTTAATCTCATCATCAAAATCTCCACCATTGCTTATCTTAACCGATTGCCACAACTCAACATCTAAAGTTGCCTTGTTGTTCTTTTTTTTTAATTCCTCAATATGTTTCTTGCATTTTTCCTGATCTGTTGTTGATGAATGTGGGCAAGCGGAAACATTCCAAGAGATGATATTTATGGATGTTTCACTTATTCATTTTATATAAAAAAATGAGAAATGGAGAGAAACAAGACAAAGGATGGTTAGTTTACTCAAAATTTAAAGATAAGATCTTATGCACAATGCAGAGATCAGTTCTTCGAATTCCTCCACATGATCCATTGGATTTTCTAAAACCATCCCATTGAAATTTTTTTGCTTCACCAATTGAATGATCTGAGGCTTGATTTAATAGTCATGCCTCTGTGGAACATGTGGACGAATAGCAGACCTATCAGCATAGAACTGATTTGGTGTGTTGTACTCACCAATAGTTCCAGGTCGAGCAACTTCAAGTCTCGGCAACTGATTGTTACCAATCGGTTATGGCGGGTTACCGATCAGTGAAAGAGGGTTCTCAATACTGATCGGTAATGGGTGTTTACCGACAGGTGGGATCTCATGGACGATTCCAGGTGCGTGTTGATCAATGTTTCCAGCCTTCTTTGTTTCTTTTTGTTTCTCCTTTCTTCGCTCTAAAAGTACTAGCTTGTTGTTATTCGGATTAAGCAAGTTAGAAGATTCTTGACTTCTGTAACATCCGTATTCCTTTTAATTGGGGTTTAATTGGAGTATTTAAAAGTTAAGGGCTGCGTTGATTAAATCAGTTTTTCCTGCTGGGTTTAATTGATAGTTTAAAGAGTTGTGGGGCTAAATTGGAAAAACTGAAAAGTTTAGGGAGTTAAGAGAAAATTTGGAGAATAAAACCCTAAACCTATTTAAACCCTAAAATTTGCAGAAACCCTAGTTATTCCTCATAATTTTCGTGGCCACCTTTCAAGGGGAGAAAGAGAGAGGCTGAGTGTGGCTGAAAGAGAAGAAGGAAATCTGCACATGAAGGAGATGTAGATATATCCGACATGTCGTGGTAGAACGAAGGTTCGACCTAGTAAATCGTTTTCAATAGTAAGAAAATTTTATGGTGTTGTAGTTAACCCTTATATCTAGAGATACCACTTTGCGGATGTTGATTTGGATTAATATTCTGAACGTTATTCGCATTTTTGTGAGGTGTTCTTTTTCAAACGCGATCTGGACCAACGTGGATTCAAGGAGAGATCGCGAGTTCATCTATGGTCGGATCATCATGAAACTTTGGGTGTACCTTCAGGACATCTAGGGGTTAATTTTCAGTGGTGCGATTGGAATGTGAACGGTTAGATTTCGATTTGTGATCCCATCTTTGAGGTTGATCGTTTCTGTTATTTTTCTAGTTTAGGTTGAAGGTTGTTTTGTTGTTGTGGTTGGCTGTAGGGTGAAGATGGGAGATTGTGGTTGTATTGCTATGACATTTAAGAAACCTTAGAAATTCCTGGAAAGGAAATTTTCCTGAAAAGGAAAGTTTCCTGAAATGGAAAGTTTCCTGAAATGGAAAGTTTCTTAAAAAGGAAAGTACCATGGAAGAAATCGTTGTGAGCAAAGATGAGTGCTTGCGTGTTAGTTATAGTATATGAGGACTTGGAGTGGTTCTCGTGTAGGTGTTGCTTGTGTGGTTCATTAGATGTATGAATGTGTGTTGTTGTTTTGTGTTATGCGTTGCTTGTTGGTGTGTTGTGTGGTTGTGGCTGACATTGATGAATTTCAGCTGTTGTGTAGTTTTGTGCCTCATTCAGTATCTTTTATACTGAGGCATCTTCTTATGTGATGCAGGTAATGATTGAGTCTAGCTGGAGCTCATGGGACCAAGGCTATGGAGTGGGTGACATGACTAGTTTGTTGGTTTATTTATTATTTTATTTATTGGTTGGTTTGAATATTATTTGCTTCCGCTAAGTTGTTTGTTTGATGTTGACTGGTGTTTGGAATAAATTAATTGGAGTTTAATTTATTCGGTTAAATTGTTAGAAAATTTTAAAAATAGTCGGTTTATCTGTTGTTGAACTGTTCCGGTTTAGTAGATTCTGGGACGGGATATTTCAATTTGGTATCAGAGCGGAGTTGTTTCTAGGACACTTAGACTCGTTAGGTTGTTAGCTAGTTGTAGCTATGTGAGAGTCTCAGGGTCATGTCATCTCTCAGCCGATAATGGGTTCCACGGTAAGACTCATTTTGTTGTTATGCAAATTTTGTGGTAAATTAGTATAAAGTTGTGTTGCAGGTGGTTAACCACGGTAAGTCTATAGTTAGACCTCCGGGGTGGATTTGCTAGTTGAGTAAGCAGAGCTGAGAGGGGTCTCAGAGGTCGTGGCGGCAAAGTTGGCCGAGGTGGCAGAGCAGGCAGGGGCGGTGAAGCCGCTGAAGTTATGGTGTGGAGCGTTGCGGTGAGCATGCAGGGGTTGAGTTTCCAGAGGGTGACGGTCAGCCAGAGCATATGGTCGGATATGGTGTTACGCCGGCACAAGGTGAGACTCAGGCAGGGTGAACCAGATCTCGAACGGAGTTGTGTTGGGGACCGTTGGCCTAATTTTTGGGAGTGGATACCAGTTGTGGTACCGTTTCTGGCTCCAGTGGCGTCACATGAGTTGTCTGCTTTGTGGGGAGGTGTTATTCCGGGGTGCCGGAAGGTATGGTGGAGAGTTGTATAAACCCTTGTTGTGGGATATAGCAGTATAGCGTGGTAAATCCTTGAGGTGGATCATGTTGTATAAGTAAGGTAGATCCAGGTGGGGGTCTTGTCAGTGGTCAGGTGTGGATCTTGTGGTAGACATTTTTGGGGTTGATCCAGGGCAGCATGGGGAACCCTTATCGATGAAGCGATCAAGGAGCGAGCTATGTTGGTGAGTTTGGCGTTTAGTCGTATGACTTGGACTAAGGAGCTGTAGTTTCTAACGCGACTGAGTAGGTTGTAGCTGGAAGTGGTTTAGACGAGGGGCCGTGAGAGGCAAAAGGGTGTCAGCTGGTGAAGCTGGTAAAGTCGTTAAGATGTTAGAAGAATTCTGGAGAAGTTTCGGGAGTGTTCGGGGAGTCTCTCGATTAGGAGAATTTCTTGAAAGGAAAAGTTTCCCAAAAAAGAAAGTTTCCCGAAAAAGAAAGTTTCTTGGAGAGGAAAGTTTTTCGAAATAGTAAGTTTCTAGAAATGGAAAACTGCCATGAATAGAAGGTTTCCAAAAGTGGTAGGTTGCCTAAAAAGAAAGAGATCATGAGATGATCTAGACTGATATGAAGTAAAATCACGCTAAGTTCTAGAAGAAAATCCAATCGTCGAAGCGTCAGTTAGGAGCTATAATGGTATCCTAGTGCATTGGTTAAGCAGATAGCGGTGGGTCAGGTGCGGAATGAGCAGTCATTCAAGTTCCACGTTGGGGCTTAGTTGGCATTTCAGAAGTGGTGCTGCATGGCAGTTGGAGTTTCATATTGTATGTCTATTGGTGTTAATAGACGGGGGTGAGTGATATTGATTACTCAATGGTGGGTAAACAATTACACGGAGGGTCTATTGGGGGATAGACGGAAATGGTTTACTCGGGAGATAGTGAACCATAATACGAGCTGTCTAGAGGGATATAGACTGGTAAGACGGCTTCGGGTTACTATCAGAGGATGACAGATGGCGTGTTAGTATGTCTATCGGGTGTAGGTAGACATTGTTACATCGTAGGGTTATTACATGTTGATAGTTGGCGCTGAGTATTGTCCGTGAGGGACTGATAGACATTGGTGCGTTATGAGCTATTCATTGGGATGGGCGGTGCGGTGACTTACGGTAAGCTATTCGGTAGGATGGGCGGCACATGATATGCCCATTAGTGCAGTAGAAGAAACAAGAGAGATGGCTGCTAGTGGATTAGTGGGCCATAGTCCAAAGCGGTTACGGTGCTCGATGTGAGTACGTTGTTAGTGCGGTAGGTCTTCCCAGGTGGGGTTGACCATGAGGTTTATAGCATTCCAGGTTGTATAGAGAGTGTTGGGAGTTGTCCCATGTGTATGCCTCGGAATGTTCTGCAGATAGACACTACTGAATGGATTCTACCGGTCGGGTTTCAGTCGGATTCCTGATAGTGTAGGACTTGCGTATTGTAACATCCGTATTCCTTTTAATTGGGGTTTAATTGGAGTATTTAAAAGTTAAAGGCTGCGTTGATTAATTCAGTTTTTCGTGCTGGGTTTAGTTGATAGTTTAAAGAGTTGTGGGGCTAAATTGAGAAGACTGAAAAGTTTAGGGAGTTAAGAGAAATTTTGGAGAATAAAACCCTGAACCTATTTAAATCCTAAAATTTGCAGAAACCCTAGTTATTCCTCATAATTTCCGTGGCCACCTTTCAAGGGGAGAAAGAGAGAGGCTGAGTGTGGCTGAAAGAGAAGAAGGAAATCTGCACATGAAAGAGATGTAGATATATCCGACATGTCGTGGTAGAACGAAGGTTCGACCTAGTAAATCGTTTTCAATGGTAAGAAAAGTTTATGGTGTTGTAGTTAACCCTTATATCTAGAGATACCACTTTGCGGATGTTGATTTGGATTAATATTCTGAACGTTATTCGCATTTTTGTGAGGTATCCTTTTTCAAACGCGATCTGGACCAACGTGGATTCAAGGAGAGATCGCGAGTTCATCTATGGTCGGATCATCATGAAACTTTGGGCGTAGCTTCAGGACATCTAGGGGTTAATTTTCAGCGGTGCGATTGGAATGTGGACGGTTAGATTTCGATTTGTGATCCCATCTTTGAGGTTGATCGTTTCTGTTATTTTTCTAGTTTAGGTTGAAGGTTGTTTTGTTGTTGTGCTTGGCTGTAGGGTGAAGATGGGAGATTGTGGTTGTATTGCTATGACATTTAAGAAACCCTAGAAATTCCTGGAAATGAAAGTTTCCTGAAATGGAAAGTTTCTTAAAAAGCAAAGTACCATGGAAGAAATCGTTGTGAGCAAAGGTGAGTGCTTGCGTGTTAGTTGTAGTATATGAGGACTTGGAGTGGTTCTCGTGTAGGTGTTGCTTGTGTGGTTCATTAGAAGTATGAATGTGTGTTGTTGTTTTGTGTTATGCGTTGCTTGTTGGTGTGTTGTGTGGTTGTGGCTGACATTGATGAATTTCAGCTTTGTGTAAATTTGTGCCTCATTCAGTATCTTTTATACTGAGGCATCTCCTTATGTGATGCAGGTAAGGATTGAGTCTAGCTGGAGCTCGTGGGACCAAGGCTGTGGAGTGGGTGACATGACTAGTTTGTTGGTTTATTTATTATTTTATTTATTGGTTGGTTTGAATATTATTTGCTTCCGCTAAGTTGTTGGTTTGATGTTGACTGGTGTTTAGAATAAATTAATTGGAGTTTAATTTATTCGGTTAAGTTGTTAGAAAATGTTAAAAATAGTTTGTTTATCTGTTGTTGAACCATTCCGGTTTAGTAGATTCCGGGACGGGATGTTTCAACTTCTTCTTTGCATAAACCTGAAACGTGACGAAAATAGAGCAAATTAGTAATAACACATAAAAGAAATTCCTAGACAAAATTTAGACTACGCATTCAAAGGCATTCATATTGATCTTCAGCAACGGTATCAAAAACTTGTTATTTAAACGTTTTACCTTAGAATAGTACTGCAAGTGCACAGTTACAATCACAGTAGTATAATCGGGATTGGATCCACAAGGAATAATAGAGTACACTATGAATTACAATTGGTTTAAACTAAGCTAGAATGCAAAGGAGTTTATCGGGAAACTCAATATAAATACTAATTAAATTTAATAAAATAACGCATTGGGCGGTGAGAATTCTTTTAGGGAACCATGATAATGAATGCAACAATTAATAGGAATACGTTAAGAACTGTTCTAAAACTCAAATTACGGATATAAAGCTATCCCGCTATCGCGTGTAATAACTATCTATGCAATAAAAATTCCTAGCAACTAAACCATCATTTGTCAATAGAAATCCATGCATGCAATGAAACCCTAATTTGATATGTTCCCAAAGTGCAATAACTTCAACTGTCGTTGGCTAATGACACTTTGCTCACTTATGTTCTACCAAGCAATTCAACACACTTTTGATGTCACGATGAATTAATTCTAAGATCATAATCTAGGCGATCAATCTATATTAAGCAATAAGAACAACCATAGATGAAGAACTATATAAATTATTCCCAATCAACCTAGCAAAGATCTACATGTTTAACCCCATAGAAAACTCAACACCCTAATGATGGATCTACTCACACATGCAAGGAGAATACATGATAGAGATATATGAAGAACACAAAATAGAATTACAAAAGAATAACAAAAGAGTTAAGAGTTTGAGAACAATGTTTAGAACTAAGATGAGAGGCTACATTTAGGTCCAAAGTCGAGTCTAGGCTTTATATAGGAAAGAGATTAGGTTTAGGTCGGTTCTGATTGATTTTGGGCCTTTAAAATCATGTCTTCTTGGATCCTTACCGATCAGTATAGCCTTCATACTGATCTGTACACAACCCTTCCTAGACCGATCAATGCAACTTCTGTACTGATCGATATGCATCTGGCCATAGCTCTAGATTGTGTCAAAGTAGGAGCAAGATCTAATGGTGGGAAGTCTTTCATCGGAGGCTATATGTCTGACGCTTCTATGAAGTCATGCATCTTCAATCATCCAAAACTCTTCCTTTTCTCTAGAACATCTCCAAACCTATCAAGATTTAATAAAGACTAAAAGACACTAAAACCACACTTAGAATCAATAAAATACTCCAAATAAGTACAAAAATGGTTAATAATCAATACAAATAAGTGTTAACAAATATTTGAAAATATAAGAACCATAGATTCAACATGGATCGCGGAAAATAATCATGCAAAAACAGAGACGAAACCAATAAAATAGGAAACTGAATGAGAAAGAGAGGAGAAAGTATGATAACCAATGGAGAAGAAGTGAATACTGAAAATGGAGGAGTGATCGACGCTTTCGATCTTAGGATTGATTTCAAAGAAATCGGTAATGCAGAGCGTCAATTAAAAATCCAAAGCCGGAGAAACATTTTGAAGAATGATGTTAGAAAGAATCTAAAAACCAATAGAAATAAGAGTAACACCAATCCTCCCAGACTTGAATCATTTCTTGTCAAGTAAGAATAATTAGAAATTCAAAATCCGAAAAATTAGTTTGAAAAATGAGAAATTACATATCCTTTGAAACAAACTTACCTTGGGTTTCTTCTCCGCAGACCAAATCAAAACCATGCCAGAGCAGACCTACTACGTGTACTTGGCCATTAGTGTAACAATAGCCAATAATCTAAATCCCGGCATCATAAAGAACTCTCAGAATCAATGAACTTGATACACATAGGTTTTAACCCTGAATATACAGTAAGTGCACAGTGACAATCGAAATAATACATAGGGATCAAATCCACGAGGATCAATAGAGCACACAATGAATTGTGGTGATTTAAATAAAGCTAGGATGCAAAAGAGTTTATTGAAAACTCATTGTAACTACTATCCTAAAATTAAATAAATATATAGTAAATTTAGGGAATTCTCCAGGGATTCATGCATATGAATGTAACAATTATATGAGAGGTGCATTAAAAACGTTCTAGATCTTAGATTACGGATGTAAAGTTATCTCACCGTCATGTAACATAACTATCTATACAACGTATTTCCTAACAATGAAGAACTATCATTTTTGGAAGAGAAACATACATGCATTGAAAACCTAATTTAATATGCTCATAAAGTGCAATAACTACAACTGTCATTGGCTATAGACACTTTGCCAATCAAAGATAGTTCTATCCATTCAACAACACTTTTAGTGGCACGCTGAAATAGATTCAAGACTAAGGCTAATTGGCCTAATTAGACACAGAATTAGGAGAAATCTTGGATGAAGAACAATATGAATAATCTCATAAGAACCCTAGCATAAATCTACATGAATATCCCTTTAAAAACCCTAAACTATATGAATAGATCTGCTCACACATGCAGAGTATGCATGATAGAAATATATGAAGAACTAAATATAAAACAAAAGAATAAAAGAATATATACAAGGTTAACAGCTTAAAACTATGAAAACTGTATTTTTCGTCTCTCTAACTCTATATTTTTCTTTACAGACGAGGTCCCTATTTATACAGACAAGGAGAAGCCCTAGAAATGGAAAAATGGAAACTTCAGAGTTGGCGCACTGATCGGTTACACATGAAGCACCGATCGGTTCTTGAAGCTTTCTGTACCAATCGGTGACAAATGTGTACTGATCGCTCTTCAACCGTGACTTCTTCTTCTCTTGAAGTGCTTTGATCTATTTCCACTCTAAGACCTTCATTTTGACTCCAGCAAGTGTACAAACCTATAAATGCAGAAAAGTACTGAAAACTATTTTGTTCTTATTGAAAAGACTCAAGATTCGTTAATAAAATGGCTCTAAAAATCGGTAAATATAAGTGTTATCAATATTACATGCAAAATTGGGGAATTTTACTTAGAAATTATCAACGAATCTTGTGTGTTTAAATTGATGAATTAATGTGTTTAAATTTATTTGGTTAGTAGATAATCAAAATCATATAATTATTGTATTTTTCTGAAATTGTGTGTTTATAGGTTATTGGAATTCTGTTAGAGCACTTCTCCTACTGTAATTATTGTTCCTTGATCTTAAATCTTGATTGTGTATCAATTCATCTGAAATGGAAACTAATTTGATTGGTTATAGTTCGCCATCTGAGTCGTTTGATACTTAATAATCAAATTTGTGTCATCATACTGAGCTAAGCAAGCTTCTTGGAGAAGTGACTATTGCCAATGGAGGAGTGATGCCCAATATCCACAAGCTTCTATCTTCTGGGAATATGGCTTCGTACATTGTTTTCTTAAGTTGCTATGTGATTAGAAGGTATGAAGAAACAAGATTTGATTTGATTTGGTTGGTTCTTAAAACATTACTCTATGTCTTACTCAAAATGCAATGGTCATACTCAAAATGATCATGTTAATTGGATTTCCATAATTTTTACTCAATCCTACTTTCTTATCTTTTTCTTTGGTCGGAGTTTCCTTACATATATCGAGGACATTGCAATGGCAACATTGGCAACTGGGATTGATTCAAAATATTTTAGGGTAAGTTTGCATCCAATCTCAACATGAAAATCAAGAATTCATGTTCTTGTAAAATGTAACAAAATAACATGGTGATATACCATACAACTTTGGATTCTTCCATCTTGGGTTTCCTGTGAATTAATGTACTTTACTATGTTGTTCATCAGATGGAATCTCGCACACAACTTGTTTGATGGTGGGTTGACAAGAGCAGTGCAAGGGTAAAGACACTACAAGAAAACATCAATTTACCGACTATATTTGGCGACTAATTATTTAGTCGCCATATTTGATGACTATTTAGCCACTAATCAGCGATTATTTTGGCGACTAATAACAATTAGTCGTTTGACAATCGCTTTATAGAGACTATTAAATGTAGTCGGTAAATTAGTCGTAATTTAGCGACTACTTTATGACTATATTGCAGATGGGAAACATTAGTCGCCTTTTAGTCGCTAAAAAGGTAATTAAACCTATCTTCTTCTTCGATCCCCTTTCACTCTTCTTCTATCTCTTTCCTTTCCGACACCGCCTCCGACTTCATCTCTCTCGCTCTCTGGCCCTGTTCCTCTCTCTCAAGTCCATTCTCTTCTGACTTTTCCCTTATATCTCGCGCTCCCTAAAACCTATCTTCTTCTTCGATCCTCTTTCATTCTTCTTCTATCTTCAGTCTTCTTCTATCTTTGATCCCCTTTCACTCTTCTTCTATCTTCGATTTCTTCTTCCAATCTTCAAATCCTCTTTGATTTCTTCTTCCAATCTTCACTTCCCATCTTCCAATCCTCTTCTATTTCCTCTTATCTCTTCGATTCCAAACCCTAATTTTTCCCCTTTCTCTTCCCCTACCTTTTCCCCTTTCTCTCAATCTGCGAATCGAATTTCACTTCCCTTTTCTCTCAATCTTCCCCTTAATTCGAAATCTACTACCAATATACAAACGAAAACCCTAATTTCTTCTTTTTCTCTCATCTTCCCCTTTCTCTCAATCTAAAAACGAAAACCCTAATTTCTTAGCGCCTTTATCAGACATGCCTCCATCAAAGAGGGCACGGCAACAGAAGAGAAAGATTGTTCCAAATGTCTCTCAGAGACCCAGAGCCCCCATCACTACTCCGTCAAGAAGAGGCAACCCTCTTCCGTCCCAGTACAACTTCACGCCGGCGGCAGCAGCTCCTCCGAGTCAGTCGCCCCAAGGCCCTGTGTTTGCTCAACAGTCGAGTACATCTACAGACATCCGCAATTATCCACCGCCACAACAACTTTTCCAGACCAATCCTCCTCAACAACGTGAAGAAGTTCCAACTACTTCATCACAAGAATTCCAAAATAATCCTCCTCATCAATCCACTCAACAGCAGGAGGATGAAGCCTCTCCAATTCGGAACTGTCGTGCTCAGAGCCATCCTTCGTCACAAGGTAACAACTTTGAGGAACCTGCTCCAGTGGTGCCGGATCTCGAGGAGGACACACTTCGAGCTCTCAATGCTCTGCTTACGGTCCCAGACAGGGATACATTTACCACGGTCCTCTCTCCCACACCGATTCCAAACTCTACATGGTATGTCTTTTCTCTGTTCTGTTCTGGAGACATCTTAGTGTCAATTTATGCATAAGATTAAAACTGTTGAATTGGATTGGTTTTATTTATGCATTTTTTTCATCGGATCGTGATCAGAACTTAGAATTGGAATCTTTCTTTGAACCTCTATTAATCGCTGGTGTTATGCTTATACAAAATATTGGTTGAAATATGGTTATGGTATGAAAAACGAAAATAAGATAGAAATTAGAACATGGTTAATATTAAGGGGTGCCTTTGGTTGCTTGTTTGAATATCAGTGTTTACAGTTTGCTGCTCCTTGTTGATGGCATTGGTTGAAACTAGCAACTGACAGATCCTATGTATTACTTAGAGAAACATTATGGTTTAGATTCTGTTTGTGTTTGTTTGCTTGTTTGGCTAGTGTTTGCAGGTTTACTCGGGACAAAGGATCTAAACTGGTTCGGTCTATTACTAAAGTTTTTACAAAGAAATTCGATGGCCCCTACTATACTTGGTTATGTGTGCCTCGGGAGAGACAAGAAAGATACTTTCTCGAGTTCGCGGTACAGTTTTTCTGTCTTATAGGCTTCACATATAGGTTTCTGTGTGCTATGTTTTTTTTAATATCATTATATTCTCCTTGTTTTGTAGAAAACCCACACCTGGGACCCGTTGATAACAGGGACAGTTCAACAGAATTTTGAGGCGATCTGTCAACGCCGGATGAAAGACATGGTTAGTGGTGTGAGGACTACTCTACAGCGACCTAAATGGTTCAACGAGACTCTCTGGACAACGATGACCGCGTACTGGAAAACTGAAGAAGCACAGAAAAGGAGTCAAACCTATTCTGATGTTCGTATGTCTGACCATGATGGTCTCGGTCCTCACGTCCACTTATCAGGGCCGAAGTCGTACAACCAAATCCAACAAGACATGGTTAGTAACTTTTACATTTCTGTTATTTCTTTGTCTAACACGTTTGCAACTTTAAATTCAGTCATAATCCTTGTTTATTTTGTAACATTGCAGCAAGAGGAATTGGAAAGAGCAGTGAATCTTGGTGAGGTTTTCAGTAAGACACATACAAAGCCAGATGGTACGTACGTCGATAAGAAGGCTGAGATAATTGCTGAAACTTATGAGAAGAACATCCAAGAGAAGTTAGCTGAGCTCGAGGCAGAGACTTCTATTCTTTCAGACTGTGGGTCACGACCTCGGGAGCTGACAGTAGATGAGTATACAGCCATATTTCTTCAGGTCAAGTAACATTTTACACATTCCACATTTATATCCTTCAATTTTCTCATGCTCTTAACTTATTTTTTCTCTTACTTTTCAGTCCACTATGAAGGATTCACGAGGAACTCCTTATGGAGTTGGAAGCCTCAAGGAGACTCTTCTCAATGCCAAGCGCAAGCACCCGGGAGATGCTTCATCGTTTGTGGCATTGCAAGAGCAACTGAAGGAAGCTCAACGTAAAATCGAAGAGCAGGCAGCTTATAATGAACGTCGTGAAGAAGAGCACTCCCGAGCTGTGGCTGAGCAAAAGGACAAGATCGAGCACTTGTCCTTAGTGGAAAAATATCTCCGACAAACTGATCCGCACTACGTCGACTTCGTGGCAACTCAGTCAGCTACACCCCCAGGAAGTTC
>CM051393.1:9134497-9284497 GCA_028015245.1 Cardamine occulta
ACCTCCATCTGCTTCTTAGGTTACCTATCTTTCTCTATGTCTTAACTCAATGTTATACTCAATGTTACTCTTCTCTCTTTATGAACTTGTTGGAGAATTTGTATGTGTTGGAGTTAACATTTGTGGCTAAACTCATGGATTATTTTTAATCAAATGTTATTTCAATTTCCATGTTAAAATCAAATGTTATTTGTATCAAATTCGTCAATTTGAGAAATGAAACGAATTCCAATACCATACCAAATACTTGTTTTCACTTCAGATATAGTCACTAAATAGTAGCTACGTAGTCGCCAAACAGTCACAACGTAATCGCCAAATAGTCGCACTATGTCTAAATGGTCCTATCTTCAAAATTCTAATAGTCGCTAAATAGTCGTTAAATAGTCATAGACAAGTCGGCAATAAGTTACTAATTTTAGCGACTACGATACGACTTTTAAACGACGATAAACTGTTCATGAATTTTAGTCATTAATAAGTCGCCAAATATAGACTAATTAACGACTTCACTTTCTACCGACTAATTATTACCGACTACATGATTTAGTCGGTATATAGTAGTAACAAGTCATTTAGCGACTATTTTGCGACTGATGTAGCAGTCACAAAAACGTTGTTTTCTTGTAGTGAGATAGTGATTGAGTGGGTTGTCGCAGCGTTATACTGTAAGTTAAAATGTAAAACTTAATGGTTTCATTTTGTTGGTTAAAATTCTTGATCTTATCTTACTGTCTGAATGAGTGATAAAGTTGCAATTTTGTGTTCATTCTTTTTTTATTTTGACAAATTAATTATAGTTTCGTGGAGAATGTGTGATAGGACCCCTATTTTTTTTTCTGGCAAAGTAATAGGTCCCCTGGTTAAAAGAGTAAATTATTGATTTCTCAACCGTTTAACATGCTTGACAAGTAAAATCTAAAATCTGTAATATGTTGGTGCAATTACATATAGAGACATGATGTAGTCACACATTGTCTAATAGTAAAAAAGAAAAACCACATACCAAACGTGTAGAGATCTCCTCAGTTGTTGGTACTATGCTAGTCTTCCTTCAGATTTTTATTTTTATGAGTCAATACTTCAATTGGTCTGGTAGTCTTTTGCTTTTTTGCGTATTGTGGGCACTATTGATATGTAAAGAGAATACAAATTTTTTAACCCTCTCTGTCAATGATATCTAGTTCCCAAAATTCTAAGGTACGTTCTTACTGCCTTATAAATGGTATGACAATTAAGCTCTCTACTTTAGCTAGAGTCTTTAAGCATAGTTAGATATGTGTATCTACGTTCAGTGTGTCCTCTAGGTGTAACACATTTTTGTAGAATAAACGAAGGTGAAATAGAAAATTATAAATTTATTGTTTTTAGGCACAATTATTTTTTCATTGTTGAAAGGATCTACTATCTATTGGAGGAGATGTGAGTAAAAGGAGCAAATGTTTTCCAACTTGCCTGACCAAAGCCAAGGAAATTTTTTTGAAGATACAAGTAATAGGCATACATCTTGGATAGTGTATACTAGGGATATTGCGGTGGGTTTTGTTAACCGACCTGATCCGAGCCCATTTTGAGCCTGTCCGTGTTAGCCCGCATTAAGAAAAACCCACATAACCCGATATCCGAACGGGTTTACCCGAAAAAAACCCGTAGGTTTTGGGTATACCCACGGGTACCCGGTTGTTTTTTTTTGTGTGTGCTTTAAGTTTAATTTGGTTTTAAATCAGATTTAATTCACTTTTAATTTTACAATTTATGAAAGGGAATGAATTTTGTCTACATAACTCATTATAATTTATTAAAATACATATATACAGTAAAGCCTCTATAAATTAATAATCTTGAAATAAATAATACAATACTAAATTTCATACGACGAATCCAGTGACCAGAAAAAAAATGCATCATTGAAAAAAAAAATATAATAAAAATACTTTGGTCTCTTACGTTAATAGACAAAAAACAGAGGTTTATGATATTCTTCCTAATCCCATCGTAATCACCAGCTTCACCAAACATTTTGCTCAACACTGAGAATACTATAACGCCACCACCAGACCTACAATAAGACCTCATAAACAGAAAAAAAAATAAGAGACATAAAGAGATAAAAGAATTGGTATACAAATGAAGGAACACTTGTTGAATCAGATAATTACCATTTTATACTCCTGAGCTACTTTCCATCCTTGTAGAATCCACACTTTCATCATCAAAATTGTCTTCAATATCACGTAAAATTTTAGGATATGATTATTATAAATTCTAACAAAATAACTTAAATACAAGACAAAAGAGAAGTATTTTTATACCTTCATAATCTGCAAAACCTCTCAACCAATTCCGAGTGAATAGCAAAGCTTGAACATTTTTTGGAAGAAGGCGATTTCTATATGGAGTTAAAACGTGACCTCCAACACTAAACGCCGACTCTGATGCCAGTGTAGTTATTGGAATGCGAAGCACATCACAAGCTAGAGAAGCTAAGTCGCCAAAGCGCTTTCCTTGAGTTTTCCAATAACTTAGAACCTCAATTTCCATAAAAGCCTTCAACTCAAGCCTGGGTTCCTCCATATACATTTGAAAATTCGATTTTGTATTTTCTGAACCAGGTTGAATGCTTTTCTCAAGCTCATACAGATCCTGCACAAAAAAAATATTGGGTATTGGTAATACTTCTACAATTCTACATCAAAAGAGATTGAAAACACATGCAAAATACGCACATAGTTCGGATCATCATCTAGTGGAGATTCATTAAGAAGGTCATTTGGTGTTGGTGTTGTTGAAAATTGGAAAGTAGTCCAAGTCTTCATCCTATACTGTTCACAAAGATCATTCAGATTTTTCTTAACAAGTTCAACCTTTTCTTCAGCCGTACTCATATCCACTTTCTCATATGCTGATCTAAGTATTTGAGTCTTTATTCTTGGATCTAAAATGATACTATACTCATCCCAGTACTTATCAAACTTAGACTGCATTTTCTTGACCATTTTTTCCACTCCACCATCACCACAATTCGCATAATCTCTCAATACACACTGAATTTTCCACACTTGCAGAAAATAAATATTACCTGTGGGATACTTGACGCATGAGAAGTAAGTGGTAATGATGCTAAAAGGTTTCAACAACTCACTAATTTTCTCTCCACGATCCCACTCATCTTCTGAAGGCAATGATTTGTAACTTCGGTCAAACAACTTAAAGCTAACAAATGCTTTACGAAACTTCAGCGCTCTTACAAACATATCATAAGTTGAATTTCAATGTGTAGAGACATCTAAAGATAATCCATTAGAAAAAATCAAGTCTTTACAAAGAAAACCAAGAGCAAGTTTAAAGAAGCTAAACTTGCTTCTATGGTACTTTGAATAATTTAAAGAAACAAGCCAAGGTCGTCAAGGTTGAACAGATGCGTAGTGAAAAATCATAAAGTACTCTTAAACGATTGTATGAAAATTCAAAGATTGATAAACATAAAACCATAGTTATAAAGGCTAGACATTGTAAGAGCAGATCCAACAAATACAGAGAAGCTTTCCATACACATCTTCTTCTATCCATGATATAATAATCCTATCAAACAAAAGCTTACGGATCCAATATCTTAATCTATATATACACTCTCATTTCCCACGATCTCTGTTTCTCTGTACCACAATTGGAATCATGTAATAGATTAAACTTATGCTCAAAATCTCCTATAATGCATCGATCTCTCATTATCTTGTACTGAGCTCTCATTCTCATTCTCAGTCCTCTCATAACCATTTCTTTCAAAACAATCTTGCCTTGATTAGCAAAACAGGGAACCCATTTCCTCAATACTTTCCTAGTAAACCAAGCTTTGATTTTGAACACAGAGAGACACAAAATGAACAAGTCCGAAACAAAACAGAAAAAGGCACCTTCTTTCCAGAACCATCGAGGAAGAAAACCCGATAATCTAAGGATTGCACGAGAAGGGTCTAAGCACTGCACGAGAAGGGTCTCTTGGATTTCAACACCAAAGCTCTTATGTTGAAGCAGAGAGCGCCAAATCCGTTGCAGCCGCCACAGCTGTAATCGCTTCTGAAGTAGTGAGAGCTTGAATCGAGGAAGAAGAAGAAGTTTCAACTCAACAATCGCTTCTTCTGGTAACGAAATTGAAGAAGATGGACTCAATTTTTGTATCCAATTATCAAGTTTGTGGGAATCACTCTTGTTGGAAAAAAATAATTAGGGTTCATAAAGAAGAAAATGATTTTTACGTATTTTGTTTTTGGTAAAAAAAAAACCTGACGGGTACCCGATATTCTATTGTGTAAACCCGACTCAAACCCGAAATAAATAAAGTCTGTCCGGTTTAAACCCAATAACCTTTAAACAAAAACAGGTAGGTCACGGATCTGATATTATTAACGGGTTTCAGGTACCCAACGGGCTAAAACCCATTATTAACATCCTACAGTGTATACAATATTATATTATAACATTTATATGTTTTGAAGCGGATATTGGAATGGGACCTCCATACCATCGGGTGACCAATCCTATCAATAAATATTTTATATGGCCTAAGATGAATTACAAATTTTTATAACAACAATTTTTATTAAATAAAAAATAATAAATTGAGAACAAAAGATGAAATTTGTTGTACATAGCGTCAGTTCTAGAAGTCAAAATATCACATAACCATTAAACAAACCAACGGTAATTGTTTAGACATTAATGAAACATCGCGTTTTATACCAAAACAAAATGATTTTAACGTCAAATAATTATTAAAACGTTATTCTTTTCACGTCACTCATAACCGACGTTAGACATAGTAATATGTGACCTTAAATCCTCTTTTTTGACACCTATTTTCATAGTCAACCAAATAATTGGGAAGTGTTCAGAGAAATAGTGAATAATTTGATAAAATATTTGTTGTGTTATGTTCACACATATATATATATATATTGTTGTGTTAATCTATGTATTGTGTTGGTGACAGTTGTTTTCGATGGATTACATTTGACATCTTTTTTTTAGCGTCTCTCATCTTAAGCTTCCATCTTGAGAATAAAATCTTTGTGTTTTCTTTTGAGAAAATTGGTTGCTTTGAAAACTATGTTGTTTGATTGTTATATTAAAAACAAAAGGCTTGGATTAAATTGCTGTGATTAGTATGTTAGAAATAGAAGCTTATTATATTGTGATTTTTAAAGATAGTGTCTCTAGATTTTTCATTTTATGTTGGATTTATACATGAGATGGTTAAATAGATTTTTTTTTGTGTTGTGATATATTGATTATCAAATGGTAATATTTCTTGTTACTTCTTTTAGGTAACCAATAGAATTGGTGATGAGGATTATGAAACTGGTGATAATAAATAGACTAGAATAGGATCCGCACATTGCAGGAAGAAAAATTGAAATTTAATAAATATAAATATGTAGGTGCTTTTGAGAATTCAATTATATTTTTTAATTATATAATTTAATTATATTGAGATGTGTATAATATTGAGTCTAGCCATCTAGACCAGCGTATTATGACCCGATCCAAATTATCCAAATCTGTTGGATAAGAATGATAGAACTTATCCGTTTAAATCAATCAACCCGTTGAATGATTTAATTAATTATGCTTAAATTATTTATATGTTTGGATAAACTGCTGATTTAATTAATTATTCTCTCTCTTCAGATTTTTTTTAAAGTTTACCCGTATTCTATCGATAAACTTATTAATCAATCTTTGGTACGAATAAATAAAAATAAAATTTGTTTCAACGCTAAGTAAAATATTTTTTTTGTATGGGTGGATTAAACTGGAATTATATTTATATAGCTCTAATCTAAACCGTATCAAACATTTTTAATATAAAATATTATAATACAAATCATTGTGTGCATATTGATATGTTGTCTTTGTTGCATGGACCAACTAAAAAACCAAATTTATTTTTGGATGAAAATTGGAAAATCCAAAAAAAAAAAATTCACTTTTTAATTCAAAAATAAAAGACGACCATTGTAGGCACTTTTTTAAAAGTGTTGATTTCCATTCGATCAAGTTGAGATATGTGTCCACAATGAATAAGTTTTCCTCAAACTCTTAAAACCCTTAGATTTAATTGAATTACACAACAAAAGTTTACATGACTATAAAGAAAATGGAAAACAAAATGACTTCATAATTTTAATCATTGTTTTTTTTAACAGCATAATTAGAATTAATATGAAATATTATAATTTTTACTTGATATTTTAACTTAATCATGAATTAAATCTATTATATGTTTAAAGCATTATAAATGTCTTAAATTGATCAAAACTTTAAATTAGTATAAAAAAATTTAAATTGATAAAAAAGTGAAAATATTGTAAGTATTTTAAATTTTAATAAATTTTTATTTTTTCTTATTTTTAACTTGATATATGTACAAATATAAAAAAATTATCTTACGTTATTAATTACATATTGAATTATATATAAGATATAGTTAAGATTTTTATCTAAATATATATCCTACCAAATACGATAATTGAAAACAACTTTAAAGTTTAAACTGTTTTATTTTCTTTTCAATTCCATCTTCTTCATTAAGTCTCACATAATGTTTACATGACTCATGATTTTCTTAAAAATGCGCGAGATGTAAAACGGATGACAAAAACAACACAAAAAAATCCATACAATCATTGATTTACCAAGCCATAAAAAACAAAAACTATCAAGAAGCTATAAAAAAATTTGGTCGACTTTACACCCGAATGTTTTTTAATTAAATGCTATAAGTTTCTCTTTCGTCAATGGATCCGACCCGTTGTTAGGCTTTATCACAAAAGTGTGAAACATTGTGTCTTCAACTAATGATAACTTAGACTCCATTAGCTTAACCTCTTTCTCATTGCTTGTAAGATTCTTGTACCTGGATGTTAATCTAACGGTGAGACTACTCTTACAACAACATCTTCATTCACAACTTGAATGTCAACTTCTGGACTTTCTACTGTTCTTGTGGTCATCGTGTTTGATTCCGATAAGCTTTGCTCTGTTTTTACTCTTGCAGTTTGCAGACCTTTAGCCAAATTTTTGGTGATGTTAATTCTTTATATGTATATGAATCTGCACATTGTGCTTCGTGGTTCAGACTATATCAAAGTATATCCCAAAAGTTGAATGTTTATAGAACTTTACATCATCATAAGCTCAAACACCTCCCATCTTATATTTGGGATCTCAATATTTTGGGCATTGCGTTCCTCAATCCAGTTCTTACATTTTCACAGATGTTGTTGTCTTGATCTTCTAGACAAACTCCAATAATACCTCATCACAATATCAAGAAGTCTCTATAATTTGACGAATCATAATAAATCTACAAACTCCATTGTTAATGTTATTGTTAGTGATCAAAAACAACAAAATACAGTTATTGTTAGTGATCAAAAACGAAAATAAACAAATACGATAAAGAAAAAGTAGTCATATGACGTCAAATATTTGTATCATATTAATCTTTCTATTTTTAAGAGTTTAAAAATGGGAAGAAAAAATGTATGTTCGTCTAATGCAATAATCCTCTTATATAATGAAGAGAGGGAAGGTGAAGCTTGTCATGAAATCTTCTAAAATATTCTATTGTTAAATTTCTTTCGAAATCTTTGGGCATAATTGCAGGATCCTAGGGGTAATTTTTCTATGGTTATTAGATATGAGGATGCATACTTTTGAAATTAAAAGAAAGAAATAATCGATTTAAGGAAACATTTCGTTTTTAAGCTAATTGATTGAAAGAATATTTGAAAAAAACTAATCTGAATATTTCCTAAATTAACTGAACTTTATAAGATTCAAAATTGATTATGATTCAAAATATTTGTTTGTTAGTGAAATATTGTTTAAATAAATATGTTATATTTGTTTTACGAATTCAATTTTTGGTTATTATATATTTTAATTCAACTCATAAATAAACTTGTATTTTCACATATTTTAAATTAATTTTGATATGAATTATAATTATAATAAAATAATTTTAAACTATTATTAGAATACTATCGGAATATATGAATTTTGTATATTAAATATTGTATATATGTAAGTGTATTTAAATGAGTTATATTAGTTAATTATATAAATAAATACAATTAGAGTAATGATTTATGTCTAATGATAAATTATATAATTAGTATAGTAATATTTGTCTTGTTTAAAAACTTAACTAAGAAACATTTTAGTGGCGACACGTCAGCATGACATCTCCGTAAATACCACGCGAGGGCAATGTTACTCTTTAAAGTGTTTTCTCAAATAATATATATTAGATGAGACGAATTTGAAAATAATTCATCAATTATTTTGATTACAATAATCATAAGTTTGCATGGTTTTCATTATCTTTTCTTTTTTGTTTGAGATTTTAATGCTACTATATATATATATATATATATATATATATTAAATTAGGGTATTTGAAGGAACCAAACTTACATCGTTTTGGTGTTTCAAATCTCCTTTTACCGGAGACGAATAAGTTAACCTACACTATTTAGATCAATGTAGATTTTGGCTAACTTCCAATAGTTTATGAATTTTATTTGAAAATTTTTCATTTTGGTTAAAATCGGCATGGTACCATAGTTTGTGTATAAAAGCGTATGGTGAATTTTATTTAGGTTGAAATATGTCGTTTTCTTGTTATTTGGTTAAGCAAAATCATACGTTGTTGACAACGTCATCTGACTCAGCCGAAACAAACAATTAACGAACGGAAAAAGTGTCAATTTTATTTTTTTTGAAAAATACTTATGTCATCTGACTAACAGTTACTAATAGGTTGACTAACACCTTTCGCTCAATGTTGACATTGACACACAACTGAAACTTCATGTAATTTATTTGAAAATGTTGTGTTGAAGTTAAAAACTGAACTAAATCTTAGTTGGTGTATAAAAAGACATTGCGCAAATTGTTGAGGTTATAATTGGCCTTTTTCATTAACTTACGCCGTTTAGATTAATGTAGATTTAGGCTAATGTGTAGAAGTATATGTAGTTTATTAAAAAAAAAAGTGTTTGGACAAGAGCTACCTGTCGTGGAATTTTGTTCTTAGTGATTAAAAAAATTAGTCAATTATACTTACCCAATTTCCAATTAACAACAACTAAAATCATTTTAAAAATTATTGCAATTAATAAACTAATCACTCAGCAAAAACTAATAAAATTCTGGGTGAATCCTGTCCGGTCCAGAACTTTGACTAGCATTCATTAATCTTCACAAATCCTTGTTTTCTTTCTTCTTCTTCATTACAAAATTTGGTATGTCTCTGGAACAACATAATCCTTTAGCTTCCGTTGCATTCTCAAGATATCTAGGGTTTACGAGGAAACACTTAATTCATTTTTCAATAGTGAGTTTGTTCTTTGGTTTCTGATTCGATATTTATGCTAATCACGAAGCACACTGAGGATAACGAGTGATTGAGTCTTCACACGGATCTAATTGATGTATCATACGATATTTAGATTAACTCGGCTTTGCATACACATATTGGCAATCAATGAGTATTTAATTGAATTTTGCAGTCTCACGGTTTTAGTTTGGTAGTGTAAACATTAATAAGAATTGAATTTTAGTATCGGTAAAATTGGATTATGATGGATTGATTTGTTGTGTGTTCTCTTATATATAGTTTGGTAATCTAATTTTCAAAGAGGATGGTAGTTGAAGATTATGGTCCACTTTTAGAGAGAATCCAAGGGAAAATAAAATTTTGGACAGCGAGATAATTATCGTTTGCTGGACGATTACAGCTGATTAGTTCAGTGATACATAGTTTGACAAATTTTTAGATATCAGCGTTTAGATTACCTAAGGCATGTATTGAGAAAATAGACAAGCTTGCTCTGCTTTTCTTTGGTCTGGTCCGGAGCTTAATACTAAGAAGGCAAACCGAAGGAGGAAGGTGGATTGGGGTTAACGCCATTGGGTGAAACTAATAAAGTTTGCTGTTTAAAATTAATGATTTGGAGATTTTTTTCAGCACATTCATCACTTTGGGTGAATTGGATTCAAGTGTATTTGATTTGAAATGCCTCTTTCAGGACTATGAGTGAATCTTCGTCTTTGGGGTTCATGGATGTTGCGGAAGCTCTTGAATTTCTTGTGAAAACTTTCTTTAAAACGGAGGTTTGTAATGGAGAATCAACTCTTTTTTGGTATGATACACGCAAAAACTCATTTTTAACTATAAGTTTCTAATTAATCTCTGATAAACTCTAATTTAAAGCTTTAAACATCTTTTTTAGTAAAATGGATTCCAATAGTGATTTTACCACCCAAAATTCTCCTAATTGTCTTTTTAACTATCCAAATTACAACCCTTATCAATTCTAAAATCAGTCTTCCGTCCAACCCCAAAATATACCAAAATTGGGTGTGTTTGTTTAATGTATTGTATTGTTTTTTGTAATATATATATATATATATATATATATAAATTACCGTTAATTATTGTTTTATTACCTGCAAAAAAATCAGTTAAGAATATAAAATACAAAAAAACTAAAATTATTAAAATTCTATTATCTTAATTTAATTTCAATCAGTAATTGTTATTAATAAGCAATTACAAAATTAAAAACATATAAAAATTTATTTTAAATAAAAATAGTAGGGTATGATGTTGAATTTTATTAAACAAAACTATTGTAAAAGAACAGGGTGTTAAAATATTAGTGGAAGAGAGAGAATATGATGTGGAGTATAAAGGAGGGTGTTGATAAAAGCAACTAATGTATATAGTCTAAGTATGCTTTTCATGCATGGCTGGCTGTCCTCAATCATTTATCAACAGAAGATCAAATGCAACAATCAAATATTGGGGCTAACGTTTCATGTGTTCTTTGCCAACACAATATGGAAACTCGAAACCATTTTCTTTCTCTTGCAGTTTTTCCGCGAAGATATGGGGCAATTTGGTTATGAATTTGTTAAAAGCGAGATATACAAGAGAATGGGATCAAATCATGATGTTGTTGGAGGACACATTGCTGGATAAGGTTGATACTTTCCTCTTGCACTATACTTTCCATGCTACATTACACACAATTCATGCTTGATATCCTCAGCTCAATGATATCTAATATGTTGAATTTTTTTGTCAACAGTACGTTAAAAATTTATTGAGTTGGAGTCAGGAGATGAGTTAATCAGGACCAGTAAGGAAAAGTTGGCTGAATTGATGCTGGGCTCAGACTGTATAGTGTCTTATAATTCTGCTAACCAGGAGACTAATGAAGTGTCACAAAGCAGAACAAAGAGCACTCTGAAGTCTCAAGATTTGCATAGGACACAAAGAAACTCACAGTGAAATAATAAGCTTTCATACATAGAAGTTTCATGTCACTGATGCTGCTATCTCGGCACCTAGTAATCCTCAACAAAAAGCTAATATTCCCTCATGTGATAATGTTTATGGCTTTACTAAAGAGAAACTTGGGTCTCCTTCAAATTTGAGACTTAGGAGTAGTAAGCAAAGCAAATATGGTAGAGTAAGGCGTCACTGAGGCTCTATAGAGTCTACTACAACTTCATAACCTAGCTCTAGGGTTCATTCATCATCTCACTGGAAACACAAGATACACATAGATAGTTAAGTATGGTGGACATGGAAATACCGAATGTGTAGGTAGTAGATCTGACAAAAACTAGCTTGGTAGTTTTGAACATCAAAGGTTTGGTAGAGAAGAGGAAATGACATCAGTTGGTCCACACTATGAGTACCAAATCAGTCCACCTACTGAGAAAGAGGATCAACCGGAGCTAAATCCGAGTTCCGGTTCCCAAACAACTCAACGGTTTGGAAAGAGTTAGTTAATATATCTATATGCATCTGAAGTTAGTTAGCCTTTAGTTTTCTGATAACTGGACTTTTTACGGTCTCTAGGTAATCAATTAACCTTGTTGTGCAAGCACTTAAGGATCGAATCCATGAGGGACAAGAGAATTAACACACTAGGATTGTAGAATTCAATCTAACCTAAGGCAAAAGTGCTTTTTGGTTTTATAAACGAAATTCAAATCTAAAGAAAGCGGGAAAAAATTTAGGCATGCGGGAGACGAAAAAAACTTGGCTTGCACTGCATGTCTTGTCATTGGTCAGTCAAACCGGTGCAAACCTTAACATTTTGCACGTGTTGACCTGAATCTGTTAGAAATTACCGACGGATTTCCAACGGGTTAAGGGGGTTTTTTCGAATCGTTTCAATTGAGATATGGTTGTACTATGATAGATTAGTGATTTCAATCATAACTTTGTCAATTTAATCTTTGTTTATATTAAATTTATCAAAAAATGAATTTCAATTTCTGTATTAACATATGAAGTTAAATTATATGTTTCATTATCTAACAGTTTGTGTAATTCATGAAATATTTTTAAAACATCTCATATACTTTCTAAACAAGTTTTAATTGTCTCATACCTTATGATGTTACTATTATAATTGTGTTTTGAGGTTAACTGTGTAAACTGAAATAAAAAAATCCATGAAACCCCTAAACCATCAGAAATCTGTCGGAAATTTCTGACGGATTAGAGCCTATACATCGGAAATCCATCAGAAATTTCCGATGGAGTTCCGACGGTTTTGGAATTTCATGGAGTATGCCAAACACATTGATGGTTTTTTGTTTATATTGTGGTTAAATATTTATAAACCACATCTCATATCAATGAAACCCCAAAACCATCAGAAATCCGTCGAAAACGCATTGCTGGTTTTTGGTTTATAAAACTTTACCCACAATATAATGCCAAACATTAGAACATGTTTTTTTTGTTGTGTTTTAATTGTTTTTGAAATTATTGAAAAATACATGTTTGAATATACATATCAGAAATATAATCAAAAGACATACAACTCAAATTATTTTAATGAAATTCACCACATTCTTCCTCTGAGTCTGAGTGCACTATATCATCCCTGATTTGTGTGAAATCGACCACCAGATCGACATCAAAAGAATACTCCACCGGATCCATTGAAAAACTGCTCATTGGTTGCAAAGCATAGTGTTCCGGTACTCCATTAATTCTTCTTCTTGGGTTAACTGCAGTAACTGTGATCCATGGGTCGGCCAGACGTGTAACTCGAGGATAACGGATGTAGCATACCTAAAAATAAATTATAATTAATTATCATACATAAAATTGTTAATATAAATAATATATAATTTCAGTTAAGTGAAAAAACCTGGAAAATATTATTTGAAGAAGACATTTGAAGAAAATATTTTGAAGAAGATAATTTGGAAAAAGGTATTATAGAAAGAGTTTGTAATTGTGAATGAATGAAGAATGATGGGAACAAATATATAATATCGCAGGGTGTCAGAATTCCGTTTGAAATCCATAAGAAAGTAACGGCTGCGACAAAGGCTACAATAACATTCAAAATTTCTGTCGGATTTTTGATAGATACTAAGAGAACCATCAAAAATCCGACAAAAAGTAACGGCTACTACAACGGTAACATTAACGTTCTTAATTTCTGGAGGATTTCAGACAGGTCTCTCAGTATCCGTCAGAAATTCATCGGTTAGCCGTCAGAAAATCCGTCTGATTGCGGTTAGCTTTCTTGTAGTGGAAGATATATTTTAAGACAGTATCATGGGAGAAGAAACAGCAGAGCAAGACAAAAAAGTTCATGAAGCATGTAGAGTATTCAGCAAATGATACCTGCACTGTTGAACGAAGTAATTCCTCCTCAAACTCAAAAGGTAACTACTCAGCAATTAAAGTGGAGAAGGAGGAAAGACATCCCTCAAAATGGTAACCCTAGTGATTATGGCGTGTATTCGCTCAAGTATATCGAGATGTTAGAGCTTTCTGTCATTTTCGATAGTCTCAACGATAGGAATACTCAGGCGTTAAGAGAAAAGATGGCAGCAGAGATTTTTGATGAGGTACCTGTCATGTATGCACAATTTAACTAAAAGAGGCTGATTTATTGGTTTATTATAGCTGATTTCTGGGTTAATGATGGCTGATTTAGGAATATTTTGTGGCTGATTTATGTGTTTTAGTTGGCTGATTTATATAACATATTTTTCTAGGTTATGCCTGATTTATGTGTGTATTAAACAAGTTATGACTGATTTATCTAACATATTGTTTTCGGTATGGCTGATTTATGTGTGTTTTAAACAAGTTATGGCTGATTTAAACAAGCAAGTAATACCTTAAAACGAGTTAACTGAACTGAAGATTTGTTATGATATCGTTAATAACAAGATCTCATAAGAACAAGTTGTTATGGACTCACACTTTACTCGATCTCTAAATCTAAGACATTTGAATATGAATGTATCAAGAAAAAAAATACAACATTTGAAGTTAATTCAAATTATCTAAGTTTACAAGTTTTCGCATTATGACCAACTTGTTTACAACAAGAGCAAGTGTGTTGCTTTCTTAGCTTTTCGTCACACTTGCTACTTCTAAACAAACTTTAATTCTAGAATTCTTACGTCTTCCAGGTTGATTTTTGGCAATTGAGGGATTACACACTTGTTCTGCTACGTGGTCTGGAACGGAGAGTGCCGAATCTATAGGCATAACTGAACCAGCATAGGCATTAACAAAATATATATAGTAATAATATGAGTAACATAATAAGATACGAGAAACACCCTTGTGCTCTGCAGCTGCAATTGCATGTACGCATGGTAATTTGTCTATGTCAAAATGACGACAAGTGCATCTATTTGAATCTAAATTCACAACATGCAAAGATGTTCCACATATAACTTGTATATTGACAGCATCAATCGTTTGTACTGTCGCCTCACATGGTCCTGTAAAACCCAAAAATTATTACGGTTGACTACTGAAATTATGTGACTGACTTATAAAATAATGTGGCTTACATAAAATAATGTGGCTGACTTATAAAAATATTTTGGCTGATTTATGAAACGTAATTACCTCCAACAATTTTTCAACACCACATGTAAGCGTTATTTTCAACGACATTCCATCTTCTCGCCGCTCATTAAACTATCTCGTCATCATTGATCTTATTGATTCTAATATTCGAACAATTGGGAAATTTCTAGCTTTAGAAAGTACCTTGTTCATCGATTCCACTATATTTGTTGTAGTTAGATTGTATCTATCACCCGGGAAATGAACATCTGCCATTTGAGGTAACCATGAAGTTCAGGGTTAAGCGCTTCAATCTCATTGATGACGAATTCAAATTCGTATATTCTATAACAATTTTCAGCTTTCTTCACCAAACGAAACAAATTTTTCCCTCTGAATCGTACTAGAATGTTCTTGTATAAATGATACGTGCAAATTCCACGAGCGGCCAATGGAAACACATTTCTAATTGCATTCCCAATTGACTTATGCCTATCCGAGATGATCGCAAGACCCTTATTGTCACGAACCACGTGTTTCAATTGCGTAAAAAACATTGCCAAGCATCATCATTTTCAGTGTCAACCACACCAAATGCTAATGGGAAGATCTGGAAGTTACCATCTTGAGCTAATGCTGTAAGGAGCGTCACTTATTATTTTTCATGGAGAAATGTACCATCCACAATGACTACTTTGCGCATAAAAGGAAAGCCACTGATGCTCGCACCAAATCCAATAAATAAATACTTGAATCTCTCGCACTCATCTATTTTAAGAGGAGTAAATGTACCACGATTTTCCCTTCTTATCATGTGTAGATATGAAGGTAAGTCTTCATACCCCTTCTCAAGACTTCCCATATCGATCTCCCTTGCAAATCTTAATGTCCTGTGGGCCTTCCAGTAATCCATCTACTAACCAGCCGAATATTATAAATAAATTAGCCTAGTCGTAGAAATAAATCAGCCGCAATGTACGTCTAAGTTTACATATATCAGCCACATTATAGAAATAAATCGGCCGCATAATACATATAAGTCAAATAAATCAGCTGCAATGTCTATATATCAGCCGCATTAAAGAAATAAATCGGCCACAAAATACATATAAGTCAAATAAATCAGCCGCATTGTAGATTAAAAAATGTATTATCTTCATACCAAACTGCTTAGTAATAGCTACTCTGACATGTCTAGACAGAACTGATGGATCAGTTTCGCCAAGAAAATCCATGAATAAGGCTCCCACAATATCCTGTATTTCTGGTTGGGATCGAGTAGATAGCTCAGTTATAGAACATGTGTGTTCCGAATCATATTGACGAATATAGAATTCTGTGGATTGCCCTTGTGTAGAAGTACGAACTCTCCATCTACATCCGTTTACCCAATACTTAACGATCAGAGTATCCACACGAGATATGATATGCTCAAATTAACCCTAGAGAAACTCTCTCAAATTAAGAGATTGATTGTACTTAGGGGTCCAATTCCACAGAGAACTTCACACAATATATTATCAGTTTATGAATTAAGCTAAACAACATAAATTGTAATTAAAAACAGCAAGACAATTAAATGGGTTGTAAAACAATTGGGAAAAGATCTAAGCTTAGAGAATATCTCAGGTAATTCAGAATTGCAGAACAAATAAATTGTTAGGATTTTTATTAAGTACTGTTTACAAACTCGAAACACAATGGTAAAATCAACCAGATTTCGCTGCGGATATTATCTATGTCTAAATATAGAATTCCTAATTTCCAGATTCAACCCACAATTTCGCAGCATAGCCCATAAGCCTTTCATCGGTTGGTCTCATCTTTGATCTCAATGCCAAGAACCTTCTAGACTCATTCCCGTACAATACCATGACAAAGCAACCATACAGAATTTTGGTACTCTTTCTTTCCCCCAGACTTATTATTGTTATTTTTTTTTTGACAAAGGTGTAGGCGAATATTGGCATCACGGGAAATTTTTCTAACCTTGCATCCAACCTTCGTGTGTTCGTCTCTTTCAAAGTAAAATAATGGAGTCATTTGAAATTTTCCTACCCCTTTACTCGAAAAAGGTCATCTCATCTCTTTTCTCATTTTATATTTTATTTTGAATAATGGAGAGGAGTACCATTACTTTTACATAGGTTGTCTGCTATCAAGTATGAACGAGGAGTCAAGCCCTATGAACATCAGTCACATCGATGAGGTAAAAGAAAAAATGAGAAATTAGCTCAGGCTTTAGTAGATTTCTACTAGAAATATGGATGTCTCAAGTCAACTGGTCGGCCTTTGGTTTTTTATTAGTCTTAGATGCCAGTCAAGTTTGAATCTGTGGTTACATAGGTTCCTGCAAATGTGGTGGTTTCCTCAAAAAATCATAGTTTCATTTAAAAATTTTGACACAATAAAAAAGACTCAACTGACTCTAAGAAAAGAAAAGGTAATGGTAGTAACCACCTCCCCCAGACTTAAACAATACTGTCCCCAGTTTTATAGAAGCATGAGTTCAGATGAAAATGAAATAGAACTGATAGAACAAGAAAAATATTACAGACTTACTAGTGGGTTGCCTCCCACTAAGCGCTCATTTAATGTCACTGGCTTGACTTTGTTGCGGTCAGGCATCTAGTGGATCAGATAATGGGAATGAATGCCTCCGCGATAGTCGTTTCATCCATGGTGGTGTATATGCGTTGAGCGCAGGAGGTCAACCAAGGAATACATGAATAGCACTAGGGTGGGACGTTAGTCTAGGTGGGACACTTCTTTTCCCTGTAAAATCATCAAAAGAAAAAAAAATCTCCACGATTATCTTGTGGCTTTGTTAATTGTAAAGCAGTCTTTGTACCTTGAAATGTCTTATTGATGATATCAGATGGTTTGGGTCCAGAAAGTGCATACTTTTGCTTTTCCCGGGGTGAATGGTGTGTGGGATGTGGAGCTTTCTGTTTGACAACAACTCTCGGACTTGCAGTATTGAAACCATGCCAAAAACCAACTGTTTCAGAAAAATCTGGGCCAACTCGCAGAGGGTATCGACTGACATGGCGTGGTCGACATTGGTCCGTCTTGTCAAGTCTGGTGTCAACCGACACCCTGGTGGTGTCAATCGACATAAAGCCTGCAGCTTGGATATCTGAACTTTTCTGCAATTCTGCTATGCAATCCATGTCTCCATCACAAAAACATCTTCTTCCTGCAACTTGCTAGTTAGTAAAACCTTGCATTGGTGCCTAGTCCAGAAGAGATAATCACCACTCCAATCCTTAACCTCTGAAGCTTAGTTATTCACTTACTCACTAGGACCCAACTCCTTGACATACCCAGCAGTAATGTCTGTGGAGGTTTCTACAGAGAATGTTTGACCATCAAATGGTGGATGTCTTTCTCAGCTTGTCCATGTCAAAGTTCATGACCAAATCATCCACATTCAAGCATAAACTTCCTTTCCTCACATCAACCATGGCACCAGTTGTAGCCAAGAAAGGTCTTCATAAAATGAGAGGATCCATAGGTTCTTCCTCATATTTCAACACCACAAAGTCTGTGGAATCAAGCAATCTCCAATTTTTACTAGAATATCTTCTAAGACACCTTCTGGAATCCTTTTTGATGGATCAGTAGAGATGATCACCACTCCAATCCTCAAGCTGTGAAGTTTAGTTATTCACTTGCTCACTAGGACCCAACTCATTGACATACCCACCAGTAAAGCCTGTGGAGGTTTCTACAAAGAATGCTTGACCATCTATGGTGGGTGTCTTTCTCATCTTGTCAATATCAAAGTTCATGACCAGATCATCCACATTCTATCATATACTTCATTTCGTCACATCAATAATGGCACCAACTGTAGCCAAGAAAGGTTTTACCAAAATGAGAGGATCCTTAGGTTCTTCCTCATATTTCAACACTAGAAAGTATGTGGGAATCAAGCAATCTCCAATTTTTACTAGAACATCTTCTAACACACCTTCTGGAATCCTTTTGGATGGATCAGCCAAGATAACATAGATTTCTGTCGATTTGAAAGCAGTCATTCCAAGGCTAATAGCAATAGAGTGAGGCATCAAGTTGATACTTGAGCCAAGATCACAAAGAGAATGAGGAAATCTTCCTGTAGAGATGGAGCAATCGAGCCCAAAACTTCCAGGATTGGGTAGGTTCTCTGGAATCCTACGCTTAACCATGGCACTAACTTGTTCAAAATTATCACTTCCTTCTGTTTTCCTTTCCTCTTTTGTGGTGTCTTTTTCAAGAAAATTATGCTAATGTCCTTGGTAAGAAAGGCTCCTTCCTTAGAACTCACACCATTAGTAACCATTCTCTTAACATAACTCTTGAGTGGAGGTAAAAGCTTGACTGTATCAACTAAAGAGAGCTCAATCATCACCTAATCCATCATTAATTTGCATCTGCCTTTCTCCATCTCTTGTTTAGACTTCCTATGATTTATTGGGAATGGAACCTTCGGTTTGTAGACTCTTTCCTCTGAAATAGGCGGCTTCTCCAAACTTGGTTCACCAGAGGTGGTGTCGATCAACACAGGTGCCTCAACACTCAGAGTTTCTGTATTCTGCAGCTGATGTCGATCAACACCAGAGATTGTGTCGATCGACATAGCCACCACCTCTTCGACATCCTCTTCGATTTCTTCCAACTCCACGAGTTCATCTCCACTTTCCACGAAAATGGTATTGCAAGCATGGTTAGGGTTGTTCTCAGTCCTTCTAAGAAGGAATCCCTCTTGTCTTTTGACAGACCCAGCAGTTTGTGCAACCTGAACATCCAACTTCTTGACCTGGGTGTTCAAGACTTTGAATTTTCCATTTAAATTAGTGTACAGAGCATCAATCTTCCCATTAAAATCATGTGTGATCCTCTCCTGATCCTCTAGAATCTGTTCTAACATAGATTTCATCTCACTCTTTACGGATTTTGGAGGGGGTTTTCTGGTAAGATGAAGATCCATAGTTCCTAATAAAGATGTGATTTGGGTCGGTCTCCTGGTATTCAGGCTTCGTCGTGTATCTAGAAGATTTCTGAATTCCTGTGAAGGCACTCCTCTGTGTTGTACTATATCTCAGACCCTGATATCCAGTTCTATTGACGTAGTTCACATCCTTTTCCTCAAAACCATCCACTGGTTTAAAAGTCTCAACCTCTGCAGTAAACTAAACTGATTTCTTACCCACAAGAAGACTGTGTACCATGTCCAACTTAGCATTTACCTCAGCAATCTGACTCCCTTCCAAGTTTCCTGTTAGCTTCTTCCTTTCAAAATCAGTATTTTTGGTACTATTGCTAGAAGCCAAGTTTTCAATCAGTACAATAGCATCTTCAGGATACCTAGTGTTGAAGTTCTCATTGCTCACAGCATCCAGAGCCATTTGGTATCTCCAATCCACACCTCTGAAAAAAATGCCTAGCAGCTAAACCTCAGAAAACTATGATGTGGACAATCTCTCTGGTAGGCTCTGAATTGCATCCAAGCAGCCTTGAAGGCTTCAGTTGGTCCTTAAAAAAATGTAGAGATTTTTGTTCTCAACTCTTTAGACTATGCATCATCATAGAAGTTATTCAGAAAAGCAATCTTGGCCTCCTCCCAGTTTATCAGTGATCCCGACATCAACTACTTAAGCCAATAAAAGCTGCTTCCCCAGCAACAGAGTATGGGAAGAGATTGCAGAAGAGGTAGTCATTGGATACACCATTTGCGTTGATGCTTGTCACCAGATCCTCAAACCTCTCAATATGATCCATGGAGTGCTCATGAGAAAGTACATGGAAATGATTTTCACCCATAAAAGACTAGAACGCGGATTTCAGTTCAAACTCGTTTCTCTGAGATAGAGGAGGTTGAATAGCACATCGATTAGCATACACCTGCTCAGGCCTATTGTAATCCCCAAGTTTCATCAAACGATCAACTGCATCAACTCTGTTGTTACCCTAAAGACCATCATTGATATGTTGGTGTCGAACAACGCCAGGAGGTGGGTGTCACTTGACACCAATAATTTATCTGATAACATTTCCATCTGCATCAAGTTTATGACCCTGCTTGTTGTGCACTTGGCCCTCTTGATCACGTAAAACTCCAGCCTCATCCCTTATCAGCACTAGTGGGTTCATTATTCCTGCTCCCCGCTGTGCTATCCGGTTTGGTCGTTCTAACTCTGCTAGTTCCTAAGTAGAAAGTTTCACTAGCTGAAGATTCTTTTTGTTCCTGGTTACGCGATTATGCATACACCTGAAACACAACAAAAAAGAAAAGATAGAACGCGTAAGTAGCAAAATAAAAAAATATTTAGATTAAATTCTAACTTATATCTAATGGTGAATAGAAGAGTGTCTCGGAAATGGCGCCAAAATTTGATATGCTCAAATTAACCCTAGAGCAACAAAAATTGTAATTAAAAACAGCAAGGTAATTAAATCGGTTGTAAAACAATTGGAAAAAGAGCTAAGCTTAGGGATATTCTTAGGTAATTCAGAATTGCAGAACAAATAAATTTTTAGGATTATTATTAAGAACCGTTCATGAACTCGAAACACAATGGTAAAATCAACCAGCTTTCGCTGCGGAAATTATCTGTCTAAATCTAGAATTCCAAATTTATTTGCGAAATTCCTCAATTCAAACAAGCATGCATTAATGATCAGGTTCGATTGTTCACAAAATACCTAAGCCAAATTCCTTTGCGGATAAGTATTTTGCTTATCTAAGATAGTTCAGGCAACCAATTACACTTTTGTGTCAACTAATCAACCTTAGATCAGATTCTAGGTCGCGAAGCTAGAATAAGTAATAAACACAATCTAGATGAAGAACTCTATTGATTCAATCTTAACAAATCTAACAATCTAAAAATTCGTCATAAACCTTTGAAGATACCTAAACCTAACAAGTAAACTACTCAGACATGGTGAATGAAACAAACATCATGAATAGAATAGAAAGCATAAAAATATTTAATAAAGAGATTAAAGAGGTTCAAATTCTTCTCTCCAACAAAGTCTCAGAATTATCTCTCCAAAAGCTCTCTAAATAAATCTCTCAAAGTCTCTAAATAGAATCGAAGTGTAAAGTAAAACATGGCTTAAACCAGCGGCCAAAACCCTAATTTTAAAGCTAAACACAAGCCAAGGCAATTCTAGAAGATTCTGGAGATTTTTCGACAAAAAGGAAATCTTCTATAAATCTTTTTATCTGCCTGGTCTCTGTGTCGATCGACACCACCCTTGGTGTCGGTCGACATGGAGGTAAAAATATGGCATTTCTTCTGTGATCACTCCACCTCAAATCTGTTTTGACTCATTTGACTCCAAAAGCTCCATAATGTCTAACTCATACAAGAACCTGCAAAGACTCTAAAAGACTCGAAAAACAATGAAAAGACTTGATAAAGACTACATATATCATGGCTAAAAACTGGTAAAAATCATGATATATCAAGATACTGGTACATCGAAATCAAACTGATCTCTCACCGAAAAACGTTTTAGTCACCACTCGTATCATTTTCCTACAGCGATATTTAGCGAAGACATCTCTAACTTGGTAACCGCATCAGTTCCTTTCGATTCTTTCTTCACAATATTCTGTGGTCTTTTCTTCGGATGCAAAGTTGGTGAATCTTCATCTTTTTGTTGAGGCTTCCCAAATAAGCTTCAGATGATGCACCATCCGGGTCATCAAAAATATCAAATATGCTATCAAATTCGTCACCCTCTTCATCTTCAACGTTGTCTTCTTTTTAGTACTTTCCATCATTGCTCTCCATATCTTCGTAATCGCGTATCTCCTCAGATTTTGCTCGTTTACACGTATAGTTATAACTTCATCTACAGATCTCCCTCTGTATTCTTCTTTACTTAACTCCTCTTCTGAGACATGATTGAATGGTCGTTTCATCTTCTCCTTCGATTTATCCTTCTGAATAACTTCACTGTCCTCTTTCTCTGTAACTTCTACGGAAAAACATAGTTGATCGCTCTTTCTTAAGCTTAGAAAACCTCTCAATTGACGAGAATTACATATATAAATCGGTGGAGTATCGAGCACCATTTTTTCAAAGTCTTGCTCGGGAACATGTAGCTCAGCTGAATCTTACATCTTTGCTCATCTAACCCATAATCATCCATTATTATCTGCAGAAGATCGACGAATGTTGTCTGTTCAGTGACATCTAGAACTCTACACCCTTGCTTGTCAGCGTTGAAAATATATCTATTTTTCTAGAGCCATTTTCCGCAAACAATAATAACAGGGTCCATTATTATATCACTCCAAAGTTTAGATAAGAAGGTAGATGAAGGATGAAGAAGAGAGATGAATGATGAAGAAGATAGATGAACAACAACTATGAAGAAGAACAATGTTAATGATGGCAGCTAGACTAAACCTAATTCTAGAGCTGATGTAATTGCTGACATGGAAAACATGCGACCAAAAGAACATATAAAGCAGCCATTAAACAAAACAATAAGTATGCCGTCATTGAAAGACTATAGAAGTAATTATAAGAGTTTATAAAATCAGCCATTAAACACACATAAATCAGGTGAGAGAATTAAGTCAGCCGCTACATTGAGTAAATCTGTCGCCAAAAATATTCTATTACAATAATTACTTTATCACTACTTAGTCAGCCGTAATTAATCCGACTTTTTAGTTAATCGGCTTTTAAATGGCAGATCTACAGTAAGTCAGCCACATTAAGCTGGCATAAATCTGCTGCTTTAAAATAAGCCAGCCAAATATGTCAGCTGGATTATCGCTAAATCAGTCAGCCAAATATAAGTCAGTCATGTCAAAGCAATAAGTTAGCCAACATTTCCATAACTCGGTCGTTGGAATAAAACTCAACTGTGTCGTATACATTTAAATCAACCAATATCTCATAAATCAGTCAAAGTTTTTATAAGTCAGCCGTGTCGTGTACATATAAATCAGCTGATGTCTCATAAATCAGCCAATGTTTTATAAGTCTGCTATGACTTCAGGCTGATTAAGGCATATAAATCAGCCAACAAGTTAATAAGTCAGCCGTTAACTTAAATTGGCTGCTCATCCAATAAATCAGCCGTTAATAAGGCGGAAAAAATCTGCGGCAGACTTTCATAATACACATAGGCAGTTTTATGCCACGTAGGCGGGATGCCTGTTTTTCCGCTGAAGTGGAAAAAAATTAGTAATGGCATTTGTGTGATAATATTTTTGTTATCAAATATTTAGAAAGGCAGTTTGGGTACTGAAAACATTTAAGTAATAAAAAAAAGATTTAATGCATCCTGGTCACTTCACCTAAATTTTGTATTGTTTAAGTAAACTTCCCATATTTAAATTCCCTGAGGATGTTCATCTCCAGTCTCCATTCCGCAGAATGTTAAACAAAATCATTGGTGTGAATAGAAACCGAATACATAGGTTTGAATGTGTTTAAGCTAGGTGTTGTATGCAGTCTTATCGAAATATACAGCCTTGGATCTTAATTAATGTTTTGGTATTAGTCTAGACGTCATCATTTGACTGACGTTAATGCTTACATCATCTCTATTTTGGTTATTTTCTTCATCATTGGTATAGTAGAAGATAGACAACAGCAAGGTCGTTTGTCTAATAATGAAAGTCTAAAAGCATTCTCATTGCATAGAACCTTTTATAATCTCTCACATATATTATTTTAATCATTTTGATATAGTTTAATTGTTTATTTAAATTTTAAATTAAAGAAAGAAAAAAAAATTCTATTGATACATGTGTAAAATGAGTTTCTACATGATATTTCAAAGTTTACAGTTAAAATTTTTTTTTTTTTAGTGAGAACTTCACTGCAGATGCTCTAAGCAAGTTATACAACGTTTTGAGGAAAGTACATATGATAAAGTGATGACCAAATTTGAGAAGATATAAACCATTATGATGAGGGGCAAAAAGCTTCTATACATGGAAAAATGTTTTTAAATGTCATGATGAAACTAAACAAGATTACTTAGAGATGAGTTAAGAACTTTGAAGTAAATGCATAACCATAATAAAATTATATTCAATTTCTCTTAGTTAGTCGAACTGCACACTTCGGGGATGTTGTTCGGCTATAAACCACAAAAGTTCTAAAATATTTATAAAATAAAATGTTTAAAATAAACATAATCTTCTAAACTTTTGTTGAACCAATAATGACGAAACACACACAATTTTGTCACCAAAATGTAGCAAAGAAAAAACAAAATATTGTTCTTTTCTCCCTAACGACAATAAATTATATAGGATCATAATGCTATATATATTTATATATATTAAAGTAGTTCATAATCTTCTATCATAAGTAGAAATAATAAAGAGTATAAGATAACGAGTCCACCGAGGATTGAAAAACGTTGATAGAAACGACAATGGCAATAATTCATTTCTCTTTTTTTGGCTAGCTAATAATTTTTTATGTTCCATAAAAATCTAGAAAAAATCTATTAAAATTTTTCTTAGAAAATAATATTTTTAATAAAGAAAAGAAAGTTATGTATTGAGTATATCCGCTATGAAAAAAATAAAAAACAATTTTTTCCCCATCAAATTAGCTACGTTTGCACTTTGCAAATGCTCTTTTGATGGTTGTCGTTGGACAATCAGTGTATGCACATAGAGCTATAAGAGCTATAAGAGTCTCTAAAAAGTTGTCATGCCCACTTGGTGATTTCTGATTTTAGTGAATAAGAAAACGAGAAGGCGTGGGAATAGAGAGTAATATCAAAGTGGGCCGGGAGCAATGAATCAAGTTGTTTAAGAAGTGGACTGGTCCAAGATTTGCACGTTTGAATTTGATTTTTAGACTTTATCTTGTGCTATTTTATGATTTTCTATAAGACGTTTTAAATCAACAGGTTTTGTTAACAAATGTTTTGCAGTGGCAAACAAATCCATTACTGTTCCAATTTAGCGTTAGCAAATTTATTTTTGCTCACATTAACAACAAGTTTTTCCCAATGATCAAACAACAGCTTTCACACAAACTATTTAGATTATTCTATTTTATGTACCCTAGTTTAACAGAAATATCTTTGTGTCTCAACAAGACCAAACACTTCTTCTTAAAGCCAACGTCACTTACTTTTACTTCTCTACTTTTCTTTCTTTTTTCGTAAAGAAAAGGAGATCAATTATCACATACATGGAAAAAAATAAACATTACATCTTTTTTTCAAACAAATAAACATTAGATTTAAGTAAACAGTTATAACAATTTTTTTCGTCCGTTCGTATGAATTGAGTCAATTTAATTAACCCCACTCTAGTGTATTGCACGAAAAATCAGCAATGGCTACAATTGTTTCGGTAAATTAATAAATAATATTTTCTCTAAATAAAAAATCAAAATAACTGTTGTTGAATTATGACAACTTTTTAAACAAGTTTTTCTCTTATTTGTTTCCTTTTTTTGTCTGTGAAAAATCCATTAAAATTTCAATGCAGGAAAAAATGCCAAACATTTGTCATGGGAATTTTGTGGCAAATTGTCCCAAATCAAGTTTTTCATTAGCTAAAAGTTTTACTGTTTAGGAATTGCGTCACATATTGTAACATTTTCTAACTGTGAATTTTGGATGTAGGTCCTAGTTTTCAGAGATCCGAAATCAGCTTTTAGTTTACTCTGTTTAGATATATTCCTCTTTCCAAATGGACTTTAAATTAATGTTTTCTTTTCTTATGGGAACCATTAGACCAAGAGCCATGATATCTACACAATTTACTTCATATTTTCATTCCATTTAGCCTTTTTCTTAATCTTTTCTTTTAGTCTTTACATCATAATTGTGTATTTTTAGCCTTAGATTGCATATTTTGCATTTTAGGCTCATGTAATCCTCTTTACTTAGGTGAAGTTGAAGTGAACCAAAGAGGCAAGCCAAGGGAGTCTAAAAGAATCAAAAGAGAGGATTGAGCAAAGGTATTGAGTGCAATGTCCATAGCTAGCAACCAAGGGGGAACAGATAGGATATCGCGGGCATGCGTAGCGACCAAGCGTGGTTGCTGAAAAAGCAAAAAAATGTCCAGATGAGTTTAGCGGCTGAATGTAGCGACCTAGCCACGTCGCTGGAGTGTAGTGGTCAGAAGCAGCGCATCACCAGGATGCTGGAGATTGGAGGAGTTGACGAGATGGAGTGTAGTGGCCGAATGTAGCGACCTTCGTACGCTGCTATGATCCAGTGACCAAGTCCCAACGACCTTGCATGGTCGCTGAACCATTCCGAATTATGCCAATTGATTTCTAAACCAGTTTATTAGTTTTATGGTTATGTGTTAAACCAGTTTTATTGCTTTCCCTATAAATAGCCTTCAAGACCTAATTAGAAGGGGATACTTGTTTCTAGAGGTTCTCTCTTTGCCTCTTTTAAGTCTTAAAAACTCTTTGTATGAATCACTTTGATTTCAAATATCAAATCTATTTCTTTTCTTAAATCTTTCACCTATTCTCTGATTAATCATGATTATGCATCTATCAAACCAACTGATTTGTGTTTTCATGAGTATAAGTGAGTAGTCATTTAGATGAGTTTAGGGTTGTGTTGATTGTGATGATTTTATGAGTTAATGATGATGTCTAAAACTATATTTTAGATAATATTTCATTTAGGTTGTTAGTAATGCTAGATTAAGGTTGTAATTGAGAAATCTAGATGATTAGTATTTTATGTCCGAAAGGTGTTCGATGAAATACTTGAGAGAACCTAAATGTGCTTTTCATGCTTAGCCTATGGAAATAGTTAATTAGGGTGATTAGTGGTTAAGTTAGACATAATTATTAATGCTCATTAGTCTTTGAATTGTGAATGGAAGTTGTTGATGATTCATTGATTAGTTTAGAGATTAATGCCATGGAAGTGGATTAGTCTATATAGTGATCCTAAGCCTAGGATATCTCTTTAGTATCTCTTTAGTATAATCAAACATTCATCATCCCATCTAAGTCATTGTCATTCCCGAGACTCATCGCTTTTCTTATTTGATTTCTAAAACCGTTTTTAGTCATTTTCCGCTTTTTTTACTTTGAATTTAGTTTCTAAAACATAAACTTTTATTTGCTTAGATAAAAATAGGGCTTGCATTCTTATTGTGTTGTTCTAGTTTTCTCGTGGATTCGGTACCCTTTATGCTCAATAGCATATAAGTTTATTTGATAACCTTGGTTGCAAAACCGAACTATCTTGTTTCGCGAATAGGATTTGGTCTTGTTTCGATTTGGTCTTGTTTCAAAACTAAGCCTTTATTTTATTTTATTTTGTTTTTCACTAACCTTTAATCTCTTTGTTTAGCTTGTGATCTTTTCTCCCTAGGTTTATGAACTTGCGAAGTCACTGGACAACAAACCAAGTTGAGCAAGTTAAAGACCTCCGTATATTGGAAAGAGAACTTGCTAGAGCAAAGAGAGAACGAGAGCGGTTGGTTCACTTGAATAGATTAGGAGTAAACATGGACAACGATCTTCCTCCGGTTGGTCAAGGAAATGGTCAAGAGAATTTTGGTAGAGTAATTGGAGTCTATGATGAACCAAACATCCATGGGAATAGGACCGGTATTAGACCTCCACCTGTTGGAAACAACAACTTTGAGATCAAGGCTAGCTTAATGAACATGGCCCAACGTTCCAAGTTTCATGGTCTACCAATGGAGGATCCATTGGATCATCTAGATTATTTGATATGTTGGGTGGAACGGTTAAGATCAATGGAGTATCCGAGGATGCTTTTAAGCTTAGGCTCTTTCCATTCTTACTTGGAGTGAAGGCACACCAATGGGAAAAGAATCTCCGTCAAGACTCTATAAAATCTTGGGATCAATGCAAAAGAGTGTTTTTTACCAAGTTCTTCTCTACATCTAGGATGGCAAAGCTAAGGAATGCTATCTCAAGTTTTTGTTAAAAGGAGAATGAGAGACTTTGTGAAGCTTGGGAGAGGTTTAAATGATATGCATCACAATTTCCACACCATAACTTCTCAAAGGAATCTTTGTCGAGTACACTCTACCGCGGAGTCTTGCCTAAGTACTGGATGTTATTGGATACCTCTAGCAATGGACAAGGCGCGGATGATGGAATGTTGTTGGTGGAATACTTGGCTCAAAGTGATGGTAACTAAGGTGATGATTACGATCGTACATTAAGAGATGGTGTTGAAGTGAATGATCAAAACCATAAGGAGATTAAGGCATTGAACGAGAAGATTGACAAGTTCATCCAAGCTAATCAACGATCAATCAACTATTAGGTGAAAGTGGTGGGTTTCAAGGTTATCAAGATGTTGGGATTGAAAGTTATGTTGCGCAACAAGAAAAAAATAAACTATATAGGCAATCAAAGCCAAGGTTACAACAAGGGATTCAATCCAAACTATAAGAGTCATCCCAGTTTCTCCTATAGGAACCCCCAAATGTTGAGAATCCCCAAGATCAAACCTACGCACCATCAAGCAACAAGGGTTTCAACCAATGCCTCAATTCTCCAACCAATAAAACTCATCTATTCAACTGCCTCCTCAAGACAATGAGATGAATGCAACGTTGAAGAAAATCTTAGAGGGACAAACTAAGGGTTATGATGAAGTTGGTAAGAAGTTTTTTGAGATGCACAACAAGATGGATGGTATGTATAATGATCTTGATGGTAAGATCAATAGCTTGGCTTCTCATATGAAGACCATTCATCTCGAGGTCGCTCAAGTCTCTTCTAGATCCACAAACCCAAGTGAGTATTACCAAGTAAACACCAAGCTAATCCCAAGGATTTTTGTAATGCTATTCTCACAAGTATTGAGAATTACCATGAAAGGGATTAAGAACAGCTCTCTAGACTTTTCTATGGCGTGAATGGTGAAGATTTGGTTGGTAAGAACGAAGCTAAGGTGGAAGTGAGCACTAACAAAAATACAAGGCTCCCATGGTTGAAAAGAAAAAAGCACCAAGAGTTGAGATATCTCTTTATGAGCCTCCACTACCATTTTCAGGCAGATTCTATACCAAAGCACAAAAGAAGGTACTTTCAAGCTTCAAGGCAAGTATGAATGAGATTGAGGTTCTATTGCCTTCTATGAATAACTTGTAGCAAGTGCCAATCCACAAGAAGTTCATTCAAGCCATCCTTGATAAACAGGTGAAGGTAGAGGAAGTAATGAGGTTATATGAACCACGAAGTGAATCAACACTTGCACCAAAGAGTATTCCAAAGCTTAAGGATCACAGTACATTCCTCATTTCTTGCTCTCTTTGAGATCCGAAAGTTGATAATGCCTTGTGTGACTCTGGAGCGAGTGTGAACGTCATGTCCCTTGAAATGATGAAGAGTCTCGGTTGTAAAGGGATGGAGGAACACTCATCTTTGATCATGTATGGAGATGCTTCTTCAAAACCTCCACTTGGATTGCTTGAAGATTATCCTCTTATGGTTGAAGATTGTTCAATCCCCACGGATTTCATGGTTGTGGAGAGACCAAAACCCCACAAGCTTCCTCTCATTCTCGAAACCCCGTTTCTCAACATGGCGGGAGCAAGCATCGACTTCCCAAATCAAGAGTAACTCTTTTCCACGTGAATCCAAATTTTTCCTATCCAATTAGGCCTTCCTCTACCATGTTTTGTGGAACAATCACTAAGGAAGAGCCAAGAACTTTGAATGATCAATATGAGGAGACCAAGGCTATGATTGTGAAGAACCAAGGAACTCTAAAGCTTAATGAGGAATTCTTAGATGGTGAATGTCTACAGTTCCTCTTTGATGGGTATGAAAAAAAAGGTAACACTAATAAGTTGGGTAAAAGGAAGCTCTTGTAAGGAACAAGAGAGTGCTAAAAGAAACCCACCCTCCCACTCTTATCAAGTCACCAATGACTCCTTCCTCATTGACTCTAACACCTTGGCAGTGCATTGATAGAATAGTTGAGTATCGAGCCAAGACCAAAGGTTGATCCAAACCTTTTTCATCGGTTAAAGCGATCCTCACACCGGAGTTGCAAGAGAAAGGTTCTTAAAGGGTCAATGAATTGATGAAAAAACTCCTCACACTCACATTCAACAACTCCTCAAATCTCTCCTCTCCCTAAGACACCCGAATAGGGAAAAGGTATGGTCATTTCCCTTATCATTGTATATACCATTCTTTTATGTCTTTTCGTTTTGCATTATGTATTTTTTGGTCTCCTTCTTGAATTTTATTTCACACCGAGACGGTGTGAAGTAAGTTTGGAGGAGAGACCCGACTTCTAATCTTGTGTTTTGTGATCTTATTTTCTTTTTTGCATATTTGAGGCTCATGCATACACTTATTTGAATAGATAAATCCAAAATATTTAAAAAAATTTCAAAACACAAAAAGAAGCATGTAGTATCATTTGCATATTAAGATTGAGTCTAGAAGCATTTAGACTTGCATATGCATATGAGATTCTTGCCTTGTAGAAGTTCATGCTTAGGATTAAGATCGTTGCTCTTAGTCATGGTTATTTGTTGTTTGAGCATCTTTAAAATAATGAAAAATCCATGCTTGGACCTTTGCATCTTTCGAAATATAACTTCTAGTTTTGTGAAGCTTGCATGATCTTCAAAGCATCTCTATGAACTTGAACTTTAACTTTGATTAAATTTTCTCACTTAGGGGTTCGAAATTTGTTTTCATGGTCTTTGATCGATACTTCCGGTTTTGCTTATCCCTTTTACCACTCTTTACTAAACCGGATATTTTTTTTTTTAAAATGGTTCCCCACCTTTTACCTAAGCCCTTCCTTATAAACCTTCTTTGAATTTCTTGAGTGAGGTCTTTGTTTTTTGATGTTAGATGGGCAAAATCTAGGAGTATCAGAAATGACAAGGCTTGACCTCCATTAAGAACTAGACTCTAAAATCTTAAGAGCTAGCATTTAGGTTGACAAGAAAGGAAAGATAGGTAGTTTTGTTAGTGATTGAGAATGAGTGATTGAGAAATGAGTAAAAGAAGGAAAGAAAGTGAGAATGAAAAGAAAGAATCTCTAGGAATCAAAAAGATGAAACAAGGATAGAATCTAGCAATAAGAAATGTACCTTGAAGCTTCCCCCAAAAGTTAAATGTGTAGAAAATTAAAGAAAAGCTTGATATAATAATCAAATAATAGAGGAGCCAAGGGAAAACATCAAGTAAAAAGAAGAGTCATTGGTTAGAAAATAAAGAAAAGGATCCCTTAGAGAGTCGTAAAAGAGACTAAAAGATGGTGTGAGATTAGTCAAGATTAGTAAAGAAAAATATTGTGGGTTTTAGCCTCTAAAAGAGAGGTTGGGGATGGGAATTTTTAGATGTCAAGAGTTTAGGATTGGGTAGAACAATGGAGGTTAAACTTGTACACATGAATTGTTCCCTTTCTTAGATAGATTTTTCCTAATGTCTAACATCCCTTTTTAATTTGAGAAAAACCCACCAATTGCATAAAACCAATTCATTTCTTTAGCCTTTCTCATCAAACCGACTGAGAGCGATTGAGATTCCCTAAGTGAGACCGCATTAAACACCTTAATAAATGTTAAAGACATGTCTTCTATTTGATTATGAGTCTTTGCTTGAGTTTAGGAGTTGCAATAGAATTTTTCATTGAGATGAACATGTAGAAGTACTAAAGAGTAAGGTTTTTGTTCTTGAAACATTTAAGTATCTTTGAGAACAATGCGTTTAATCCTTCGTTTGATACTTTTGGTTTGAATCCCCTTTTTCACACTTCTTTCTCGACTTGTTTCTTATTGTTTGCTTGAGGACAAGCAAGAGATAAGTTTTGGAGAGTTGATATCTACACATTTTACATCATATTTTCATTGCATTTAGCCTTTTTCTTAATCTTTTTTCTTAGTCTTTACATCATAATTGTGCATTTTTAGTCTTAGATTGAATATTTGGCATTTTACGGTCATGTAGTCCTCTTGTTGCATTTTTCATTGCTTTTATGTCCTCTTTACTTAGGTGAAGTTGAATGAACCAAAGAGGCAAGCCAAGGAAGTCTAAAAGAATGAAAAGAGAGGATTGAGCAAAGGTATTGAGTACAGCGCCCATAGCCAGCGACCAAGGGGGAACCGATACGATCCAGCAGGCATGCGTAGCGACCAAGCGTGGTCGAAGGAAAAGCACCAAAACGTCCATATATATGAGTTTAGCGGTCGAATGTAGCGACCTAGCCACATCGGTAGAGTGTAGTGGTCAAAAGCAGCAACATCACCAGGCCCTAGAGATTGGAGAAATTAACCAGATGAAGTGTAGCAGCTGAACGTAGTGACCTTGCTATGCCGCTATGATCCAGCGACCAAGTCTCAGAGAACTTGCATGGTCGCTGAACCGATCTAAATTATTACAATTGATTTCTAAACCAGTTTATTAGTTTTATGGTTATGTGTTAAACCAATTTTATTGCTTTCCCTATAAATAGACTTCAAAACCTAATTAGAAGGGGATGCTTGTTTCTAGATATTCTCTCTTTGCCTCTTTTGACTCTTAAAACTTCTTTGTATGAATCTCTTTGATTTTAAATATCAAATCTATTTCTTTTCTTAAATCTTTCACTGATTCTCTTATTAATCATGATTATGCATCTATCAAACCAATTGATTTGTGTTTTCACGACTATGAGTGAGTAGTCTTTTAGATGAGTTGAGAGTTTGGTTGATTGTTATGATTTGATGAGTTAATGATGATGTCTAGTACTATATCTTAGGTAATCCTTCATTTAGGTTGTTAGTAATGCTAGATCAAGCTTGTAATTGAGAAATCTAGATGATTAACATTTCATGCTTGGAAGGTATTCGATGAAATGCTTGAGAGAACCTAAATGTGCTTTTTATGCTTAGTCTATGGAAGTAGTTTATTAAGGTGATTAGTGGTTGGATTAGACATGATGATTAATGCTCATTAATCTTTGAATTGAGAACGGAAGTTGTTGATGATTCATTGATTAGTGTAGAGATTAATGTCATGGAAATGGATTAGTCTAGATAGTGATCCTAAGCCTAGGATAGTGTTCTTAATGTGTCCTTAGCATCATCAAACATTCATCATCTCATCTAAGCATCATCAAACACTCATCGCTTTTCTTATCTGATTTCTAAAACCGTTTCTAGTCATTTTCTGCTTTCTTTTACTTTGAATTTAGTTTTTAAAACACAAACTTTTATTTGCTTAGATTAAAATAGGGCTTGCATTATTAGTGTTTTGTTAGTTTTCTCGTGGATTTGATACCTTTTAAGCTCAATAGCATATAAGGTTATTTGATAACCTTGGTTGCAAAACCGAACTATCAAGCCACAAGACAATATTGTAATCTTTTGCCACTATTTTGTAAAAACAATTATATATATTAAATTGACTCACTTAAAATTATAACTTAATGAATTTGGGCAAAGAAAATTATCATTTAGATGGTAAATTCATTTTTCAAATCCCAAATCCACCCCATGAATGGTTTCTCCTCTAAATTCCAAAATGTGATATTTGACCGTGAGCCAAACTAGTTACTTCGGACTTCCATTTTCATTTAAATGAACCCTGATTTTTATATTCCAATATGCGAACCCTGATTATAACCGATCATTCCGATGAACGTCTTCATTTGAAAAACCCACCGAAAAAAGTGTCAAAACAATTTTCTCAAAAACAAGTTCCAACACGACTACCATAGCTTGATCTTTCATGATTTTATGAGGAGATGAATAGTGAATTGGTCTTAGCTCTATCTCTTTTTGTTGATTATTTCAATAAATGGTTACATATTTGTTTGATCTTTGGCATGAAACAGTTAGGGCTTGTCCAAGCTCAGTAAAAATATTTGAAAACTTGAACAAAGAAAATAAATGGTTAATAAAATTTATGAACAAGCTCAATAAAATATCATGTACTCTTCTTGATAAGTGACACTCTTAATCAAAATTAGATTTAAAATACATTGATGTTATACAATTTAACCAAGGAAAATTTTCATAAAAATACACCAACTATTTATCGATTTCCATTTAAATACACAAATTTTTGGGATACTCAAAAAATACATTAATTAATTGTTCTTCTCTTATAATACACATATTTTTTAATTGTATCTATTTAACACACATGAATTGACATAAAAGTATGTGTATTATAACAGAAAAACAAAAATTAGTTCGTGCATATTTTTGGATATCCAAAACTTTTGTGTATTTTAATAGAAATCGATAAACTCTTTAACTATATATATATAATGTGTACTTCTCTTGTAGTTGACCCCCAAAAAAAAAAGATTACTTGTCTTGTCTGAAAATTTTGTTCATTGTTTTTTTTAATTTAGTCATATTTCCCGCCACCATAATAAGTTAAAATTGTGAGTAGTTAATGTTGTAAGATACGATCTTGAACTCTTTTCTTTATGTGCTTTTAAAAATTATATTGGGACTGAATCATAATTATTTTGACTGGTATAGGTTAATTCAGTACTACCGATATGGACGGATGGACCATCAATCCACTAAGAAGCTAAGGGACCATCTTTTCTGAAGTGAAGAAATAGGATCGCGACTACCACTTCCTACACAGCCGTGAAAATATTTTCAACATCATTCATGCTTTTTAACCCATGTTTCTTTCTCTAAGTGGACTAAGCAATCAATTTGAAATCTATATATTGAATTTGAAAGTTTAACAAAAACATAAACGAAAAGTCCTGGCTATGAATATTTCAAGTTTCTTAGTACAACAAATTACACTTTAGTAACACACAAAAAAACTAATAATTTTCCATGATTATGATTGAGTGCTGATAAGGAAAGTATTTTACACTAAACTCTTCATTATGGCGAAAGTTTGATTCTTGTTCTTGATAGTCTATATTATTTTAGAACTAGTTGTACATTCTTTCACATTTCAACATTTATGACAGAGGCGAATTTAGAAATCATATTTACCCTGGGGAAAATTATAAAAACTGTTAGATTCTTCTATAAAGTTGGATCAATAGGGAATATAAAGTTTACAAAATTACGCTAATCTAAAAACTTTTATGTGGGGTGCATGCCTCTCCCATTCCTTACCTACATCCACCACTGATTATATATTTTGTTAAGTTTTATGGACTTCCGATTCAATATCAGTTATCAAATAAATAGATTAATATGTCTTCTATATATTAGTGTTAGTCCTTTTTAGTTTCTGATGTAAATCCTAACTAAGTTGTGTTTTACCTACATCAGAATCTTTTCATAGTACATTCAATTATCCACATGTGTTTCACAGTCCCTCACATAAATGATTCTAAAGCCTTATAGCATCATCTACACCCTATTCTAACATAGATCACAAATATTCGTTAGGAAACCTAAGTGGGACGCTCGCTAGATATGTTCTTCATCACAGTGTCGATTTTAGGTCGTCTATATATACATAAGTAAAAGACCATTGAAAGATATATTGATAGGGTTCTAAACTCTTATACATTTCTTGGGAAAATTAGTATGTCTTCATGTAAGATTCGAATACTTAATAAAATGATAAAAATTTCAATTGGGAACAAGTTAGTTTTACTTAGTTAACAGTGCTTAATGACTTTTGATGCTCCAATAAACCCATCAACCTCTTAGATTGATCTTTTAAATATTCATTGAACTATATTAGAGACAATATCTTATGGTCGGTTTGGCAGACGGATGTACTGGCTCGTCATCATCATCATTGGATAAGATGACAATGACTTCTCTGTTCTCCAAAGACATACTAGCTAGATGATCACCAAGAAAAAAAAACTATGAATTTGAAGATGAAAACGCATAAAACACTGTAAGTCTGATATAATAATCATAGAACATTTTAAAATTTAGAAAATAAAATTCAAATTTCTTAATTTTTTTAGCTACATTAACTATTTTTACTCATAAATGAAATAACAACACAATAAGAAATTTTTGAAAAAAAACTAATAAGAATAGTTTGAATAGAGATTAATAACTCAAGTTTGGTAATTGTTCCCAGACCTATTTCAGAGTGATGGAACTTCAAAATAAGACATGTTAAAGTGTCGTAAACATCGACCAATTGAATTCACAAACTACAGGGGGATTTTGTGTTTTCTAGGAGGACCAACTTATGCAAGACGAAGTTGAGGAGAAGCTAAGATCAAAGTATGGAAGAGAGAAGGACGAACAAGAAAGTCCAGGATAATCTCCTGAAATTCAAATCGATCCTAGAGGCTTGAAGAAAGTATATAACGTGTGAGCCTATGAAATTGGATCAAGAGAAGTTCATACGAAAAAAAGTTCGTCCAAAAAGCCAATATCCATCAAAATATATATATTTCGTAATATAATTTTGTAATATTATAAATATATATATATTTCGTATTATGTTTTTGTAATATTATAAATATATATATATATTTTTGTAATATACTTTTGTGATATATTTTGTAATATTATAAAAAATATATATATTTCGAAAAATATTTTTGTAATATTATATATATATATATATATCGTAATATATTTTTGGAATATATTTTTGTAATATATTTTCGTAATATATTTTGTAATATTATAAAAAATATTATATATTTTGTAATATATTTTGTAATATTATTAAAAATATTTTGTAATATATTATAATATATTTTGTAACATATATAAAAATATATATATATATATCATAATATATTTTTGGAATATATTTTTGTAATATTATTATAAAAAAAAAGAAAATCTTTCTGAGTTAGAGGTTTAGAAACTATTCAAAAAAATTATAATTGAAAGTATATTTAAATTTTTAATATTATAAAATATTATCTCACCAAATCTTTAAAAAAAGGTATAAATGGACAAATTGGACGAAAAACATCTTTTATATCCAAATTTCCCTTCAATTTATTATGAATGGAATGAGAGAAATGTAAATAAAACAAACAATGCCATGAAGTGTTCTGTACCATGAAAAATGCATGAGAAGACAGGCTAGGGAGCAATTCTCGGAAAAGACCGACCACAACTAAACGACAAACGTTACTATAAAAATATAATAAAATTTGAATCATATCATGAACCGTTACAAGACACGAAAAATTTAATAGTGAATAGTTCAAGAAAATCAAGCTAATTACTGAAAAAATAACGTTTAAAAAACTAGTTTCACATGTAACCCGCAAACATACACACACACAAATAGATGTTTGACATGATTAAAAGTTAATAGTGAAAAATATATGTGTACTTAAAACTAATACAAGTTATTTCTTGGTAAAAATACAAACTCTTGGGAGTGCATTAGTGAATAACGCATTTTGTTAAAGCACTAAAAAATCTCTTTAAGTCTTTTTGTTTTGGCATACGCTCAAGAGTCTTAAAAATAAATACATAAATCATCGCAATAATTGAAAGCACAGTAAAACTAAATTCTAAACCTCTTAAAAGAGTAAAAAAAAACACTAGTTGTGATAAGATGGCGGGCCCTTTCATTCGGTCTTCTTTGTTTTGATACCATATATAGAGAAATTGGAAGAAGCTGATTAAAACCAAAACAGTGGAACTAACTAAATAGTGAAAAACACAAAGGATGGCTAAAGTGTTGACACTACTTGTTCTCCGACTACTCATGAATTTCTTACTTATTGGTTGGATTTCTTTATGGATCATAAAACCAACCACTCTTTGGATACAATCATGGCATCAAGCTGAAGATACTATCAAACAAACTCTCTTCGGCTATTACGGTAACTCTCAACTTAAAACCATTATTTTAGTTCCATGTTTATCTCTAATTTCTGTAATCATAACTTATCAGGTCTCAACTTTGCTGTGTTCTCATTACCTCCTATTGCTCTATCTATAATTGGACTCATTTACTTGAGTTTATTACCACAATATCATCGTTCAACAAGGTAATAAAACTTTGACCAGTTAAGTTGTTGATAAAAAGTAACTAAAGATAAACCTTTGATGTAGGGGAGGGAGAAGTGTAGCTTTTACTATCTCAAGACCAGCCATTATCAATAGATTCATTGGAATCGTGTCTTGTTTCGAGATCATTGCTCTTCTTATATTCTTGCTCTTTCTATCTTGGACCTTCTACACTCGCGTCTCTAATGACTTCAAGAAGCTCACGCCTGTCAAAACTATGAATTTTAACTTGTAAAATCTCTCTCCAATTCCAAATTCTACAGCATTTTCTATACAAAGTTGTTAAACATTGTGAATTATTATTATATGTTTTCAGATGGCAGCTTAAGTATTATAGACTTGCTACAAGGTTTGGTCTATTAGCCGAAGCATGTCTCGCTTTTATTCTTTTCCCTGTCTTGAGAGGACTCTCGATGTTTCGATTACTCAACATTGAGTTTGGAGGTTCTGTAAGATATCATGTGTGGCTTGGGACCGGTTTGATCTTCTTTTCTTTGGTTCATGGTGGAAGCACTTTGTTCATATGGACTATTACTCATCACATAGAAGAAGAGGTAAAACTATTAATAATAACACATTTTCTTAGAAAAATCTTGAATTAATGTTCATGACTCTTTCTTGTGGTAAAAAAAAAAACAGATTTGGCAATGGCAAAGAACGGGTCGAGTATATATAGCTGGAGTGATAAGTCTTGTAACTGGTTTAGTGATGTGGATCACATCACTTCCGCAAATTCGAAGGAAACAATTTGAAGTTTTCTACTCTACACATCATTTTTATGTAGTATTTCTTGTAACTTTCTTGTTTCATACTGGTGATCGTCACTTCTATTGGGTCTTCCCTGGAATCTTTCTTTTTGGACTTGACAAGATACTTCGGATTGTCCAATCACGATCCGAAACTCGCGTTCTTTCCGCCTGCCTCTTTTCTTGTAAAGCTATTGAGCTTGTCTTGCCAAAGGACCCAAGTAAGAAATTTGATTTCTCTCTGTTTTTAAGATTACACATAAAAAAATTGTTCTATTCTGGTGAATTATTGTGCTATTTTGCAGGTCTGAACTATGCTCCCTCGAGTTTTATATTCGTGAACATTCCGTTGATCTCGCAGTTACAATGGCATCCGTTTAGTATTACATCGAGCTCCAGTGTAGACAGCCACACATTGTCTGTTATGATGAAATGTGAAGGAAAATGGACAGACTCTGTTTATAACAAAATAGAAGAAGCTGCAAATTCTCAGAACAAGATTAACAACTTAACCGTAAGGGTTGAAGGTCCTTATGGACCTACCTCGGTCGATTTTCTCAGGTTGTTAAAACACTCTCTAGATCAGCACAATTTCGATATACTGTTCAAAACTTGAAATTATTGTTCTGTTTGGCAGGTATGATAACCTCTTTCTTGTTGCTGGAGGAATCGGAATAACTCCATTTCTAAGCATATTGCAAGAACTTGCGTGCGAAAACCGACTCAAATCTCCCAAGAGAGTGCAGCTCGTGTTTGCAGTTAGGACATTCCAAGACATTAACATGTTGCTTCCAATATCCTCTATACTCTTTAACCCAATCAAAAACTTAAACCTCAAGATAAAAGTTTTTATCACCCAAGAGAAAAAGCATTGCGATGGAACAACAACATTGCAAGAGTTCTTGGCTCAATCACAAGTTCAGTCTATTCATCTCGGAACTGAGGATGACTATTCAAGATTCCCAATTTGTGGACCTGAAAGTTTCAGATGTCTTGCCACATTAGTCATTATAACTGTGCTTACATTTCTCGGCTTCTTGATAGGTTTAAGCCATTTCTTTATACCTTCTGAACACAAGAATCATTCAATGGTTATGAAATTAGCTTCTTCAGGAGCAATCAAGACAGCTAAAGAAAAGGTTCCTTCCTGGATTCCAGATTTGGTTATCATCGCATCTTATGTTATAGCTATAACAATTGGAGGATTAGCTGCAACTATTCTACAATGGAGACGACATAAAGAAGCACCAAGAATGTCTAAAGAAGTAAAATCAGAAGAAAGAAACTTCACTGAGTTAATACCAATTGCTCCTATTGAGGAACATGAGATTCATATCGGAGAAAGGCCAAAATTTGAAGGTACTGGTTGGTTAAAATTTCAATATTTTGAGTAATATTGTGTCTAAGGTTCTATGGTATTTTTTGTAACACAGAGATGTTGTTGGAGTTTGAGAAGAACTTGAGAAGATGGTCAAGTATAGGAGTGTTGGTATGTGGACCAGAGTCAATGAAAGAAGCCGTGGCATCGATGTGTCATCAAAGGCCTCAATGTTTTGGAGTAGATGATTCAGGGAGAAGCCAAAAGAAGATGAATCTCAATTTTCATTCTCTCAATTTCAACCTCTAATCTAAAAGCCCTTTTCTAAGTTTTGTATCACTAATTTCTCATAATCGTGTATTTGTTTTTCATCTTACAATTATATTATTTTTGGGTCTAGGATGCTTTCTTTTGTGCAAATTTGTTTTTCATTTTTTTTGTTTCTATTTAAAATTAAATGATTTGTAAATTATATTGAGACTAATATCCCACATTGGATGTGAGTAGAAATTTTAAGTGGTATATAAAGGATATGGATCAATCTACTCATAGCCAATTGGTTTTGAGTTGGAAGCCCATAATCTAATATGATATCAGGACCCGATCACATGATGCCCAATCCTATCCATCTTCCATCCGATCAAAAAATTTGGCCCGCCGATCCAAGTCCAAACATACCGAGATCAATGACTAAAAGTGTCATAATCTCGAGAGGGCGTATTGGGACTAATGTCCCACATCAGATATGGGTAGAAATCTGAAGTCGTATATAAAGGATATGGACCAATCTACTCATTGCCAATTGGTTTTGAGTTGAAAATCCATAATCTCATAAAAAATGTAAGCTCGACAGCACACCAAGTCATCAATCACTCAAGAGTAAGGCTTGCCGACTCGAGATCATCAATTTTGTGGAGATTACTTAACAAATACAACATCAATATAAAATTTCTCATCAAATTTTTGTATGAAATAAGAAATGAAAAGTTCTGTACAAGAAAAGCAATTTTGTGAGTGATTACTAGAAAATTTCATTGTTTCAATTTCTATACTCTATGCTATATTTGCTTTGTATTTCTCATTGTTATAATCAAGTAAGTTACTACCGTAAGTTTTAGTAAGGTAAGATATGTTAGTTTTTAAAGATGTAATGCTCTAAGACAAAAGAGAGGCTTTAGTTTTAGCCTATTTTCGATTCTAGAAATGAAGACAAAAGCTACTTTACTAAAAAGCGAGGATAGAGACTCGAGATCGGAGGGGATTCCGTAGAGATTCTTCCACTTCTCTACTCATCTCCTATTTCTTTATTTGGTCCATCATTTCATTTTTAATCTTCCACTTCGACATAGTCAAGTTCCTCTCCATATTGCAACACAATTACAAGCACATCTAATAATATTTTCATTAGAATAAGGGTCTTTCAAATTAATAAACTCATGAGCGGCAACAAACCCAAGCTTGGTTAGCTTTTAATAAGACCGGCTCAAGATGTAAGAAGTTATATCTAAACTTGATGTAGAGGTTGTTGTTTCCTGTACTTTGAATGTAGCTTGCTACATTCTTATTTTCTTCCATTAGAGAAAGCATCTTCAAGATGATGGTGATGGTAACAAAAACTTAAAGCAAACATAAATTAAGGGTAACAAATACAATTTACATAAAATATATGGAGCAAAATAAAATTCGTTTAGTTCAAAAAAATGTATTTAGTTCAAAGCAAAGACGACAAGGGATCAAGTAAAGTAGCTCTGATCCCTCTTTATTCATTCATATCTGATCCCCAATTTAATCCCCGAGTCAAATCCAATATTATACCATAAACAAGAGAAATAACAAAAGAAAAAAAAATCATTGGTCTTGAAAACATAGGGACCCTCACAACGAGAAGAACAAGAGTGGCGACGTGGACGAGAAGCATCCCTGTTGAGGACCACATCCCATTTGGTGTTATGAGTTTGATGGTTCAGTCCACACCTAATGTATGGAGTTTCTCCCAACACACAATGGATATGAAGAGTGGAGCTACACTCTCATGTATACCTATGGACAAGTAACCAAGTCCAGATGGGTATACAATTGAATTTTTCAAATGTATATGGTCTATAGTGGGTCAGGATCTAACAAAAGCGATTCAATCTTTTTTCATCTATCGTTTCTTGCCAAAGGGTCTGAATAGTAAAATTTTATCATCTTATCCCAAAGAAAGATGCAAAGGAGATGAAGGATTATCGACCAATATCTTGTTGTAATGTTTTATATAAGCCTATATCCAAAATATTGGCAAATCGGCTTGAATCCATTCTCTCGAGTTTCACTGCTCCAAATCAATCGGCTTTTATTAAGGACATGCTTTTGATGGAAAGGTTACTACTTACAACAGAACTAGTCAAAGGCTGTCACAAGGAAGGAGTCTTCCCTCGCTGCGCTATGAAGATTGATAATTCCAAAGCTTTGATTCAGTGCAATGACCATGTTTGCTGAATGTTCTCTCGTTTATGAACCTCTCTGAAAAATTCATTCATTGGATTATGTTATGTATCACCACAACATCTTCCTTGGTCCAAGTAAATGGTGAGTTGGCTGGATTTTTTAGAAGTGAAAAAGGGCTCAGACAGGGGTGCTCATTCTCGTCCTCTCTATTTGTGATATGTATGAATGTCTTGTCTTCTATGCTTGATATAGCTGCTGATGAACGTAAGTTTGGTTTTCACCCGAGAATTAAGAACATGAAACTCACCCGTTTGTGTTTCGCGGATAATATAATGGTTTTCTATGATGGAAAATCACGATCAATGGAAGAGATATTGGAGATTTTGAAAGATTTTGCTGCGGTCTCAGGATTACTAAGAGTCTTTAAAAATCATCTCTCTACAAGAGTCTTTAAAAATCATCTCTCTACATGGATGGTATCTCTCCCACTTCTAGGGATGCAATATTGGCTCGGTTTCCTTTTGATTATGGTTTTCTCCCTGTCTGCTATTTGGGATTACCATTGTTGACTAAGTGGATTTCTTTAGCAGATTGTCTTCCACTTGTTGAGAAGATCCGTTCGCGTAGTAGTTCCTGGAAACATCGGTTATTATTATACGAAGGGAGGCTACAATTGCTAAGCTCGGTGATCTCTAGTCTCACTAATTTCTAGATCTCAAAATTTTGGCTTCCTAGCTCTTGTATTCAGGAAATTGAGAAGATTTTTTTTTGGTTTTTCTATGATCGGGACCAGATTTGAATTCTCATAAATAAAATATTGCTTGGTCAGAGGTTTGTCGGCCAAAGACACAAGGAGAATTGGGACTAAAATCGCTTGTCATAAACAAGTTCTGTTGCTTTAACCTTATTTCGCGGATTAGGAAAAATTCTCTCTGGGTAAATTGGATCCAGATGCAGTTAATTCACTCTGGATCATTTTGGTCGATAAAGGAAAATACAAGCTTGGGTTCTTGGATGTAGAAAAAGCTCCTCAAGTATAGAACACATGCTAAGGTTTTTCTTTTGATGGAGGTTAGAAGTGGTATTCAAACTTCTTTTTGGCATAACAATTGGAGTTCACTTGGGAGACTTCATGACAATCTCGGTGATAGGTTTATTACCTTGGGAATTCAAGTTGAGGCAACAGTGGCAGATGCAATCTGGTTACACCGATCAGATAAGCCGTCAGGGGCAAGTAAAGGAATGGCACAAAGGAGATTTGGTTCTCGGGTTTTACCCCAAAATACTCGCTTCTTCTATGGCTGGATACATACAATAGACTATCTAGAGGAGATAGAGTTCTTACTTGGAACAAAGCACTGGTACCATCTTTCATTTTTTGTCAAAACCCAATGGAAAATCGAGATCACTTGTTCTTGGGCTGTAGTTTCTCTGCTCGAATTTACGATTAGTTACCTCGGTTTGACCAGCCGATTGAGGATGATATGCAGAGCTTATATCAAGACTAGTGCAAAGGAGCTTCCATAATGAACGCCAAAAATGACTTAGGAAACAAGAATCGCGACCCGACACGATTGATAATGGAAGACCATGAAATCGATAAATCTCACGGAAAAATAACTGAGCCATTTGTACTGCATCTGTTGTTTTCTTACATGCCACGAAGTGCGCCATTTTTCAAAAATGATCCACAATGACGAAGATAGAATCATTACCTCATTGTGTACGTGGGAGTCCCAACACAAAATCCATACTAATGTCTGTCCACGTATGAATAGAGACAGAAAGAGGCATGTATAACCCACTATTAGATGCATGCCCGTTAGACGTATGACGCATGACACAACGCTCTACGAAATGAGCAACATCACAACGCAAAGAAGGCCAAAAGTAAGCGTCAACTACCAACTAGAGAGTACGGTCACGACTGACACCACCCTCCTCATGCAGTTCCTTAACAAGGTTTAAGCGTAAACTACATTCGGGAACACATAAACGAGAACCAAAAAATATGAAACCCTCGTGGAGAATGCATTACTCACCTTATAGCATAAAATTTGGACGTCTAGCCACTGCATAGAACATTTGATATATGATGATTTTGGCCCATATTTACTTATGTTTTCTAGTCCTTTTTCGTGTCTTTAGAGTCGTTTTTGAGTCATATAGGTCATAAGGAAGTCTTTAAGCATGAATTGGAGTGACTGGAGCTGCTGGAGCTTTTGAAGCAAAAAGGAGTGGAATCACAGCACATTCTCCGCCGCCATAGAAAAATAAGGAACTTGATTTGACCTAATTTTTGGCGTGAATAAATAGGTCAAACCGCCTTTCAGAAAAGGGACGCTTACCTAGGAGCTGATTTCGACACCCACTTTTAGATTCTCTTGGATCTTTCTCTACTATACCTCTTTGTTCTCCATCGCCTTGCTACTCCTTTGATCGTCTCTTATTTTCGCTTTTAAGATTTGGAGGATTATCCACTACTTTGTTTGAGAAGAATTCTGAACCTTATTTTACTTTTAATATTATTCATGAATTCTTTTTATTTTATTGTTGTGTTTATCTCTTCCATGTCTAAGTAGTCTTTTAACTAGATTAGGGTTTTCAAAGGTATTCATGAGATGATAAACTGAGCACAAATAGGATCCATAGATATATTGTCTTCGCCACTTGTTGAATTTAATGCTTAGATTAAACTGATCACTTAGTCTATGATTTCAGGTTAACTTATTTATTAAAAGTGCTCTAGATTGCTAGAAAAGACATTGGTGAGCAATCAGTCCGTAGCCAACGACAGTTGATACCACGGCTGAGTGTGAACCTATTGAACCCATTCGTTAATGCTTGTCTGCATCTCTAGGTCCAAACGACAGTTTAGATATTTAAGTTGTTAGAAAAAGTTGTCGGCGCCACGACAGTGGGTCAGTCTTATTTTTATGTTTGAGTTTTGGACCGGTGCTGAATTATATCCTGAATAGTTGGTAAAGTTTTAATTATTTGCATTCTGTTACAAGACCCTACCATAAACTTTTGTCATAGCTTTATTTTTAAATCTCATAAAGTCATAGTGTAACCTTGGTCTCTGTGGATTCGATCCCTTTTATACTACTGCGATTGTCTGTGCACTTGCAGTCTTTTATTTGGGTTAAAACATGTGTATCAAGTTTTTCGCGCTGTTGCCGGGGACCAATTCTGTTACCTTTGATTTTTGATTTTAAATTCAGTCTAAGATATTACTAAATTCTTTCTCTTTTTCTTATGTTTCAGGTGCATGACCAGTAGGAGAACAAGAAGAAATTGCACTGGACGTTTAATCAATTTTTCAAACGAAGAGCTCGCTAGGCTTGAAAGGGAGAACCGACAGCGAAGACTCACTACCGCCAACATGGGCGAACAAGACAATGGAATGGCTGTTCAGTTGCAGATGCTTCGGGATGAGATGGAACAAATGTAGAGAGACCGACAAGAAGTTCAGCAACAGCAGCCTGGTATTGGGAACTCGGACAATCCACATGTCTACTACCAGAACCGAGCCGCCATTATGCCTCCAGCTATTCAGAGGCAAGACTTCGAAATCAAACCTCAAATATTTCGTTGGTGAAGCAACACTTTTTCCATGGATTCCCAGCTGAAATACCCATGGATCACATCGAGAATTTTGAGGAAATCTGCAGCACCACGGGTTCAAATGGAGTGCCGAATGTATTTTTGAAGGGCAACTTGTTTCCGTTTTCACTTGCAGACAAGGTATCACGATGGTTGAAGTCACTACCACCAGGCTCATTGAGGACATGGGCTGAATGTAGAGCAGCATTTTTGAATCACTTTTACACCAAGTCGAAGACCGCGACTTCGAGGAACAAGATATCCTCATTTCACCAGCATTCTAGGGAAGCTTTTTATGAGACTTGGGAAAGGCTGAAGGAATATCGCAGAGAGTGTCCTCACCACGATTTCCAGGATGAGCAGATTTTGGGTATTTTCTATGATGGTGTTGAGTGGGATAACAGGAATGCGCTGAATGCGGCTAGTAATGGTGATTTCATGACCAAGACTAAGGAAGGCGCTTTTGAGCTGATTGAGAACTTAGCTTCGAGTTCCAACAACAAGTCTTCTGAGTACGATAGGTCCAGAAAAGTCAACAGTATGGAGACACAAAAGATTGATGAGTTAACAGCAAAGGTGAACCTACTCCTTAGGGGAAACCAAAAATCGGTTCATTTTGTGGATGAGAATGAGAGCACACCTATCTCCCAAGAGTTTGAAGAAGATGATGATGCTGGTATGCAAGAGGTTAACTACATGAGTGGACAGGGATATGTGCAGAACCGTGGGTTCAACTCAAACTACAGGAGCCACCCTAACCTTTCTTACCGAAGCACCAACGTCGAGAATCCACAATACCAGATTTATCCGCAACAAGGAAGAGGTATGAATCAGTTGCCACAGGGCCAAGGGTTTCAGAAGTTCTACTCCAGCAATCAACAGGGGAAACCATTCATCCCGATGCAAAACTGATGTGATCCTAGGTAGGATCAAGTCCTAGGAAAAGCTCCAACAGGTTGCAAGAAGTCGAAATCGGGTTTAGGTTTCAGAAATGAGGGTTCTTGGGAAAACGAGGGGGTCTGACATGAGGATGACTCGATGCGGGACGTGAGTTATCGATGTGGATCCGGGATAACAGGGTGACGATGGACTCGAGGAACGAGCAGATAACAAACGATGATCGGATACATGGATCGTTTCAAGGAGCGTAACATTGATCGGATGAGGTTGGACGACGTGAAGTGGAATCGACATGACGATGTAAGACACGATGATCGGCTATGTGGTTTTGAACGTGGTTCGGCAACGTGAAGGGGAAGCGACACGATGATGGAAATACGGTGATCGACTACGTGGTTTAGTGACGACGCGACGATCAAAACGTGATGGTTCGAAATGACACTTCCAAGGGTTATGGAGGACCCTTGGACTATCAAACTTGCTCGAAAAGAGTTAAAACCCGACTATTGAACAAGAGGTGGATCGAGTGAAACTTCCTAAGGATGAAAAAGGAATCTTTAATACTTTCGATAAACTTGCTAGGCGTGAGGATAAAGATCCGAACACAATAAACAAGCCAAATGATCAAACAATGTAAAGAGATTTTTATTAGAAGTTTGATAGATTAAAAAGAAGAAAACTCGCGGATACATATAGGGTTCAATGCATGAAACTTAACAACAATCAACTCTTGGAATTCTATAATCATTAAACCATAATTTGAACGCTTTGACTGATCTCTTGAATGCATTATCGCGGCTTGGAGAAGAAGAAGATGGGCTTGGGTTTATCAAGAGGCTTGTGAAAAGTGATGAGGCCTTGTCTCATTTAAAACCTTGTTTGGAAAACCCATTGGGACAAATCCAAACGAAGGGAAAAAGAGTACAAGTCCCACCACCTCTCTTGATAAACATTGAGGTAGCTTGTATCACAACCAATGTGGTTGGATTAGCATTTCCTAAATTGCTCGGTATGATGTTGAGGAGATGTTGCAAAGTGGTCTTAAGCTTGGCTTGTTTGGACTGAGTGATGGGGCCAAGGGGAATGTGCAAATCTTCATGTCCTTGCTCGGGTACAAGCTGCCTCCCTTGATCCTCATGTTCCTCTTCATCCTCGAGTAATTCCGGTTCAAGTTCCTTGCTGGGCATAATCTCATCATCCTCCCCCACTTGAAAAGGATTTGTCCTCAAATCGGTTTCATCTGCAAAATAAGGCACTAGATCAGTAATATTGAAACTTGAACTTACTTGGTACTTACCTTGGAGGTCTAGTTGGTAGGCATTATCATTAAGCCTTTTGGTGATTTTGAACGGTCCATCCATCCTCGGCATAAGCTTGGATTTTCTTTCATTAAGGAACCGGTCCTTTCTTAGATGAATCCACACCAAGTCTCCTTCTTTGAATGTCATCTCCTTGTGGCCCTTGTTTGCATACTTGGTGTAAAGCTTGGTCTTATGTTCGATATTGCTCCGCTCCTTTTCATGAATCTGTTTAACAAACTCAGCTTTTTTTTTTCCATCAAGGCTTGTTCTTTCACTCAAAGGTAAAGGCATTAGATCCAAAGATGAGATGAGATTGAACCCATAAACGATTTCAAACGGAGAATATTTGGATGCGGAATGCCTAGCATGATTATAAGCAAATTCTACATGAGGAAAACATTCTTCCCAAGTCCTAAGGTTCTTTTTAATGAGGGCACTTAGCAATGCGGATAAGGTTCTATTGACTACCTCAGTTTAACCATCAGATTGCGGATGACATGTTGTAGAAAAACAATGTCTAGTTCCTAGTTTAGACCAAATAATTTTCCAAAAATAACTAAGAAATTTAGTGTCCCTATCCGAAATAATGGTCCTAGACACGCCATGAAGTCTAACAATTTCTTTAAAGAATAATCTAGCTACATGAATGGCATCATCGGTTTTATGACATGGTATGAAATGAGCCATTTTAGAAAATCTGTCCACTACCACAAAGATTGAATCCTTACCGGTTTTGGTCTTAGGTAGACCAAGTACAAAGTCCATGGAAATATCATGCCAAGGATGCAATGGAATAGGTAAAGGAAGATACAAACTGTGGTTTTGGATAGTGGATTTGGCTTGTTTACACGTGGTACATCGTTGACACGTCTTCTCCACATCATACCTCATATGGGGCCAAACAAAATGGTTTTGCAAGACGGCTAAGGTTTTTGTTATGCCAAAATGTCCCATAAGTCCACCTGCATGAGCTTCCTTGACAAACGAGTCTCACAAGGAGGAGTTAGGTACACATAGCCGGTTTTCATAAAACAAGTATCCATCGGCCTTATAAAATTTTTCAGAACCGGATTTCTCATATGACACAAATATGTCTTTAAAATCATCATCAGTAGCATAAAGTTCTTTCATTTGCTCAAAACCAAGTAATTTTACTTCCAAAGAGTTTAAGAGAACGTACCTTCGAGAAAGAGCATCGGCTACTATATTCTTTTTACCTTTTTTGTACTTGATCATGTATGGGAAGGTTTCAATGAACTCAACCCACTTGGCATATCTCTTGTTGAGCTTATGTTGACCTTTGAGGTGCTTAACAGACTCATGATCCGTGTGGATGACAAATTCCTTGGACCATAAGTAATGCTGCCATGTCTGTAATGTCCTAATAAGTGCATAGATCTCCTTATATCATACATTGGATAGTTGAGTGTGGTGCCTCCAAGTTTTTCACTAAAGTATGCTATGGGCTTTTGATCCTGCATAAGAACAGCACCACTACCAATTCCTGAAGCATCACATTCAATTTCAAATTTTTTATCAAAGTTAGGAAGAGATAGAACTGGAGCATGTGTGAGTTTGTTCTTCAAGGCTTGGAACGCCTCTTCTTGAGCTTTCTCCCATTTGAAACCAACATTTTTCTTGATAACCTCGGTAAGTGCTGCTATTGTGCTGAAGTCCTTGATAAACCTCCTATGGAACCCGGCAAGGCTACAGAAGCTTCTTACTTTGCTTACATTCGTTGGGCTTGGCCAATCTTTGATGGCTTGAATCTTTTCCTCATCAACCTTAATGCCATCTGCACTTACCACAAAACCTAGAAACACAAGGTTATCCATTCCAAAAGTACATTTCTTAAGGTTGGCATATAAAGTTTCATTTCTAAGCACTTCTAAAACTTTTCTAAGGTGATCCACATGGTCATCTAGGCTGCGGCTATAAAGTAAGATGTCATCGAAATAAACAACCACAAAACGACCTATGAATACCCTAAGGACATGGTTCATTAACCTCATAAAAGTGCTAGGTGCGTTTGTTAACCCAAAAGGCATGACTAACCATTCATATAATCCATGTTTAGTTTTAAAGGCCGTTTTCCATTCATCCCCTTCTTTCATCCTAATTTGATGATATCCACTTTTAAGATCTATCTTTGAAAAGATACTAGAGCCATGCAATTCATCAAGCATATCAACTAGCCTAGGTATAGGATGGCGATACTTTACAGTGATATTGTTTATGGCTCGACAATCAACACACATCCGCCAACTTCCATCTTTCTTAGGGACAAGTAGAACGGGTCGGCGCATGGACTCATGCTCTCACGGATATGTCCTTTTTCCATTAGTTCGGTGACTTGTTGCTGAAGCTCCTCGGTTTCTAGAGGGTTGGTCCTGTAGGCGGGTTTATTTGGAAGAGAAGCTCCGGGCAAAAAATTAATTTGGTGCTCTATTCCTCGGATCAGTGGTAATCCACGTGGATTCTCCTTCGGGAACACGTCTCGGAACTCCTGCAAGAGAAATTGAATTTTGCTAGGGAGATCCTGCATGGCTTGGTTAGAATGAAGGCAATCTTTAAATTCAAAGAGTAGGGGTGGAGAGTAACTCCCTTGTTGAGGCTTGATCATGAGATTGGTCGGTTGATTGAGCTTAAAATCGGAAGAGTATTTGTTCTTCTTCAAGGCGATTTGGTCTAGATGAACTCCTTGTGGAGATAACGGCACTAGAATGTTCCTTTTGCCCTTAAACTCAAATAAATATCTATTAGAGAAGCCATCATGCGTTACCTTTCGATCAGACTGCCAAGGTCTTCCAAAGAGTATATGGCCGGCATCCATTGATAAGATATCACAAAGAACCTCATCTTCATATTTTCCTATAGACAAAGGAACTAGAACCTGGTTCTTGACTTCCAATTCTCCCTCATCGTTAAGCCATTGCAACTTATAAGGCTTGTCATCTCGGGTTTGGTGAAACCTCGTGGAAGTGTACCCGGGTTTTGGGTTCCTTTGCTTGCTTTTCGAACATGATGGCCTTATGGAGTAGCTCCTCTATTTCCATATAGTGGTGAACCTCAAGCCGCTATATTATTTCTCGGTGAAGTCCGCCCATGAATCTGGCCATAGTGGCTTCCGTATCCTCTTGCACATCCGCTCTAGTTAGTAAGGTCTCCATCTCCTTGTAATATTCTTCTACGGATCGGCTTCCTTGAGACAGGTTCCTTAGCTTTAGGTGTAGTTCTCGGGGGTAATGACTTGGTACGAACTGCTTCCTCATAATGATCTTCATTTGGTTCCATTTTTCTATAGGCAGATCCCCAGCCCTTCTTCTAGACGTTACCAACTGATCCCACCAACTTAGAGCATAATCCTTGAATGCGGTTGGGGCTATGTGAACCTTATGGTCTTGTGTGAACTCCCTACAATCAAAGACTATCTCCACTTTCTTTTCCCATTCTAGGTATTCTTCCGGATCATTGGTTCCATGGAAAGATGGAATCTCAAGCTTAAGACCGGCTAAAGGATCTCGAAGATTGGCTTGGTTGATCCTAAGGGGTTGATCTTCCCTTGGTCGTCTTCTTCTTGAATCTGTCATCTTTCCCAGGTTTGGTGTTCTGAGGATAGTGATTAGCGATGGAGGTTCTCACTTCATCAACAAGATTTTTGCAAACCTCCTAAGGAAGAATGGCGAGAAGCACAAGGTCTCGACTCCTTACCTTCCTCAAACAAACGGTCAGGTTGAGCTCTCCAACTAGGAGATCAAGAGCATACTACAGAAGACCGTGAGCATGACAAGTAAGGATTAGGCCAAAAAGCTAGATGATGCACTTTGGGCGTATCAGACTGCCTACAAGACTCCTTTGGGGACTACACCATTTCACTTGGTTTACGGGAAGGCATGCCACCTTCCGATTGAGTTGGAATACAAGGCGGCTTAGGCAGTAAAAATGCTGAACTTCAACATCAAACCTGCTTTTGAAAGGGGGACCATACAGCTGCATGAGTTGGAAGAAATTAGGCACTTGGCTTATGACAACTCGCGGACCTACAAGGAAAGAACCAAGGCATACCATGATAAGAGGATCATCTCTAGGAGTTTCTCCCCCAACGATCAGGTATTATTGTTCAACTCTCGTCTAAGATTGTTTTCAGAGAAACTGAAGTCAAGGTGATCCGGTCCATTTACTATCAAAGAGGTTAGGCCGCATGGCGCCGTGGTGTTGCTGGACACTAGAGGAGACGAATTTGTGGTCAATGGTCAGCGACTCAAGTCGTACCTAGTTGAGTCGTACATCGGAGAAGGTGGATCTGCCACCTTAAGCGACCCTCCTCAAGCCTAGATGGCCTACCAAGTCAAGCTAACGACTTAAACCAAGTGCTTGGTGGAAGGCAACCCACCAGTAAGTTCGGTACATATTTTTCTAAGTTTGATTTCATTACTAATGTTTCTTTTTAGTTTTCATTATATATAAAAAAAAAAAAGGGGACAGAACAAACGCTGAGGTCCGATTTCTAAGGGCCAAACCGGACCCACAAGACCAACAAGTGGAAATCCTACTTGGTAAATTGGTCTCAGCACTTTCCATCCCTATTTAAACTAACTTTTTCCTTTTTCCTTCTTCCCTTCTTAGATCTCAATCTCTCTCTCTCACGATCCACGCCGCCGCGACCCGCTCCCTCGCGTCTCCCTCTCGCTCGCGCTGCGCCACCACCGAAACTGCACACCTCTCCCCTCTCTCGCACATATCTCTCGCGCTCCCACTTGCCGTGCATCTCTCTCTCGCGCATCCACCTCGTTTTCACCGCCGCCGATCTCCTCACCATCATGCCTCCAAAATAGCGTTTCTCGAGTGCCACGGGCCAGGTGCACGCTGGCTCCTCCGTCGCTCTAGCCGACCGCCCTTTCACGCATCCATGGCCACGCGCAGAGAACGAGGCTTTCTTCTTGCCCAATGATAGCCTACCACCACAGTCCACCACCCAATGGGACCAAAAGGCCTCTTTCTACTACAACCAGTTGCTTAAGGTTAAGATCGAACCGACTAGACTCATGTGCATTGACACCTTCCAAACATTGGGCATCTACGAAGAGGTTCAACAAATCCTCTACCATGCCCAATGCATGACTTTTGCCTTGGAGGAGGATGTCCTTTTCCTGGATCTCATGCGGCAATGCTTAGCCACTACCCGGCTTACCTACGCGGATCTGGAAAGGCCGGCGTTCGAGGAGGCCACTTTTTCTTTCTTTGCAGGCGGAAAGAAGTATAGTATTGGCATGGAGAATTTTGGCATCGCCTTTGGCTTCCACCACGAGGTGAAGGAGCTCGTGTTTCCCAAGAAATTCTCACAGTCCAGCAGCTTCTGGGAGACCATCGCCTCCGGCCCCTACTACTCCAACTCGGCAAGCCAAACCCGCATCCGCCACCCTGGGGTCCGTATTTTTGCAAGGATCTTTGGAAACATGCTCTTTAACCGGGACATCGGAAACAAGGTACACCTCGACGAACTTTTAATGTTGTTTTTGGGCTGCAGTAATTTGGTGGAAGACGGACACCCGGCGCGAGTTGATACATACCGCGCCAACCTTGGAATGATTGCTCCACCGGTGGCTCCTCACCAAGAACTGAGCGTATTGGGAGCCCCCTCACTTCTGTGTTCCGGCACCTCGGAGTAAATCTCTCCACCGCCTCTTGTGTCATTAGGCTATAGAAGATGGACACCAACCACTTGGTCTCCTCCAAGATCCTCCGTGACCCGAGTACCTACCGGTTCCTCGATGCAGATGGGGAGCCCAGTTCTGTGCGCTTCCCAAAAAGGTGCTCAGTCAGCTCCTCACGCTCGATAGCCTTGCATTCTGACCGCCGCACGACTACCTCCGCCACACTCCCAGCCGTCCTTCTTCAGCGCGCACACGCACCAGCTCCTCCCGAGCTCCGCACCACCACACCAAAGACGAGGACATGTCTGCCCCGCCCCTCGCTCTGCCATACTACGGAACCGCTACTCAAGGTGAGTTTGATCTTCCACCTATCTCAGATGATCTCGATACTAGTGCATACGGGAGATGGATGATAGCAATTCAACGGAAGAACAACAGTCTCCTACAGCGGATTTTGCAGTTTGTTTGAGTCATTTAATTGTATGGGCGAAAAATATCACTTATGAGAATTGGGAATCTATGATGCATTCAAACCATTGTGAATTTTTGACCATCTTTCTAGTGACAATCACTGCAGAACCATGAGTACAAGGACAAGCCAGAACCATCCAGCACTCGAATTCCTCCCTCTCCAGAATGATATCATCTCATTAAGGTTTATTCGGAAAGCAATAACTCTACTCTATTTGGACTTAATCTGAACTTTAATTCTTCTCATATAGGGCATTAGACTAGGGAAACGAAACCAATATTAGGACTTCTTACTCTTTTTACCACTCTTGTTACTCCTGAATAGCTAGCTCATTTTTAGCTAGTACCTTCCAAGCACCTCACCTTCTTTCTAGACCTCTTGCATTCTTGTGTTTTTAGTCTTATATATGCAGACAGGCGCAAAAGGGTCGGAGAAAAGGACTGATGCAACCTCTAACTCACTCTGCTGAAGAACTAGTGAGTAGAAAGCGAAAAAATAAGATCATCAACCGGAGCACCTGCTCCGAGCAGTTTTCAAAAAATAGAAGGGCGTTTCTGATGAGGTGTGCACTTTTCATTCAAAATATTTGTGTTCAGGGGATGCATACGTATGTAAAACCCTCTTCATTCATCAAAAAAAATGAAAAAAAACGAATGAATGAAGAGAGGTGAATTCAATAACTCAAAAATGTATCTCTGAACACGCCATCAGACCTAAGGAAAAGTGGAGTTTCAAGAAGAAGAAGAGTTGAGTTTCAAAAGGAGAAGGGAGTGGTTAGAGGTTGTGGACATCACTAATCCATTTCTCCTATCATTTTGTGCTATGTCTAGCACCCACCAAAAAAACAAATCTGGTAACCCTAAACACTCTGAGCTCCACCATTAAACTAGCCTCCCTATTACCAAGATTCGATTCCTTTACCTAATGCCCGAAAAAAAGAAGTCACGCCACCACTTAATTTATATAAAGAGTTATTGTCTAGATGATGAACGTTTCTGGGTTTGATACTCAATTATGAAACAGGGTTGGTTGAAGATGTTGGGTGAGTTTTCGGTAAGAACTTGTTTCTCATGTTATGAAGTGTGTGGTCTGCAGATTGTGGTTGATGTCAGGTTTTCTGAGATTCGCCTAATCCCTGCGTTTACCCCTCTTTTTCCTTCTTTGATCCTCGTTTGTTTGAGGAAAAACAAAGGTCTAAGTGCGGGGGAGTTGATATATGATGATTTTTGCCCATATTTACTAATGTTTTCTAGTCATTTTTCGTGTCTTTAAAGACGTTTTTGAGTCATATCAGGTCATAAGAAAGTCTTTAAGTATGAATTGGAGTGACTAGAGCTGCTGAACCTTTTGGATCAAAAAGGAGTGGAATTGCAGCAAAAGAGCATAATTCATCTGTGGAGAGCACATGCTCCGGTTTTAAAAAAAAAAATAACCACAAAAAAAAAAAAAGGACTCGATTTGACCTAATTTTGGACATGAATAAATAGGTCAAGCTGCCTTTCAGAAAAAGGACGCTTACCTAGGAGCTGATTTCGACACCCACTTTTAGATTCTCTTGGATCTTTCTCTCCTATTCCTTTGTTCTCTATCGCCTTGCTACTCCTTTGATCTTCTCTTATTTTAGCTTTTAAGATTTGGAGGATCATCCACTACTTTATTTGAGAAGAATTATGAACTTTATTTTATCTTTAATATTATTCATGAATTATTTTTATTTCATTGCTGTGTTTATCTCTTCCATGTCTGAGTAGTCCTTTAACTAGTTTAGGTATTTAGGTTGTTAGATAAAGTTGTCGGCGCCATGACAGTGGGTCGGTCTTATTTTTATGTTTGAGTTCTTGACCTGTGCTAAATTATATCCTGAATAGTTGTTAAAGTTTTCATCTCTGAATCACCGGCGAAATGCCTTAGTCTAGTGCTTTGCTTTATTGAATTTTACATCGTTTTAATTATTTGCATTCTGTTACAAAAACCTATCATAAACTTTTGTCTTAACTTTATTTTTAAATCTCATAAAGTCATAGTGTAACCTTGATCTTTGTGGATTCGATTCCTTTTATACTACTGCGATTGTCTGTGCACTTGCAGTCTTTTATTTGGTTAAAACATGTGTATCAACATTGTATATAATATTTATTAGAAATTATTGTAAATAGAAAATATTAGACTAAAATTTTGTACACTTATTCATAAATAAGCGTACTTATTTTGCATGAGAGGTAACCAACTATTACTATAGAGATAATTAAAAAGGTCTTAAGCCCGTGGGCATGATTCAACCCGATTCGGTATTAGCAGATATGGATATAAATTCAAGGTTCGTTAAAATGCAAGCTTTGCATGCCACCCTATGGTACACTTCGAATTTAACAGGTTTTATCCACGGAATAACATGTGGGTAAATTATATGGGATCCGCTCCAATTCGATCCAGAAATTCAGATATCCGAGGTGTCTTGGTCCTGATATAGATATTTTATTTTAAAAGTTCAGATATATGAATCTGATTCGGATCCCTTTTTATAAATAGTTTTTATTTAAAATATATGTATAATATAATATAATATATATATATATATTATAATAGATGTAAATTTATGTAAATTATCAAAAAATAAATTTTATTTGAAAAATTTGTGTATTTTAAAATTTTTACATAGTAAATATGTTCTAAATTTTTTTAAAAAATTAACTTGAAATATTCTATATGATATTTTATATCAATTTTTATTTTCTAATTTATTTTTTTATAATTTTAAGATTTTTAGCGGATCTAGAACGGATCCCATATATCCGATCCGTGCCCACCCCTAAATGCATGTATCTAAACACAATTTCACTTTTATTTCTATTATTCACTTAATTAAATAAGGAAAAAAAACTTATAACAATATTAATTAAGAATTTAATAAAACTGTAAAGATTTTTCTCTGTATATGTAAAAAAAGAAATAAAAAAACAATCTAAAACAACCCAAAATTATAAAAAAAAATATTGAAGATAATACAAAACAAAGTAACTGCAAATTCCTGAATATACCTCTATTTTATTCCAACCACCCAAAAATTCAATTAAAAAAAAACTTATAAGAATTCTCAAATTCTAATACCTGTGTGTTATTCCAACAACCGAAAAATGCTCTCACATTCCTAAAAAAACACAGTTTGAAATCATGTTCCCCAAAAGCTACTAAAGCTGACTGAAACGGTTTTGCTAAACATTGAACAAAACAAATAAAAATAAAATAAAAACTGACCAACAAAAAACAGCGAATGAGTATAAACTCCGAAACCGACCCAATAATAATCCAAATCATCAAATCACTTTCCGTGTCACTCTCTTCCTCTCCCACGTTTCTTCTCTTCTTCCCCTTTATGGGTTTTATAACTTCCTCTTCTTCTTCCTCCATTTTCACATTTCATCACCATAATCATCTCTCAAATTCTCAATGAAGCTTTACGTTTACGTATTACAAGGCAAGGATTTACCAGCGAAAGAAACGTTCGTTAAGCTTCACGTTGGGAAACGCAACAAGTCGAAAACGAGAGTTTTGAGAGATACTTCGAATCCGATCTGGAATGAGGAATTTGTTTTTCGAATTGATGAAGGTGATGATGATGATGTTGTTGTATCACTTGTTTATCATGAGAATGATCATCACTTTGGACTAATTGGTAAAGTTAAGATTCTGCTTTCTTCTGTTGCTGCTGAAGAGAATCAAACTTTGTTGCCGACTTGGTTTGTTGTTGAAAAGCTTAGTTATGGCAAGTTCGTTAACATCGAATGTGGTTAGTAATCTCGTTTCTGTTTATAGGACTTGTAGATTCATTTGAAATGGTGATATAGCTTGAGATTATACATGAGAATGTGTTTGATTTTGAGATATGTTTGAATGCTTTTGTGTTAAGATCAATGGTTTAACATTAGTTGATTATGATTTAAGCGTTTGATTATAGGACTTGTAGATTCATTTGTAATGGTGATATAGCTTGAGACTGTGCATGAGAATGTGTTTGATTTTGGGATTTGTTTGAATGCTTTTGTGTAAAATCAATGGCTTAACATTAGTTGATTATGAAGCGTTTGATTATAGGACTTGTAGATTCATTTGAAATGGTGTTTTTATGGTATTAGATGAGAATTTTAAGTAGTGATATAGCTTGAGATCATATACATGAGAATGTGTTCGATTTTGATATTTCTTTGAATGCTTTTGTGTGAAGATCAATGGATTCACATTAGTTGATTATGAATTAAGCGTTTGATTAATGGACTTGTAGATTCATTTGAAATAGTGTTTTTGTGGTATTAGATGAGAATTTTAAGTAGTAATATAGCTTGAGATTATATATGAGAATGTGTTTGATTTTGAGATTTCTTTGAATGCTTTGTGTTAAGATCAATGGCTTAACATTAGTGATAACTCTTTTTCTATTATTTTTGTGTGTTTAAGATAGTATTTAGAAGTCTGGATTGGTTTGTTTATGTGGATGAAGGTTTATGAAATGTCTCAGGTTTGTCTGAGACAGATGAGGTGTACATGAATCATCAAAATCTTTGAGTTTGATATCTTACCTTACTGGCATTGGGTTCTCTGTATCTGTGTATGTATATGCATGTCTTGATTTTGAACTTTTAACTTTTGTTTGTTTCATAGGGAAAATTCTTCTCAGTTTGTCTTTGCAAGGGAAGTATGAAAGTGTCTCTGGTGAAAAAGTCGTCAATGATAAACAAGGTATCACCTTGGAAGATGTGAAAGAAGTCGAAGGATCGGGTAAAGATCTTGTTTCATCTAAAGAAGGGAAAAGGCGTAAACATCATGATGGGAAACACTTAATGAAGAATTTTGTCAATCAGATTGACAAGCTTTTTCATAAGAAAGAGGAAATATCTAAAAGACTCCATGGCGACTCATCAGGAGGACAAAGTGTAACCTCAAACCATGAGGATGCCACAGAGAACAATTCTTCTTTATCTGCTACTTGTACTGGCTTTGAGGAAGGTCTTAACCTGATGCAATCTAGCGACAGCGAAAAAGAAGAAATGCCTGAGAATCTTCTAGGGGGAGTTCTTCTTGATCAGAGATATTTAGTCTCACCCTGCGATCTTAACAAGTTTCTTTTTACGCCAAGTTCGCAATTTAAGAAAGAATTGGCTGAACTTCAAGGTTTATCAGATGTATAGGAAGGGCCTTGGACAATGATACAAGAAGATACTCCTCGTCTAACACGGGTTGTTACATACATGAGAGCTGCAACAAAGATGGTCAAAGCAGTAAAAGCTACAGAGACTCAAGTTTATCGAAAGGCAAATGGGAAGAAATTTGCTGTTTTTGTTAGTGTAAGCACACCAGATGTTCCCTATGGAAGTACTTTTAAAGTAGAGTTGCTTTACAAGATACTACCTGGAACAGAGCCAAATGCTGTTGGTGAATCTTCTCGACTGATCATATCATGGGGAATTCAATTTCATCAAAGTACTATAATGAAAAGTATGATTGAAGGAGGTGCTAGGCAAGGGCTGAAAGAGGGCTTTGAAAAATTTGCTGACCTCCTGGCTAAGACTTACAAAACTCTTGATTCAGGTGTTGTATTGGATAAGGAGCAGGTTATAGCGACAGTGCAGTCAGAGCCAAAGACTGATTTCAAATCAGCTTTTCTATACTTTTGGAGTTCATCTGTCATCTGTGCGGTTCTATTGTCTGTATATGTTGTAGCGCATATAATGCACTGTGATCCCAGCAAAATCCAAGGGTTTGAATTCTATGGGCTCTGTTTGCCTGATAGTTTTGGAGAGTTATTCAGTAGTGGAATACTAGTTCTTCTTCTGGAGCGTGTTTATATGATGACTGTCCACTTTATACAAGCTATAATGCATCGAGGTAGAGATCATGGAGTCAAAGCAAATGGTAAGGGATGGATTCTGACAATAGCTTTAATTACGGGCACAAATTTGGCTTTAGTGGAAGCAACAGAGCTCTTTGATCCCTATGTTGTTTTCACTTGCAATGGGAAAGTAAGAACAAGCTCTGTCAAGCTTCAAGCTCAGGATCCTCAGTGGAATGGTAAATCAAACTTTTTCTCTTATTTGTCTCTTCATCCTCAGTGAAAATCCTGTGTCTCATTTTTCTATCTTTCGGTTCTACTTTATGGCCATGGGGCCACTAAATAATATATGGTGTGGTTATTGCAGAGGTTATCGAGTTTGATGCAATGGAGGAACCACCATCGGTATTAGATGTGGAGGTATTTGATTTTGATGGTCCATTTGACCAGGGTGCCTCGCTTGGGCACGCAGAGATCAATTTCTTGAAACATACAGCTGATGAACTTGCGGACTTGTGTGTTCCTCTAGTTGGTAATCATGCTCAAGCGTCTCAGTCAAAGTTACAATTAAGAATTTTTCTGGAAAACAAGAATGGGGTTGAAACAATGAAGGATTACTTAAGTAAGGTGGAAAAAGAAGTCGGCAAGAAGGTAAAACATGTGCATCTAACTATAATGAAGTATCATTACTTGACTAGTTTTTGCGACTCGATGCGGTTTCTCAAAAAATCCTTCATTACTCTCATGCACTACCCTAATGTTTGCTCTCTTGTTGTATGTGTTGACAGTTGAACATTCGATCACCACAGAAGAACTCCACTTTCCAGAAACTGTTTAATTTGCCCCACGAAGAGTTTCTTCTCAAAGAATATACTTGTTATTTGAAGAGAAAACTTCCTGTTCAGGTTTGCGTCTATATTGTAGTTACATGAGAATGCAGAAAACACGCATCATAATAGATTCGAACTGATATTAGAATCTGAGATATGTTTGCTACATTAATGTTGACAGGGGAAGCTGTTTCTGTCTGCTAGAATTGTGGCGTTCTACTCAAATGTATTTGGACACAAGACAAAGTTTTACTTCCTCTGGGAAGATATCGATGACATCCAAGCGCTTCCGCCAACTTTTGCTTCCTTAGGAAGCCCTTTGTTGCTCATTATTCTGAAAAAGAGCCGAGGTCTTGATGCAAAACATGGAGCTAAATCTCAAGATGACGAAGGAAGACTTTGGTTTTATTTCCAGTCATTTGTGTCATTTGATGCAACCAGCAGGTACTTGACCAAACCCAAAGTAATTAGATTTGCTGTTTTTAGCTATCTTGAATTTGAATTGTCCATGAAATTGGCAGAACAATCATGGCATTGTGGAAAACGAGGACGTTAAGTATAGATCATAGAGCACAAATAGCAGAAGATGAACAAGATGTGTCAGATCCTTTCCTTATGCCTGAAGAAGTTGCAGTTGTTTCAGATACGGATGCATTAAAAATGTCGAGAGTGTACACTTGTGATCTACCTTGCGAAGTACATCTTTCACTCCTCCTTAGTTTTCGGGTTTGAAGATGGTGTTTCTGTAATTTGATTTCAAATCTCTTCTGTTACAGGTAGAGTTTGTAGTGAAGATGTTTGGTGGAGGTGAACTGGAGCGTAAGATCATGGAAAAATCAGGATGTCTGAATTACGCGAGCACAACATGGGAATCTAAAAATCCGGGTGTTTATGAAAGACGGCTTTCGTACAAGTACAATCATAATGTATCGGCATTTGGAGGCGGAGTCACTTGCGCACAACAGAAATCTTTAGCTCCAGATAATGAAGGATGGATCTTGAATGAGATTGTAGCTCTTCATGATGTTCCCTTTGGAGACCATTTTCGCGTAAGTCTTGTTTATTTTTCCTCTGCTTTTATAAATAGAATCCAATTTTGAAACAGTTTTGATGATGATGATGATGATGATGATGATGATGTAGGTTCATCTAAGGTATGAGGTAAAGAAAGGAGTTGATTGTAAAACAAGTAAGTGTGAAGTGTATTTGAAGATCAGGTGGCTTAAAACTATAAAGTTTGAGCAGAGAATTAGCAAAAGTATAATGGAGAAATTTAGTAACCGATTGAAGGTTATATTTGATTTGTTCCAGAAAGAGTCTATTGCAAATTCATCTTTGACACTTCTTTGATTAATAAAAACTATACTTGTTTTAGAGATCTCTTCTCATAGTTAAAAAAAAAAAAGTTAAATCTTGACTAGTGTACCTTCACTTGCTCCACCACATGAGGAATAGAACATTAAGTTGTAGTAATCTCTACAAATTCAAAACCTCAAGCCATTTGTTTTATAATATTTCCAAAATTGGTGCATAGCTATACAATTAACACTAATCTCATTATTTGCTTCTGTAAGCTCTTGTGTTGTAATCGCTACCAGGGAAAGTAAGATTCATCCTGTGAAATTAAACACCATTTTCATCATTTAGTTTCAAGTTGTTACTTTTATACTTTTAAATAAAATATGAAATTACGTTAATGTTTAGAGTGTTACTTATCTCGATCGCAAGAGAGTTTTTTTTAGTTAGTTCTTTATTAGATTTTAGACTAAAGACACTGATTATCACCGTCTACAAAAGCAGCTAATAAATTTTCCAATATTAGAAAACAAAAGTATTATTTCCTATTTATTTAGGTGTGTATCTTTTCAGCTACTAGCTGCTACCAACCAAAATACAGCTACAAATCGGTTACTAACTAAAGAATTGTTAAAGAAATATAGATAATTGGTACAATAACCAAATTTGAAACAAAATTGTTGACTCAATTAATTGGGTCTCAATCTTGGGAAAATCTTACACACCCCAAACTGATCTAAGCAGCCGAACATACACTGCTCCTAAGTTTTTACCCCGAGATGAGAAATCCTAAATTCCACCATTCCCATGCGTCTGTCTGTTCAATGTCTTCACCCATCTTTTTCAAAAAAATATTACTTTTTAAATCCAAAATAGACACCCAATACCTTTATGTGTCTCCTACTTCAAACCACCTTCATGAATCATTTCATAACACAACCCATAAATCTCAACCTCCCCCCATGTGCCTTCACATGCATCCCAATAAAACACCATTAAACTAATTTAAGATATGTTGTTAACTTAAAAACTTGAACACCCACTTTTGACTTCATCACATTCACAAAGCTATGGATCTTCGAAAAAACAAAGCAACAACCACTATTACTCTCTCATGTCTTCTCTTCGTTGCTTATTTCTACACAATCACCACCCCGAAATCAGTCACTAATCCGCTCTCGTATCAGTTTCTTCTATTTACCGCCTTTGTTCTTGCGGCGGCCTTGTCGCTTTTGATACTTGTCGCGGCGGCTCGAGCCACCATGGTTGCGTGGATAACGGTGCTGGTCTTGCTGGCCTTTTCGGGTACACGCCGTCGTGTTCTGGCGCGGAGGGGAAAGACGATCACGGCGGATGTGGCGATGTGCTTAGTCAAGGTTCTGATTAGAGAGGCTGATCCTCGCGGTTAGTCTCAGGGCTTGTTGTTCGTTGTTAAGAGAGTATGTAATATTAGTTTTGTATATAACAAAAAAATTATGTCTTTTTGTAAATGATTTTCCATTTTGTATTTATTTATACGGAATCAAATTTTAATTTCAAATTTATATTCCTTCTATTTCACACAAATTAAAAAAACTTTCAATTATACAAAGCTACTCTTATTTAATATGTTATTAGTTAGATGGTATTGATTTAAATTCAAAGAATTTTAGCTATGAATAGAATGTAAATTAGGATTTTTTGTTTAAAAAATTACAATGAAAATGCACAATAAATTTTTTTAATCAACTATAGAATGACTCTCTTTGTGAAACAGAGGGAGTATATAGTTTATGTGCTTTAAATGTTTATTACAGTTATAAAATAATAAGTTTATAAGAAGATATTTTGTTTAGTCTACGGTATTCTAAGTTTTAGTGATGTTATATTAAAGAATTTAAATGTATCCACTTGTGAAATGGCATATATAAACTTAAAGTTATGATTTAAAATACCGGTTATCACAATAAAATAGATGTTAATAGTATACCGATAATTGAAAATGATATACTTTTGTAAGTTTAAATTTAGCATACTAGAATATTTTTAATATTGATGATGAAGTAGAAGACGATTTTGTGATACATTTGAAAGCATGTACTCATAAATAATCAACTATTGTGTTTAGAACTTTTTGCAATTTTGAATGTAAATCGAGAAAACAACACTAAAAAAATCTTTTGTTGCAATATGTAAAATTAGAGATGAATTCCAACGAGATTATATTTTAAATAAAAACAAACATTACTAGAATTATATTGTAGTAATTATTTTATTTATGTATGCAAAATTATATATAATTATGTATTTGGAACCATATACATCGGGGTTTCTAAAAAACTTATTATTTAATCATCTAATCAAATTTTGTTAAGTTTTATACTACCTCAACTAAGAACCAGTAAAGTTTATTCATTTAATGAACTTTTTCCGTAATACAAAAAGATATTTATTTTATATCAAATCAGGATTTTGATCTAAAATCCAATCTTAGAAGATGATTAAATGAAATAAAACCAAAAAACAATTATAAAAACCAAAACTTATCTCAACTTTTTGCCGCAGCAGATTTCACTGTATAGGTAAATCAAGAGTTTTAGATTTCTCGTTTTTTTTTTTCTACTACAAAATAAGTTTGGTGTTCAAAATAAATTAGTAAACAAACTAATACAAACCAAATACATGTAAAAAATACACTAGCAAAAAAACCTTATTTCTAATTTTCTATAGTGTACATTTGTTGTAACATCTCATTTTCCATTTAGATGTCACATAATACAATTGCTACATTACGACACTTTCTCTGGACTTGTTAGCCATTTTCGAACAAATCCGCTAGTCTGACATGGGAGAAGCTTAGAGCAGCTCCATCAGAGTCTCTAGTGAAAGTATCTGATAATAAAAATAATAAAAAAAATAATAAAAAAATAAGAAGAAAGACAGAGAAACGTCTCTTGGGTCTCTTGGTAAAGAAACGGTTCTCACTTAAATGAGAAAATCTCATCACATATGTCAGTTTCTTAGAGCATCTCCAATGGTGCTTTATTTTTAGAGATATCTCTATTTTTAGAGACAAAATAAGCTCTAATGGTAATCTATATCTTGCTCTAAAAATAGAGAAATGAATAGTGTTTCTCCAAAACTCTCATCACATGTGTCAGTTTCTTAGAGCATCTCCAATGGTGCTCTATTTTTAGAGATATCTCTATTTTTAGAGACAAAATAAGCTCTAATGGTAATCTATATCTTGCTCTAAAAATAGAGAAATGAATAGTGTTTCTCCAAATTTGATTTCTCTGTTTTTAAAGCAACACTTTTTTTTTATTAATATAATTCTTTAATTTATTTATGTATTTGTTTTATACTCAAACAAAATTATGTGTTCATATTTGTACTTTTTTTTGTTAAAAGATAAAAGAAAAATAAAAATGCAACAATAACATATATTAATTAGAAATACAAATGACATGAGAGATGATAAAATAAAATAAAATAAAACCACAACTAATACATGAAATTAAAGATAAAACTAAAAATAAAGTTTCCGTTGAAAGAAAAATACTTAATATTCTGGTTCACTTTCCGATCTGCCAAGATTACTAAAATATTGCTCAAATGAAGTACATGCAGCTAGAGCTTCTTGATCGGCTCTTTTCTTTAAGAAGAACAAGCAATACACATTGTTATAGCTAATAATACCTCAATCATCCAATACCTTCACACTCAACAAAACAACAATAGCATCCATGGCGACTCAGTTCAAGGACGCTCTTTCATACACCGTGACCGAAAAAGTGCGCATAATAGATTGTTTAATGATTATTTCTTGGAGTTTCCGGTTTATAATGACGCTATGTTTCGCAGAAGGTATTGTATGTCTCGTTCCCTATTTCTTCGCATTATTAATACAGTTGAAAGTCATGATCCGTACTTTATACAAAAAAGGGATACAACTGGTAGACTTGGATTATCATCCCTTCATAAAGGAACAGCTGTTTTTCGAATGCTAGCGTATGGTTTACCAGCAGATGCCACAGGCGAGTATGTCAAGATTGGTGAATCAACAACAATCAAAAGCATGAAGAGATTTTGTCGAGCCATAGTGGAAATATTTTCGGAGCAATACTTACGAGCACCAACAGCTAACGATGTTGCTAGGATTTTTTAAATTGGTGAAAAAGAGGTTTTCTAGGAATGTTAGGTAGCTTGGATTGCATGTACTAGAAGTGGAAAAATTGTCCTATCGCTTGGGCTGGACAATATGCAGGTCGTAGTGGATCACCAACTATAATTCTTGAAGCTGTGGCAGATTATGATCTTTGGATATAACATGCGTATTTTGGAATGCCAGGCACCAACAATGACATCAATGTGCTAGAGTCTTCTCACCTTTTATATAATCTTGTGCAAGGTATTGCTCCTCCTGCTCATTATGTCATTCAAGGCAAAGAGTATAACATGGATTATTATTTGGCTGATGGTATATATCCAAAATGGTCCACCATAGTGCAAATAATTCACGAGCCAAGGGACCCAAAAAAGAAATATTTTGCTACACAACAAGAAGCATATAGAAAATATGTAGAGCGTGCTTTCGGAGTTCTCCAATCGCGTTTCGCAATTATGAAAGGAACGGCTCATTTTTGGAAAAAGACGTGATACACAATATAATGACTACATGTATAATTTTACATAACATGATAATCGAGGATGAGCGTGATCTCGAAGCGCAAATTAAAGTTGGAAGAGAAGCTTCACCTCCGGAGGTCGAGACAGCGGATAATGAGACTACCCGATTTCAAGAATTTCTTGCTCGTTATAGACAAATCAAAGACAAAGAAGCTCATTTTTCACTACGCAACGCGTTAATTGATCATTTGTGGGAAAATTATACCAATGGAGATGCTTAAAATGTAATAGTTATCTTTTTAATTTTATGTAATGTAATGCAATGTTCTTTTTATAATAAAATGTTTAAGTTTAATAAAATCAAAATTTTATTAAACTATTGTTATAGAATAAAATGAGTGGGTCAAATCTTTAAAATTGAAAAGTAAAGAGTTTTAGTATAAATTAGTTAATAAAATAAAAATATTATATATTTCAAATATTATTTTTAAAATAAAAAATAGAGCCAACTATTGGAGCAAACCCCTGCTCTATTTTTGAAGATCTCTATTTTTAGAGGAAAAAATAGAGTTAACCATTGGAGATGGTCTTAATGGTCCAATTTACATTTTATTTAAAATTTAATTAAATTATGAAAAGAAATTAATAAAATATGGATGAGATACTCATGTGAGATACTTTCATGATGGAGGTGCTCTTATATATATTCATTTACTTAAACGCTTACAAATATCTAAGAATGAAAAAAAAAGTTCCTGCAAACTACAAAGTTGTTGATTTGCAATAATCATATTAAATACATTTTGGTGTTCTCAAATTCTTTACTACAAAGTTTTTGATTTGCAATAATCATATTAAATAAATTTTGGTTTTCTCAAATTCATATTACACGCGAGCACCCAACGGAGCACCCAGTGGGAGCACATGCTCCGCCGCCGGAGAAAAATAAGGAACTCGATTTGACCTAATTTTTTGGGTGATTAAATAGGTCAAGCCACCTCCAGAAAACTGAGACTGACTTTATCCTTGACTTTAGACATTTTTTTATTTTTCTCCAGCATCTCTCCTTTTCCCCTTTGTCTTTGGTTTTCCATCGCCTTGTTCTCTCTCCATCGCCATCTTTGCTTCTGCTTGTACGATCTGGAAGGATCAACCACTACTCTGTTTTGAGAAGAATTCTGAACCTTATTTTATTCTTAATATTATTCATGAATTCCTTTTATTTCATTGTTGTGTTTCATTCTTCCATGTCTGAGTAGTCTTTTAGCTAGATTAGAGTTTTCAAGGGTATTCATGAGATTGAACACAAATAGGATACATAAATATATACTGTCTTCGCCAATTGTTGGTCTTAATGCTTAGATTAAACTGGCCACTTAGTCTATGATTTTAGGTTAAACCTTTGCTGAATTAGATCTTGAATAGTTGCTAAGTTCTCATCTCTGAATCACCTGCGAATTACCTTGATCTAGTGCTTTTCTTTATTAGTTTTACACCGCTTTATTTATTCGCAATTCTGTTACAAAACCAACCACATACTTTTGTCTTAACTTTATTTACAAATCTCATAATTTCATAGTGTAACCTTGGTCCTTGTGGATTCGATCCCTTTAATACTACTGCGATTGTCTGTGCACTTGCAGAATTATTTAGGGTTAAAACTCTGTGTATCAGGTCTCTTCTTTTCCCACTCCTTTTAGCTCCCTCGGTGGTTTTGTAGCTGGTCCTTTCCGGTGGTGGTTTCATAGTTCCAGGATCTAGGATTGATTGAAGGTTGAATATCGTCCTCGGTGGTGTTCTCTTCTCACAGCACTGCTGCTATCTAGGTTTTTGTCTCTGGTTCGTATCCTTTTTGGCTTAGGTTTAGTCCTAACCAAGCTTCTTTGGTTGTTGGTTATTTTTTGTTTTGAACCAAGCTTCTTTGGTTGTTGGTTATTTTTTGTTTTGATGTATGTTTTAAAAATTTGATGAGTGGGAGCACCCAGTGGGAGCACATGCTCCGCCGCCAACAAAGATTAGTGGACCCGAGTTGACCTAGTTTCGGGTAATTAAATAGGTCAGCAGCCTCTCTTTAAAAACACGTCCTTTACCTTGGAGAAAAATCAGAAGCTTCTTGAAGATCCTCTCCTTCTCCTCCTTTGTCGCTTACGCCTAGTTCCTTGTTCTCATCTCCTTTGTTTCGATTGCTTTGACTTGGAGATCATCCATACTTTGTTTTGAGAAGAATTCTGAACCTTGTTACTTTTCAGTATTTATTCATGAATTCCTTTTATTCCATTGTTATGCTTTCTTCTTCCATGTCTGAGTAGTTCATTAACTAGATTAGGGTTTTTTAAATGTACTCATGAGATGATTTAACTTGGTACAAATAGGATGCATAAATATAATATGTCTTTACCTCTGGTCGAAATTAATGCTTAAACTAAACTGATCACTTAGTTTATGATTTTAGGTTAAACCTATTTGCGAGAGTATTTTAGGTTGCTAAAAAAGACATTGGTGAGCAATCAGACGAAGGTGACGAGAGTTGGTGCGGCTGGTTGTGAACATATTGACAGTGAAGCTTCCTTTGGTGGAAGATGCCAAGTGTAGGGAGATGCTTAAAGACTTGACGGTGAAGCTTCTTTTGGTGGATGCCGTGTAGATGGTACTAGCCCTAAAAAGGTACATGAAGGAGTTGGTATCTGGTAAGGTAGTAGAAGAAGAGAAGGTAATGATGATCACAAAAGAATGCAGCGCCATACTCCAGAACAAGGTGTTAACAAAGAAGGGTGATCCGGGGAGGTTTGTGATTTCGGTGAAGATCGGACCAATGACCTTTGCTTGCTCTCTTTGTGACTTGGGGTCAAGTGTTAATCTGATGCCATATTCTGTGGCAAAGCATCTAGGGTTCACAAAATTCAAACCCACCAAGATCTCATTGGTATTCGCGGATAGGTCAACAAAGCTACCATTTGGGGTGATTGAGCATCTACATGTGCGGATAGGGGATACACTCATTCCAGCAGATTTTGTGGTTCTGGAGCTGGACAAAGAACCAAATGATCCTCTGATTTTGGGACGCGTATTCCTATGCACCACGTGTGCGATCATCGATGTTGAAAAGGGGATAGTTGATCTCCGCCTTGGAGATATGCTTGTGAGGTTTGAGATGAACAAACTTCTCCAGAAACCAATGATTGACGGACAGATTTGTGGTTCATGATGGTTCGGAGATGGCTGAAGAAGTTACCGAGGAAGTTTTGGTGAAAGACCCATTGGAGATTGCCTTGACCAAAGCCGAAAGTGAACATGGGTTTTTAAGTGAGGATGCCGAGAGTTTTTCAAGGATGCTGGACTCCAGCCTTAAAGCAGAGCAGATGGTGGCATACATGAGCCTAGATGAGAATCTGATCTCGACGGAGAAAGATAAAGACGGAGCACCCGCCTTAACGCCGGGAGCACCTGCTCCGGATGACGTGCTCCGCGGTTCTCGGAGCAAGCTAAAAGCTCCCAAGTTGGAGTTGAAAGCCCTCCCAGCTGGGCTCAGGTTTACGTTCCTTGGTCCTAACTCTACCTATCCTGTGATTATTAATGCTAACTTGAACAATATCGAGGTTACTTTGATCTTGTGCGAATTGAGAAAATATAGGAGGGCTTTAGGGTATTCATTGGACGACATCACCGGCATCTCTCCAGACCTTTGCATGCATAGAATACACCTAGAAGATGAATCAATGACTTCTGTCGAGCATCAGAGACGGTTAAACCGAATCTAAAGGATGTCGTCAAGAAAGAGATCATGAAACTTCTAGAGGCTAGTGTAATCTATGCAATCTCCGACAGCAAATGGGTCAGCCTTGTGCATGTAGTACCTAAGAAGGGAAGCATCATGGTGGTGAAGAATGAACGGAATGAGCTGATACCCACTAGGACGGTAATCGGGCATAGGATGTGCATTGATTATAAGAAGCCTAATGCCGCGACTCGCAAAGATCATTTTTCACTTCTTTTTATTGATCAAATGCTTGAACGCCTAGCTAACCATCCTTATTACTGTTTCTTAGATGGTTATTCAGGTTTCTTCCAAATCCCCATCCATCCGGACAATCAAGAGAAGACGACATTCACTTGTCCATATGGCACCTTTGCATACCGTAGGATGCCATTCGGCTTGTGCAATGCTCCAGCCACCTTCCAACGTTGCATGATGTCCATCTTTACCGACCTCATTGAGGACATTATGGAGGTTTTTATGGATGATTTTTCTGTGTATGGAAGTTCTTTTTCTGTGTATTTGTCGAACTTGTGCAGGGTCTTGCAAAGGTGTGAGGAGAAACACCTTGTTCTCAACTGGGAGAAATGTCACTTCATGGTGCGAGATGGGATAGTGCCGGGACACAAGATATCCAAAAAAAGGCATTGAAGTGGACAAGACAAAGATCGAGGTGATGACGAGCTTGCAGCCGCCAACCTCGGTGAAGGGAATCCACAGCTTCCTAGGGCATGCTGGGTTCTATCGCCGGTTCATCAAGGATTTTTCAAAGATCGCCAGACCCCTCACAAGATTGCTGTGCAAGGAGGTGAAATTTGAGTTTGATGATGCATGCTTGGAAGCTTTCCACACGATAAAGGGAGCTTTGATAAATGCTCCTATAGTTCAGCCACCGGACTGGGATCTTCCTTTTGAGATCATGACCGACGCTAGTGACTTTGCTGTAGGAGCAGTTCTGGGCCAGAAGAAAAACAACAAGGTTCATGTTGTTTACTAAGCAAGTCAAACCATGATGAAGCTCAATGCAAGTACGCCACAACCGAGAAGGAGCTGTTAGCGATTATGTTTGCCTTTGAGAAGTTTCGATCATATCTTGTTGAATCGAAGGTGATTGTGCACACTGACCATGCAGCCCTAAAATACTTGCTAACAAAGAAGGATGCCAAGCCGAGACTCCTAAGGTGGATATTATTGTTGCAAGAATTCGATTTGGAGATTAAGGACAAGAAAGGAGCTGAAAACGGTGTTGCAGATTATTTGTCTAGGATGAACATTGAAGAAGAAACACCCATGGATGACAGTTTGCCTGATGAACACGTTTATGCAATCAGCATTGGCTACGTCAGCGAGCACCCACCCAGAGCACGTGCTCCAGAATGTTTCTTCAGTTCCGTGGAAAAGGGTCACCAACCCAGTTTTCCTTGGTTTGGAGAGATTGCAAACTTCTTACCTGCTGAGAAGGAACCAGAAAACTTCGTGGGAAACAAAAGGAAGAAATTCCTTAGGGACATCAAGAGGTATTTTTGGGATGAACTCTTTCTATATAGGCATTCTCGGATGGTATTTTCAGGAGGTGTGTTTCAGAGGAAGAGATACCAGGGATCCTCCAGCATTGTCACAGTTCATCATATGCCGGTCACTTCGCCACCTTCAAAACTGTCTCCAAAGTTCTTCAATCCAGTTTTTGGTGGCCCACCATGTTCCGCGATGCTCAGCGTTTTACCTCTAGATGTGACGCTTGCCAACGACAAGGGAACATCAGCAAAAGGAATGAGATGCCCCAGAATTTTATTCTTGAAGTTAAAGTTTTTGATGTGTGGGGTAGTGACTTCATGGGACCATTTCCATCCTCTTTTGGGAATGAATACATCTTGGTTGTCGTTGATTATGTATCCAAGTGGGTTGAAGTCTTGGCAAGTCTTACCGGGTGGTGGTTAAGATGTTCAAGTCTATTATTTTTCCCAGGTTTGGTATTCCGCGAATTGTGATCAGCGATGGAGTTCCCACTTCATCAACAAAGTCTTTGCGAACCTTCTAAGGAAAAATGGCGTGAAGCACAAAGTCTCAACACCCTACCACCCTCAGACCAATGGCCAGGTCGAGATCTCCAATAGAGAAATCAAAAGCATCCTGCAGAAAACCGTTAGCATGACACGCAAGGACTGGGCAACAAAGCTTGATGATGCACTTTGGGCATACCGAACCGCCTTTAAGACACCTTTGGGGACCACGCCGTTTTACTTGGTGTATGGGAAGGCATGTCACCTTCCAGTTGAGCTGGAATACAAGGTGGCCTGGGCAGTGAAGCTGCTCAACTTTGACCTGAAGTCTGCACTTGAAAGGTGGACCATGCAGCTCCACGAGTTAGAAGAAATTAGGCACACGGCCTATGATAACTCGCGGATCTATAAGGAGAGGACCAAACCGTACCATGACAAGCGGATCAACCCCAGAACCTTCTCCCCCAATGATCAGGTATTATTGTTAACCTCTCGACTTAAATTGTTCCCAGGTAAGCTAAACTCGCGATGGTCCAGTCCATTCACCATCAAAGAGGTTCGGCCACATGGAGCCGTCGTGTTGTTGAACCATAGAGGAGAAGAGTTTGTAGTCAATAGCCAACGACTCAAACCCTACTTAGCTGAGTCACACATCGAAGAAGGTGAATCCACCACCTTCTGTGACCCTCCTCCAGCCTAGACGGCTAACCAAGTCGAGCTAACGACTTAAACTAAGCGCTTGGTGGGAGGCAACCCACCAGTAAGGTTATGTACATTATTTTTCAATTTTTCTTTTCATACTAATTTTTGCTTTCAGTCTTATATTCAAAAAAAAAAAAAAAAAAAGGGATAGGTGGCACGAGAGCACCCTTCAGAAGTCCGCGAGTAGATGCTCGCCAGGGTGCTCTACATGCGCGGTAAACCAAAGTGGGGGCCCGATTTCCAAGTCCTGTAACCGGCCCCACTACCCCACTTTTCCACGCCAAATCCTACTTGGTAACTCTCCTTCCCTTTTTCTTTTCCTATTTATACTAACCCCATTTTCTTTTTTTTTTCTCTCACCCCTCTTTAGATCTCTCATCTCTCTCCTCTTCCTCACCGTTGAAGAACCATCGTACCCCTCTTGCTCGTGCTCCCGCTCCCATTCGCGCCTTCCCACATCTCTGGAATTCTCTTCTCTCGCGCGACCTCCTTCGCGCTACCTCACCACGCCAGCACTCACGCACCCATCGCGCCGCCCCCCTCCATTCCTCGCCCATCCACCGCGCCGTGCCTAGCAAACCCTGGCAATGCTCCGCCGCCAGCGAAGATTAGTGGGCCCGAGTTGACCTAATTTTGGGTAATTAAATAGGTCAGCAGTCTCTCTTCAAAAACACGTTCTTTACCTTGGAAAAAAATCAGAAGCTGCTTGAAGATCCTCTCCTTCTCCTTCTTTGTCGCTTACGCCTAGTTCCTTGTTCCCATCTCCTTTGTTTTGATTGCTTTTACTTGGAGATCATCTATACTTTGTTTTGAGAAGAATTCTGAACCTTGTTACTTTTCAGTATTTATTCATGAATTCCTTTTATTCCATTGTTATGCTTTCTTCTTCCATGTCTGAGTAGTTCATTAACTAGATTAGGGTTTTTCAAAGGTATTCATGAGATGATTTAACTTGGCACAAATAGGATGCATAAATATAATCTGTCTTCACCTCTGGTCGAAATTAATGCTTAAACTAAACTGATCACTTAGTTTATGATTTTAGGTTAAACCTATTTGCGAGAGTATTTTAGGTTGCTTGAAAAGACATTGGTGAGCAATCAGACGTAGGTGACGATAGTTGGTGCGGCTGGTTGTGAACATATTGAACCCATTCTTTAATGCTTATTTACATCTCTACGTCCAAGCGAGAGTTTAGGCATCTAGGTTGCTAGATAAAGTTGTCGCCGCCATGAGAGTGAGATGATATTATTTTTATGTTTGAGTTCTAGACCTTTACTGAAATTGATCCTGAATAATTGCTAAGTTCTCATCTCTGAATCACCTGCGAATTACCTTGATCTAGTGTTTTCCTTTATTGAATTTAAACCGCTTTTAATTACTTGCAATTCTGTTCCGAAATCAACCATACTCTTTGTCTTAGCTTTATTTAATAATCTCATAATTTCATAGTGTAACCTTAGTCCTTGTGGATTCGATCCCTTTAATACTACTGCAATTGTCTATGCACTTGCAGAATTATTTAGGGTTAAAACTCTGTGTATCAAACAAAAACCTCCAAATTGATAATTTTTCCAACAAAAACATCCAACTATTTTGTTTGCAAAACAAACCTCCAAATATAAAGTTTTGTTTACATAAACCTTCAAGTTTCCAATCTTGATCCCCATCGAAGGTTGACTGACGGTCAACGACAACTATAGTTAACACAGTAAATGCATGTTAACTATTTGTTCACTTCGTCAATTTCGAATAAGAACCCTAGATGAATAAATCCAATTTTGAACTTGATTGAGGGTTGACTGACGGTCAACGATAACTACAGTTAACATAGCAAACGCATGTTAACTATTTGTTAACTCCGATAGTTTCGAATAAGAACCCTAGATAAAGAAATTGATTTTCTATACTGATAAACCAATTATCTCCTTAGTAAATAACAACGAAAAACACGTAAAAAGGACAAACAGAGTTACCAAATAGTTAAGGGGAGTTGTCGTTGACCGTTAGTAAACCCTCAATGGGGCTCAATATTGGGAACTTGGGGGTTTAAGTAAGCAAAACTTTATACTTAGAGGTTTTTTTGGAAACAAAAATAGTTTAAGTTTTCATTAGAAAAATTGTCAACTAGGAGGTTTGTTTTAACTGACTGGTCTCTTCTTATGAGAGATCTCATTGTTCTGCAAAGATCAAGATCACTTAAAGATCCATCAGCGAGCTTGAATTTGAAAGAAGATCATAAGGAGGGAAGAATAAGAAGATCTAGTCTTAGGTTGTCTAATTCTTCACCAATTGTGAATTTTGGAACATCTAAAGTTACTCCTTCTGATGAAAAGATTGATAGGTCGAGTAGGAAGAGTTATAGAGTTGAAGATTTGAATGAGGTCTATAGTGTTGCTTCGGTGAAATCGGTATCTAAAGATAGGGTTAGTAAGGTTAAGGATGAGCGTATTTTCAAGAGTCTGTCTGATCAGTTAAACGAGGTTGGAAGTGATAGTGATGATTTGGTTTCTTGTAATGTTAGACTGTGCGGTAATGGGCGTAAAAGATGGAAGTTTAAAGGGATGAGGAGAGCGGGAAGAGCGGTTAATGTTCGAGATAATGCTGGTAATGAGAGTGATATGTCTATTGCTTCTAACTCTGTGCCTCGAGGTGATAAGTATGAGGAAGAAGATATGAGTAGAGCTGTTCCAAGAAACGGTTGTGGAATACCGTTGAATTGGTCAAGAATTCATCATAGAGGCAGAACTTTTCTCGATATAGCGGGTAGTTTATATTGTGGAATGTCTGATTCAAAGGGAAGGAAAGGCGAAACCGATATGCGAATGCTGTCTTAATTCAAGTTCCTCAGATCGTGAGGCATTGCCTCTTTTAGTCGATAGCAGGGAAAATGAAAAATGGGTGCATGATTACTCAAGGGAATTGGGTATTTTTGCAGATCATTTACTCAAGAATGAAAAAGATTCAGACTTTGGTGAGAAATGTAGCCGTAGAAATGCTTGGCGGCATCAAAGTCTTACGCAGAAGTATGCTCCAAGAACATTCCATGATCTTGTGGGACAGAATCTTGTGGTACAAGCTCTGTCTAACGCTGTTTTGAAATGGAGAGTGGGACTTCTTTATGTATTCCACGGTCCAAATGGAACCGGGAAAACTTCGTGTGCACGGATTTTTGCAAGAGCTTTGAATTGCCATTCTACAGAACAATCAAAGCCTTGTGGTGTATGCACTTCATGTGTTGCTTATGATAATGGTAAGAACCGGTACATTCAAGAAATGGGTCCTGTTAAAAGTTTCGACTTTGAGAATTTGCTTGATAAAACGATCATCCGTCAGCAGAAAAATCAGCACCTAGTCACCATATTCAATGATTGCGATACTATGTGAACGAATTGTTGGAATGCGCTTTCGAAAATCGTGGATCGAGCACCTCGTCGTGTGGTTTTCATTCTTGTATGTTCGAGTCTTGATGTTTTGCCTCACATTATTGTTTCAAGGTGCCAGAAATTCTTTTTCCCTAAGCTCAAAGACATAGATATCATCGATTCTTTGCAACGGATTGCATCAAAAGAAGAGATCAATATCGATAAAGATGCGTTGAAACTTGTTGCTTCGAGATCAGATGGTTCTTTAAGAGATGCGGAAATGACTCTAGAACAGCTTAGTTTGCTTGGAACAAGAATCTCTGTTCCTTTAGTTCAAGAAATGGTAAAGATTAAAAAATTTTCTAAAGATCAAAACTTTTTCTATTGAAATTTTACTCACAATGTTTCTTGTTTTTTTCAGTTTTTTTTTCAGGTTGGATTAATCTCTGATGAGAAATTAGTTGATCTTCTTGATCTAGCCTTATCTGCGGATACTGTAAACACCGTAAAGAACGTAAGAATAATTATAATGGAAACTGGCCTAGAACCATTAGCTTTGATGTCACAGCTTGCAACCGTCATAACCGATATTCTCGCGGGAAGCTATGATTTCGCTAAAGACGTATGTAAAAGAAAGTTTTTCCGGTGACAACCACGTCAGTGTCAAACATTTCTTCATCCGAAATGAGAAGTATTGTAACTGTAATAACCATTTTTTCGTTGTTACAGTTTCTAAAGAAGACATGGAGAAGCTGAAACAAGCTTTGAAAACGTTATCCGAATCAGAAAAACAGTTGAGAGTATCGAACGATAAACTAACTTGGCTCACTGCTGCATTGCTTCAGCTAGCTCCTGATCAACAGTACTTGCTTCCGCATAGTTCTTCCGCTGATGCTAGCTTTAATCATACTCCATTAATGAATCCGGATCCTTCAAACCGCGCTGCAACGGAAAGAGAAAAGGATGGTAGTAGGCAAGGTTTCAGTTGCGTAAACCGACCTTCGGTTGAAGATATTTGGTTAGCAGTAATCGAGAAAGTTCGAGTTAACGGTTTAAGAGAGTTTCTTTATAAAGAAGGGAAGATCTTTTCGATTAGTATCGGCTCAGGTAATTGCATATACAGAACATTGCCATTCATCATATCGAAAAATCCGTTTATGTCGATGATTCTAACTTGCTAGTTTTTGCAGCTCCTACTGTTCAGTTAAGGTTCAACTCACCAATAGCGAAATCAACGCTGTGAATTTCAAAGATTACATTTTGAGAGCGTTTGAGGCAGTTCTTGGTTCTCCAGTCACGTTAGAGATCAGAACAGAGTCAAAGAAAAACGTCGGTTCGTCGTCTTTACAAGGTTTAAGCAATGCTGAGAAGTCCCGCGAAAGCGGAAGAAGCGAGATCATTGAATTGGCTGAACCTGAATCTCCAGTGACTCAAGCTAGAAGGAAACACTTGGAAGCGAGCCAAAACCATAATCCGAATCAGAGCATTGTGAGAGGAAAAGTTTCGTTGGCTCAAGTGATTAACCAAGCTGAAGGAAACGGTTGGTCGAAACACAGAGACAAGCTTGAACAAAAGAATTTGTAAGAATAGTAACCAAAACTTGAGTTGTTTCAATTTTTTCTTTTTTCTTTAAGCGTTTTTGATTGATAAGTCGTTAATTTTCACAGGAGACTTGAACCAAGATCGAGAAGCTTAATATGTTGGAAAGCGTCGAGAAGCACACGTCGAAAGGTAAACATTCAATTTTCGGGTTCAAGTTTGATTCGGTTTGAAATATTTTTGTTTGGTTCTGGTTGAGATTGAATTTGGATAAAAACAACTAATTAATTTTAATAATTACTTTATATTGTTAGTATATTTAAATGTATTTTTGTATATATCAAATTAAAATTATTTTATTTTGTAAAACTTTTGGCTCATTTCGTTTATTTGGTTCTACAAGATAAAATTCAGGTTAAGTTTGATTCATTCGATATAGAAATTTCTCTATTGTTTGGGTTGATGAATTTCAATTTGGTTTCGGTTTGGTCCTTATGCAAAAATCCTGAACAAAACCTTCATCTTCAAAACGTTATTACTATTTCTAATTGAAATTTGAAACTTTGAATTTGCAGCTGTCGCGATTGAAGGTGAGAACGAGAAGGTTAAGATCATATTCATTGTTGAAGCTTGTCTCGTATGGGAAATGTCTATCAACGAGATCTCCTCCTACATAGTTTTTTTTTTTTTTTTTTTTTTTAATCACGCGCAGATTTTTAGTGTAATCTTTGTAGCTGACTAGCTGTATAAATTTTTTTTAATCTTTTCTCAGGCATGGGTTTCACTCTAAAACCAAATAAAGAGAAGAGACAATTAGGGTTTCAGGATCAAAACTGTTTTTTGTTTTCTCTCTTGCAATCTAGAAAAAAGCTAAATAACTTGAAATCAAGAGGATCTAACTCCGTTGATAAGTTTTAGATACAATTCATTTTTACGCTGATAAGTCTTTGACATAGTAAAGTGATTGAATTCGCGGAGAGTAAATCTTACCTGAACATTTAGACTGTAAGAATGCTGTTTTTACATACATGTAGAAGTATACAATGTATCGTGTTTAAATGTTTTAGAAAGATGCAAAAGTTTCACACAAGTAAGAAGTTATATATTTTTGCTAAACACGGAAATGTAATTGTTTTTAGAGTAAGAAGTTTCACACATGTAAACGTGTTTCCACATTTTTCATACATGTACAACATCCTATATGTCACTTAACTCTTCGGAATTCAGCTTGCAATTATCCATCAGAAGATGCAAACTGTAAAAGAGTCTCTCTTCTTGAGACTTTGAAGATGAAGCATCCACAAGAACAACTCATCTTCGTCTAACCAGGACACTTGATTCTCAAATGAACACTTTTTGGTCTCACTGAGACTGGTATATAATAAAAGAAAAATATGATATATATATATATATAATTGTTATATCAAAAAGTTATATCAATACTAGTCAGTGTATTACTCTGATCTCTGTGTTATTATGTTCATTATAAAAATTAGGGTTCTAACCAAAAAAATTAGTGTATGAGAGGACACAGATGAATGTTATATGTTAAATATTGTTGTTGGTTATTATCTTTAGTTAATTTATCATTATATTAACAGCTCTCTATGGTGATATTCATGATGTCAGTATTGTATCTTATCTGAAAATTAGTCCATAAAAAAAACTAAAATTATTTCGTGAATTTTTTTTACATATTTACGTTGTCATTTAATATCTCAAATAATAAACCCTTTAACAAAAAAAAATCTCAAATAATATTTCTGAAATACGAGAGTTTATGATTTGAAGATATAAAACAAAAGACCCTTGAATTTCTTAAAATTATTACTGTGCTTAAGATTACAGAGTCTAATCTAAAAATTTTTAGACTAATTTTCATCTACTTAAAAGATTAACAGTGTTATGAACATAGTCAATTCATGACTGGTGACTAATGAACTTGGCTTATAAAAGGTTTTTGGGTCAACATTTTTTCTTTTAAACTATTTTGGGTCAACATTTTTCCTTTCTAACATTTAAGCCCAACAAAGTTTTTTGGGAAGCCCAATACAATTCTTTTTTTTTTCACAACGGTCACTTAACTGTTCATATTTTCTAACGGTTCTTTTTACCAGCTGTATATAATATATGTTTCTTTGGTAAAGTTATTAAATTTTAAATTTTCTTCTCACGCTCTCGTTTTTTTTTCTTTGGAGCGATTCTCATTCTTCAGAGGCCATCATTAATTCATCCCCGCAAGGTTTTATTTTCTATACTTGTTTAGAGTTTATTTTCATTGTTTCGATTTAGGGTTTCTGTTTATTTCGTGTTTTGTAAATCAAAAAAGCTCTCTTTTGTGTTTTTTTTTTCAATCGATTTGAGGGGTTTTCTTTTTACTTTGGCGATTGTATTTTCCTTGATTTCAAAACTCTTTTTTCAGATTCAAAGTTCAATCGCGAATCTTACATGTTGAGATTTCAATTTCAAAATTGTTTACTCTTTTAAGATTTTACGTTTGTTTTGTTCAAATCAAAAACCTTTTTTGGATCTGTGTGTGTTCAAGGTTATGTTTTTCGTTTCACAGATTCAAAATCTCCTCTATAAGTTCTTAACTTGGATTGATTTTCAGTTTTGCAAACCAAAAAAAGCCCTCTTTACAACTTAGTGGTTTTATAACTCTTATCGATTTCTTAAAATTCTGTTTTTAATTTGTTTAAAAGATTTAAATTTTCTTAAAACCCAAAAGAAAGAAACTACAACACATATGAAATTAGGGTTTCTGTTTATTTTGTGTTTCACAAATCAAAAAGCCCTCTTTTGGATCTTTGTTTTCAATCAATTTGAGGGGTCTTCGTTTTACTTTCGCGATTATATTTTTCATAGATTTAAAACCTCTTTTTTTATTATTTCAGATTCAAATTTCAATCACGAATCTTACATCTTGAGGTTTCGATTTCAAAATTGTTTACTCTTTTAAGATTTTATGTTTGTTTTGTTTCAAATCAAAAATCTTTTTTGGATCTGTGTTTTCAAGGTTATATTTTTGTTTCACAGATTCAAAATCTCCTTTATAAATTTTTAATTTTCAATTTTGCTAACCAATAAACTCTGTCGATAACTCTGTCGATTTTTCAAAATTCTGTTTTCAAATTTTTTTTGTTTAAAAGATTTAAGTTTTCTTAAAACCCAAAAGAAAGGGACTACAACACACAATTGTTGCATGTCCGGTTGCTAACTTGGGAAAATTGTCCCGTATCGTTGTCCGATGTTGCCTAACAAAAGCAAAACATATGCTTGTCACATTTGTCCCAAAGAATGAATAATTCACTCTCTGCCGGGGACATTATGATATAAAATTCAATATCTCTGCTTTGTGTCCAAAAAAATTCAATTGTCTGCTGGGGACAAAGGATATAGCTGAGCTGGGCAGCATAAGTATTCATGATGCTGCAAATTGTTGGAGTAAAAATAAAAAAAGTCCTTTAATAAGGCTTCTCTAATAGTGTTCTGATTAACAAAAACTCTAAAACAACAAATTTGTCCTTTTCATAAGGCATGTTTAGTGATGATATTCTGAGGTTGGAAAAATTCAAAAAGTCTACTAAAATATTCTTGTTGAGCTGGGACAATATGAGATTAGGATTCAATATTTCTGCATATTGATGGAGAGAAAATGGTCTGTTTAAACTCGCTAAGCTGGGATAGCATGAGAAATATTCAATATTCTGGATGTTAATGGGAGAAGATGAACTTTTGAGTCTCTTAAGTCTTGAGCTGGGCAGGAACAACATAAGAAGTAGAACATTCAAAGATCAAGTTTCTGCATAAGATAGATCTTGTTGGGCTGGGATAACAAGTAATGGGTAAAGATAACTTTAAGTTGTGCCCGAGATTGGAACAATGTTCTTTAATAAGACTTGTTTAATAATGTCCGGTTGATTAATTCAAATGTCTGTATAAAAACTCTACAACTGGCTAAGCTGGGATAGCATGATAAGTATTCAATATTAATGGGAGAACAGGAACTCTTGAGCTGGGCAGGGACAACATGAGTACATTCAATTGTCTGCTAAAAACTGTAGTAGATCTAGCTGAGCTGGGGCAGCATGATATAATAATTCATTGTTCTGCATATTGATGGAGGAACAAATGTCCTTTTAATAAGGCTTGTCTAATGATGTTCTGAGATTGGGAAACTCTATTGGCTTGTTGAGCTGTGACAACATGAGCAGAACAACGTTCTTTAACTAATCATGTCCGGTTGATAAATTCAAATGTCTGTATAAACTCTACATCTCGCTAAGCTGGGATAGCTTGATAAGTATTCAATATTCTTGGGAGAATATGAACTCTTGAGCTGGCCAGGAACAACATGACTACAACATTCAAATATCAAGTTTCTGCATTAGATAGAGCTTGTTGGGCTGGGAACAATAAGATAAACTATTCAACATTATGCATATTGATGGGAATATTTATGCCTCTAAGTGGTGCCTTGGTGTCACGAGCTGAGCTGGGACAGCATTATATTACATCTAAAGATGTCGCAAGACTTTTCAATGATGATCCAAGGGTGAGAACAAATTCAAAATTCTGCTCTATATTATGTTGGACTGGGACAACATGAGATTGATGGACGAAAAAAAGTCCTTTGATAAGGCTTCTCTAATAGTGTCTGACTAACAAAAACTCATACAACAATTGTCCTTTTCATAAGGCATGTTTAGTGATGATGTTCTGAGGTTGGAAAAATTCAAAAAGTCTGCTAAAGTATTCTTGCTGAGCTGGGACATCATGAGATTAGTATTCAATATTTCTTCGCTAAGCTGGGATAGCATGAGAAGAATTCAATATTCGAAGATGAACTCTTGAGCCTCCTAAGTCTTGAGCTGGGCAGAAACAACATGCACATAACATTCAAAGATCAAGTTACTGCAGAAAATAAATCATTATGTGCTGTGAAAACATGGAAAATGGATGCTGCATAAAGACATGATGATATATTCAAGATTCTGCCATATTGGTGAGGGAATAAATGTTCTTTAATAAGACTTGTCTAGAGATGTACTAAGATTGGGAAACTCAGTTCTCTATTTGAACTTTAAATCCTCTGCATTTATCTGGATTGGGACTTTATGATAAAGTACTTAATCATCTGCAAGCCTCTACAAAATACAAGAATTTGACGACTTCTCGAAGAGGTATGTTTTTCATCTTTAACTTGGTTGTTACTTGTGTATGTTGTCTATGTAGATTCTTCTTCTATTACATTACATCAAACCAACGTAATGTTGTTTAGACATTGGTTTAGCAGCAATTGGTAAAGTTCATTTTGTTTACATTTCTTGCAAAATTTAGGTAACTAAAGAATACTTAAATCTCCACTTGTCTTATTGTTTTCTAACCATATATTTGTAGTGACTAATTCTTAACAGGGAAATCAAGGTATTGCATGACTGATTTGATCAGGTACTAAGTTGTGATTTTCACAAGAATTCCCCTTAATTGATGGAGTTTGTGAATCGTTGATTAATTACATGTTTCCAATTTTTATTCAGGTAAGTGTTCATCTAAGATTTGACTTAGATATGAGCTTTTTTAGATGGACGGTTTGGTTAGGACTAGGTAAAAACTTCAATTATACTAACACATCTTTTACTGCTAACACTAATACAAACCTAAACAAAAACACAAACACGCACGTAAATACAACAAAAACACAAAACCGAACACATACACACAAACACAAACAAAAAACAAACACACGCACATGAACAACACTACCAAATGCAACACAAATGAAAACTATAATACAAACACCAACAACATATATTACCAATTGCTGCTAAACCAATGTTAAGAAGACCCATATTGAACATGAACCGCTGAAAGAGGGTGTGGTATATTTTTTTGTTAAGTATATTTTTGTTAATTTCTGTAAAGCATAATATTATTTGCATATTAGTATTGGTACAGAGCAGAGAGGTATACAATAATTTGCATATCCAAAGTGTTTTTTTTGTTTTCTTTTTCTTTTATCACTTCCAACTGTAGCTAGCCAATATCCATTATGTTTTATACGATCTAGAAAGAAGCTAAATAACTTAAGAACTAACTTGAAATCAAGAGGATCTAGCTCCGTTGATAAGTCTTTGATACAATTCATCTCTACGTTGATAAGTCTTTGACATAACATTAAATGAACTTACTATACCAATTTACATTTTATCAATCAACGATTTAGAAAGAACGAAATCCAAAATTATTTTAATTTGAACCATTTTTCCTAATCCTTTTGTTTTTTTTCAGTCCTAAGAAAGATGTTCATGCGGTTTATTGGCAATACATGCATGTAGAAGAGATTATAGCATTCTAAGTAGTACAAAAAAGAGTTTGTTTTGCTAATCGAGTGACAGTAACAATTTTTATAAAATCTAACAACACAAGGAAACAAAACAAAGTAGTTAGTGAAATATTTTTTTTTGTTAATTTCTGTAGTCATAGATTTGCATATTAGTATTGGTACAAAGCAGAGGTATCAAATGTACCTAATATTATATGCATTAATATAATGAAGTTTTACGAATCAAAACAAAACTATAAAATATTAAAATCTATTATATTAGAGAAAAATAATAATAACTACGAACTTACTAAAACAAACTAAAATTTATTAATGTGACGTTTGAAAACAATAGGAAAATCAACGACAATCTGGTGTTAGTCAATACAATAATTTAGGGAGTTTAGGGTTTATTTGATTTTTTTTTTAATTTATATAAAGATTATAATTAACTAGGCTAAAATCAAGTTAAAAGAGTAGTATTATGGCAATTTTTTTAAAGTTCTGTATTTAATAAGTTAAAAAAATTTTATAAAAAAGTTCTTACTTCTTACTTCTTACTTCTTGTTACTGTATAAATAATCTCACATTAAACCACTACTAAGCAAGCTGATAATTCAAAGGACAATCAGTATTCAGTAACCATCTCTTTTCAGAGTTCACTAAAAATTCCAAAAGTCATGGGATAGTAATGTCATTGCTTTTGAATCAACCAACTAACCAAGCGACATACAAGTAAATTCAAGCATTGAGTTCAATCAAAGTATAGAGCACAAAACAACCAAATGCATTCAAGCCACGGGTTCAAATCATAGATCAGTCAAGCATCAACATATTCAAATGAGCATTAGACCACACAAGAAACCAACATATTCAAGTAAGCAAGGATCATACAACAACCAACATATTCAAAGCATAGACCATGCAAGAAACCAACATATTCAAGATAACCACACAAACACACATATTCAAGTAAGCCATATATAACTTCAAAGCATAGAAACCAACAGAGTCAAGTAATAGGCCTCAAAACATAGACCAAATCATATACCATTCACCCACCAATATATTCAATCTCCAAACAACATATTCAAGTAAAAAAGTTTAGATCAAAGCACAGAGATTTATGCAGCAACCAGAATGTTCAAGTCATGACGTCAAAGCATAAACCATGCTCCACGAAATAGAGAAACTGTAGGTTTAAAGTACAAACCATAAAACAACCAATAAAGTCAATGCATATGCCTCTCCTAAAAATGATATTCTCACATTTAGGCCTCATCTCAATATGATATTCTAACATCTAATTGTTCATAATATTACTAAACAAGTAAGAGATATATTTTTAATAGATTATCAAGAACTCTCATCTAAATCGTGTTTACTTACCTGATCAGAGTGCTGCATTGAATGCAACTCCAATATCAGATTTATGTTCTGAGCTTATTGTATCTTAGTTGATTTTTTTTTACTGTAGACCCTGCATTTAATTCATAACATAGAAACACATGTCAAAGAGAAGTGCTCGAAATTTCTTAGTCTCCAAGAACTTATACACCTTTTCAAGCAGCTGCATGAAGAAGTAAAAATTTACGTTATGTACATGTATCTTACTTAACTTGTAATTTTGTTCAAACTTCAAAACATCATTCACCTATCTTACATGTAATTTTCATAGATCCAGTCACTAAGAAAAGTGATTACCCAATCAGTTCCATCATATCAGTAGCTCACTTTATAACAATATTGAAAGCAAATGCATCAACTTCAGAGTCTATTTATATGAAAAACTACATTTCCATCAGTTTTTTTTGTTGTTGCAAGTCAGATTTTAACATCAATAATAATACATCAATCAATCAAATACATACATAGGAGAAGCACATATCTTATCACGCTAAAATTTCACATCAAACTATTTCTAAACATACCTGAAACAAATAAGGTTTGATCTAACTCTAACAGACAATCTTCTTGTATATCTGCACATATCTTCCCTTTTTGCCATATTTTAAGTTTATAACAATATAAGCTAATATAATACAAAGTTAGGAGAAACACATACCTATCTTGAAGTCGACATACATTTGAAATCTTCTTGGACTCTCCAAAAATTAGGTCAATTTTTCATGCACATCTCTGTAGAAATAAAAACACTGCTTCAGTTCACTTGTAAAATATGCAGATACTAAGCTGTTAAAAATTTTGTGTTTCACGAGAATCAAGCTATAGGGGATTTTTTTCAATTCTCACACCCCTTTGTGTTATAGAGCTCTACAGTTAAAGCTAGCTTTAGGAGATTTTGAAATTCATGTATCCCCTTTGTTCTCAGACTCAGAACAGAATTCAAAGCCATTGGATTTTGTAATCAATTTAGGCAACAACCATCATCTGTTCTAATTAAAGAACTCCCATATTTAGGCATATTGTAATTCCTTTATCCCCTTATTTTGATACTGACATATCAGTTTTACGCTGTGCTGGTTTGTTTTTATCTATTTAGGCAACTCTCCCATGAACTGTTCTAATCAAAAGAGCTATCACATTCCCGCATGTTTATATGCATGAGCTCTAACACTATAATGGCTTTTAGAGTCTTTTGTAGTTATGCTTTTAGAGTCTTTTGTATTTATGCTTTAGAGTCTTTTGTAATTTCCATATCCTCTTTGGTGTGTGTTATCAATTTAGGAAAATCCCATGTGATTTATTTTAATTAAAGGCTCACATATTCATGTGTGTTAGTGTTGTGAGCTCTAAAACTTTGAACCTTTTAAAAATATTTAGCAGATCTCTTTTCCCCTTTGTTTCTATAGCTCTAGAGAAATCGTTTAGGTTGCATGGGACTGCGTTTATTAGAGCTTTTGTGATCTCAGTGTGTATTACCTCAATACCTAGAAGATGGCTTGAGGCTCCCGTTTCCCCTTTGGTTAGCTTGGTTTGTGTTATCAATTTAGGCAACTCTCCCATCACACATTCTCCCATCATTAACATTTTGTGTTATAATATGTTCGTGTGTGCATGAGCTCTAACAGTAGAGGCTTTTAGAGGTTTTCCAAACTTTATGACAGTTCTTTCTGGTCTAGTCTAGCGATCTTTAGATCACTAAAGATTTTGACAGGACGCAACAGTAATACTTATGTCTAATCTGTTGGGTTTGAAACACAAGTCAGAGCATTGTGAAACAGAAACCACAATTTAGAGATTTTTTTCCCAAGAAAATTATGTAAAGGCCGCTGGTTCCTTTATAGAACAGAGCAAGACTACTTATGTCTAATCTGTTGGGTTTGTGTTATCAAGTTTCTATAGGCAACTCTCCCATCAATACATTCATGAATGTTTGTGTGTATTAGCTCTAACACTTGAGGCTTTTAAAGGTTTTTGTAATCCTCATATCCTTTTTTTTTAAACCGAAGAGTAAACTTCGACTTGCTGGTTTGTGTTACGGGACTGTTTTTATTATTAGAGCTTTAGAGGGATTTTGAATTTCATAACCCATTTGTTTCACTATAGGAAACTCCATTGAACTGTACTAATTTTAGAGCTTTAAGGGCTTTTGCTAATCGCATACCCCTTTTGTTATTGGTTTTAACAAAGATCGGTTTTAAGCCATTCCATCGGACAGCTCTAATAGAGCTCCAAAACCTGAACCTTTAGGGGGTTTATCTATTCCCATTTCCCCTTTGTATTATCATTAGGCAACTCAGATCGGACTGTTCTAACACTCTTTTCTAACTTTAGAGATTTAGGGGCTTTTACAATTCCACTGCCCCCTTTTAGAGATTTAAGCCATTGGCTTTGGATTATTATAACTTTAGAGATTTAGGGGCTTTTACAATTCCCATGCCCCCCTTCAGAGATCTAAGCCATTGGCTTTGGATTATTATAACTTTAGAGATTTATGGGCTTTTACAATTCTCATGCCCCCTTTGGAGATTTAAACCATTGGCTATGGATTGTTATAACTTTAGAGATTTAGGGGCTTTTACAATTCTCATGCACCACCTTTAGAGATTTAAGCCATTGGCTTTGGATTGTAATAACTTTAGAGATTTAGGGTTTTTTTATATATACATTTCCCCTTTGTATTATCATTAGGCCACTCAGATCGGACTGTTTTAACACTCTTTTCTGCAAATCCCCATACCTCTGCCGACAGTTTGTGATAGTATTAGGCAATTCATCGGACTGTTCTGATTTTAGAGTTTTAAGGGCCTTTGTAATGTTATAAGTTTAGAGATTTAGGGGCTTGGCTTTGGATTGTTATAACTTTAGAGATTTAAGCCACATTGGCTATGGATTGTTATAACTTTAGAGATTTAGGGGCTTTTATAATTCCCATGCCCCCTTTAGAGATTTAGGGGCCTTTGTAATGTTATAACTTTAGAGATTTAGGGGCTTTTACAATTCCCATGCCCCCTTTGGAGATTTAATCCACATTGGCTTTGGATGGTTATAACTTTAGAGATTTTGGGGCTTTAACAATTCCAATGCCCCCTTTAGAGATTTAAGCCATTGGCTTTGGATTGTTATAGGCAATTGCCATCGGACTGTTCTGGTTTTAGAGATTTAGGGGCCTTTGTAATGTTATAACTTTAGAGATTTAGGGGCTTTTACAATTCCCATGCCCCCTTTAGAGATTTAAGCCACATTGGCTTTGGATTGTTATAACTTTAGAGATTTTGGGGCTTTTACAATTCCAATGCCCCCTTTAGAGATTTAAGCCATTGGCTTTGGATTGTTATAGGCAATTGCCATCGGACTATTCTGGTTTTAGAGATTTAGGGGCCTTTGTAATGTTATAACTTTAGAGATTTATGGGCTTTTACAATTCCCATGCCTCCTTTAGAGATTTAAGCAGCTGGCTTTGGATTATTAATCTAGACAACTCTCATTAGACTTCTCTTATTATATAGCTCACATTGTAACAGTGAGCTGTAAATGATCTACAGATCACCATAAAGGGGCAAAGTTATAGAGATTTGACAATAATAATGCATCTTTTTGAGTCTTTTTTGTTTTGAAATTGCAACCACAGTTTAGAGATATTTACCTCAAGAGATTATGTAGAAGGATCCTCTGAGAAAAATCTGTGACCAATGAGATGGGTGCTTTCTCTGTATTCCTATCCAAATACGAACGAAAAAAAGATTGTTAAAAATACAAATATATGTTTGACTAATTGTACTTAAAACTGATACAAAAACGAGAGATATAACTTAAAGCAAAACATGATTATATCAAATTGTGAAACCCTGTGAATATAATTGGAAGGAACAAACATAAAATCTTCGATTAATTAAACAAAGATCAAGTAACTGAAAACTTTTCCCAAATTAAAGATTTGGACAGAACACAACAATAACGCATCTGTTTAATCTTTTGGGTTTTGAAAAATACAATCCAAAGAAAGAATTATTAAATCGACACACAAATTTAGAGATTTTACCTGAAGAGAGATTATGTAGATGATCAATGAGAAGAAAGCTTTCTGTGTCTTCCTGTACAAATTCGACCAAATAAAGATTGTTAAAAAGACATAATCTTTGATTAATCTTACTCAGAACTTAGTAAAACAAACAAAAGCGAGAGACATATCTCAAAAGAAACAACCCTAACAAGTTAATTAGAAGAAAGAAACATAAATCTTCAATTAGATTCTGAAACCCTAAGAAGTTGACTCGATGAACACGACCGAAGAAGAAAACATAAATCTTCGATTAATTTTACTCAAATCGAGTGAAAGAACTGAAACACGATTATGTAATTTCAAAAACCCCTGAAGAACGATTACGAAAATTACTAGCCCAAGCGAAAGATAAATCAACGATTTCGCAAACAAAAAAAAAAACGAAACGAAATTGTAAACAAAATCAAGATGAAAGTGAAGAATCGAAAAACCTTACAATGATTTCAATGGAATTGACGGCGTCATTGCAGAGAAGAAAGCATGAATTCGCCGACGATGTTGCAGAGAAAAAACCCTTGAAAGACGCAGAGATTTTTTTTGCAACAGTCGCAGAGAATTAAAGTGAAGAATTAACTCTTGATACGGTTATATAAATGGGACCCATTGCTAGTTAGCATTTTGCATAATAACGCGATTTTATCATGTCACGGTTATATTTGATCTCTTTGTGGTTTGTTTGATTAATTATGATTGAATTGTCAAAGAACAAAGAAATATATATTTAATAAAAAGAATATCACCATCAAATCCGTTGTCGTCCAGCGGTTAGGAGACCTGGGTTCGATTCCCGGCAACGGAGCTTTTTGAATTTTTTTTTAGAATATCATTGTTTTATTTTGTTCTTAAACCGTCACTCTTTGTTCATGTATTACAAACATAACCGGATCTCTAGATTATAACTTATCTAGAAGAATGTAAAAACTATATTATACTATGAAGGCACAAACCAATTCAGAATAATGCATCTATGTTTACTACTCCTGTGTCAAAACAATAGATTACATAAACAGAGTAATAATGAACACAAATACAATAATCTCAGAGTAAGAAAAGAAAAATCTATTTTACAAAAACCTCAAGTTTTCTCTGTAATGTTATTTAGATTCCCTGAATTCCACCAAAACGTTTTTTGATTTCCAATCTTATCACCGTTATCATTATCGCCATTTCTTGCTTCGACATCTCGTCTTTCTGACTGAACTTCTTGTTGCTCGATTGATCCTGCATTCTCTGTTAAACACTGTTCCCAAAAGTCATCGTTAACTCCAGTTTTTGGAGCAGCTGCGGTTACAGGAGGCTCTGAGTTCATATCAATCTTTGATGATTTGGGTCTGGTATCGCCAATACTTGGACTTGACTCAGCTGCATCGAGATCCATGCTTGATGACTGCGTACCGCTCTTTTCGCATGATTCTGATACAAGATTCTTCCAAAAAGTTAGTGAAGATTCTAACTTTTCGACTTGCTCTACGTGTGAACAGCTTGAAGGCAGAGAAGTCTCTTGTAATCTTTTTTTTCTTCTCTCATGGTTTTCGAGGTTTAGAGAAAGTCCTGGTTTTTCCAAAACCTGTGAAACGTATGCCACTATTGATTTCTGATGTTGTTCCATATGTTGTAAACGATCTTTCAATGTGGTTACTTGCAGCTCAAACCCTTTTCTTTCTTGCTCTTGGTTCTGTAACTCCAAGAGAAGGCCTTCTTTCTCCTTTCTCAGTCTTTCAATCTGATCCTTCATGCTTTGTCTCTCTGATTCCATCAACGGGTTTTGCACTTGTAGATTCTGTAACGAGTGGCTATGTACCGGTTTTCGTCTATGAATGTTCTTCATAAGATGAGGCCGACCTCTAACAAAGTCATCATTTGAGAATTCCCATTTCTCAGGATCGATTTTTCTAAAACCCTACGAAAACAAAAACACAACAAGGTTAAAATCAAAGCAATGCAGTAAAAACTTATCCTCAAAGAGATGAATACAAAGCCAAAAACTTTACATATGTATTAAGCTGATGGATGAAACTTTAGTTGGAGGTTTTTGTTGGAAAAAGTTGTCAAGTTGAAGGGTTTTACAGTATTTTCCCTAAAACCCTTCATAAAAAAATATACTCTACTTCAGGAGCAAGAGGTTTTGATCTTTAGGCGTTAAGATGATGGTGAAGTGGGCCTAGAATTTGGGCTTCAAGACTAAATATTCTAGTCTAATCCATATTAGCCTAATATGGATAGTTTTTTGTGGTGGTATGGGCCTAGACTAGTTGAGGTTTTGGTAGTATGGGCCTCTTAGGCTCTTCTCTCAAGATGTGGCCAATTTGGTCTTCATTTCCCAATGCTTGGTCACTTAAGAAAATGGCTCTGTCCTTTATATGGATTTTATAAGATCCAATAGTTTTTATGACTTTGCTTGATTCTTACTCGGTCTAGCGTAGTCTCTAGTTTGTACGTCTCACCAATTATGCATGAGCCTAATGGCTCCTTGGGATAGATTAACATGAGCTATATTTTGGGAAATAATGAGAAGCAAGTTGTTGATGATTCCATAAGTGGGATCCATTCTCATGTATATGGTAAGGTTGTGTGTAGTGCTTGTAATAGTGTTCAAGTGTGTTTTGTAGCAAAGCTTCTCTAATGATGAATGAAATAAGAAGAAGAAGCTACTAAAGAAGAACAATGGAGACATTATAGATGAAGTACTAATGAATCTCTCTGCTTTTGACCACAAAGCAATCTACTTACGTCAATATTACATACTTGCATTTGGTTCCAAATGTTACACATATAATGATTATAAACAATCATTAAGCCACCACAAAACACTATTAGCCAATACTTGCTTCTTAATATTGACCAAATTAAACCTAACTTAAAAAGAATGTTTTGAGAAAACAAGAACAAGACTTTTGAAACCATGTGATGTCTCATGAGTCAATTAACTCTTGTTTGGTCTTATCTTTTTATCATTATTTACTCGCCACTCCACATACATAACTCTCTCTCTCTCTCTCTCACCACATCAAGACGAAGTATCTGCTACTTCTTCCACCATCAAAGATAAATCAAACAACACTCAAGTGTTGTTCTACTCACAGATCCATTTCTTCCTCTGTTCTCTCTGTGTGTTTTGTCAAGATTCTTCTCTTATCCATTGTGTTTTCAAGAAAGTTATTAATAATTCTATTTATATTTAAATAAAAATACACTTTTTTTGTTGGGGGAGAGCTTGCCTGGTGTCGCCTTCTTCTCTCTCTAAAAAACTCGTGCTTAATTCACGGACATGTGAGGATACTTTGCTTTTGCCTCATCAAGGGCATGTTAGCCATTACTTATCTCTTCTTGTGAGCTCTCAAATCTTCAAAGATACAAAATCAAGAAACAGAGAAAGAAAAAAAGAACAAATGTTTTGGTATTTCAAGATTGGTTAAAAAAAATGTGGTTTGAAGTAATCTAGTGGTGTTTGTGTAATTTGCTTGCAATGGATTCTTTGAATGGATTTAGATTGGAATCAAAATGGCAAATTGATCCTCAACTTCTCTTTGTTGGTCCAAAGATTGGTGAAGGAGCTCATGCTAAAGTCTATGAGGGAAAGTAAGATTTTCTTCTTCTTCTTCTGTTTGACTTTTCATGATTTGATATAATTTCACTCTTAGTTGATTAGATTATTGTGAAAGTTTGGATTTTGATTTGTGGGAAAGTGAAGCTTAGTGTTTGTTCTCTATGAATGAGATTAGTGTTTGTTTGATGAAATTATTGGGAAAGTTTGGATTTTGATTGGTGGGGAAGTGAAGTTTAGTGTTTGTTCTCTTTGGGTAAGTTTGGATTTTGATTTGTGGGAAGTGAAGCTTAGTGTTTGTTCTCTATGAATGAGATTTGCCTTTGTAAAATTATTGAAATTGGGTATTGAGAAATTGAGGTTTTTGTTAATGGATCTGAGACAGATACAAGAATCAGACAGTTGCTATAAAGATAATTCACAAGGGAGAAACACCAGAAGAGATTGCAAAGAGAGATTCAAGATTCTTAAGAGAAGTTGAAATGCTTTCAAGAGTTCAACACAAGAATTTAGTCAAGGTTCAGTTTTTTTTTAGATCTATGGCTGTTTTTGAGCTTAAAGGTTTTTAGATGAGTCATTCATTGTATTTTTGTCTCTGGAAACAGTTCATTGGTGCTTGCAAAGAGCCTGTAATGGTGATAGTTACCGAACTTCTTCAAGGCGGTACACTGCGTAAATATCTATTAAACTTGAGACCAGCATGTTTGGAGACTCGTGTGGCTATCGGTTTTGCGCTTGATATTGCTCGTGGTATGGAATGCTTGCATTCCCATGGGATCATTCACCGCGATCTCAAACCTGGTAAGAACATACCAATATCTTTTGCTCTTTGAACTCAATATGTTATCATTTAATGATCTTCTTAAAATATTTGACAAAACACCTTGTTTCATGGAAACCACATGCTCAGATCTCAATCACGAAGAATCTTTCTTTCTTTTTTAATTGTCTGACATCACACACGCTTCAAGTTGTTTTAATATTCTTGTTATGATTAGATTTAATCTAAGTGTTAATGTGTTATGTTGAATGATCCTTTGTTCTGTTTTGCAGAGAACTTGCTTTTAACAGCAGATCACAAAACAGTAAAACTAGCAGATTTTGGATTAGCAAGAGAAGAGTCATTGACTGAGATGATGACGGCTGAGACAGGAACATACCGATGGATGGCGCCTGAGGTTCTTGATTATAGAAGTTTTTTGTTAATTTCTTGTGCTTCTCTTATGTCACTTAAAGACAATCTTGGTGGATATTTTTAGTTGTACAGTACGGTAACTCTTCGGTTGGGAGAGAAGAAGCATTACAACCATAAAGTCGACGCTTATAGCTTTGCAATCGTTCTTTGGGAGCTTTTACACAATAAATTACCTTTTGAAGGAATGTCGAATCTCCAAGCCGCATATGCAGCAGCCTTTAAAGTGCGTAATACCGTCTTTTTGGCTTCTTTTTGAGTTTGGTTTTAGCTAAACATTACTCTTTTACAGAATGTGAGGCCAAGCGCAGAGAGTTTACCGGAAGATTTAGGCAACATTGTAACATCTTGTTGGAATGAGGATCCGAATGCTCGGCCCAACTTCACACAAATCATTCAGTTACTACTTAACTATCTTTCTAAAGTTGGATCTCCGGTATCCGCGATTCCACAACGGATTCTTGCTTCGAAAAATACGCTATTGCCACCAGATTCTCCCGGAACTAGCTCTTTAATGGCTAAGCTTGATGAATGTGGAGAAACTCCAAAGGCCAACAAAAGTGAAGACAAACGAAAAGGTTTGTTTTTCTGCTTCAATCAATGTTATTAACATTTGATGGATCACAGAGAGAAACAGTTTTTGTTTTGGCTCTGGATTAGGACCAGAGATTTGGTTAGGCATCATTCAAATTAATATGTAATAAATCCGAAATGAATTTAAGAAAAATGTTCATCTACATAAATAAAATAGTTATGTAATTGTAATGAATTCAAAGTAGAATTAAAGAAACATAAAGAGGCTCATGTTCTCTATATGTTGAAACAATAAAGTCTTAGTTGTTTTAAATTTACCCTTTTGTATCTGTGTATCTCCTCTAATATCAAGATTCAGAGGAAAATATAAGTCAACTCTTCATTTTCAACATTTTTTTTTTCTTTTTTTGTTTTCATCTACAAGATAACTTCGATAAATTAATAACGGTCCTATAATCCTACTATGATATTTTATAAACTTATAAAGTATTAATTTATAAAAATATTAACGAAAAACATTTATTAATTTATCGAATATTAATTTATAAAAGATTTCCAAGTTTTGATATCTCAAATGCCACCAAAAAGTGAACTATTTACAATTTACAATTCATTTGATGTGTTATGTGGCTTAGCCACGCATGTGTCGCCCGCTTCAAGAGACGAAAGAGGACAACTTCACTTGATCAAATAATGTTTTCTTTTTAATATGTTTTTCTTTAATTAATGGAAGTATTCATGAGTCCACATAACTATACTGTTCATGGACTCCAAATTTGTTTGTCAGTGTATATTGTTCATCATGCGTTTGTAATTATGCAAAACGTAAAACTCGATCACCATTTCTACGTGGCTAGATCTAGAAGCGATGGTAATGTCCATAGAAATTTACAAATTTATATTGATGTAATTGTTTACTTCACATATTTATTTATGATCATTTCTATACTATTATTTGAGCAATGTTAAAAGCAAAATAACCTTCTATTTACATGCGATATTACAACAAATGTCATTAGATTTAAATTATTAGTTATATTATATAAGTCAATTAGATTTAAATTTAAATTTAAATTTAATTAATTATTCTCTCTCTACTGATTTTCTTTTCAATTAAATCATACTAATTATTTGTTAATATTATTTTCTCCTCTCATTTTTATTTGATCATATGTTTTATAAATAATTAAATAATTACATATTTTTTATAATAAAATTATATACATTTTTTTCCACATCTGTTATGATTTGAATTTTTTAAAACGGACATGAATTATTTTATATATTATGATATCATTTAAATAATAGTTTTGGTTTACCAATAATAGTTTAACATTAAAAATATGATAACTTTAATTCACAATATATATTAGATACAATCTGTATTTAACTCATTAACTCTATTAGTCGGATCTTTCTAAATCATATAATATATTTATTAGTATTTAGTAGATAAAAATCTAATACTTTCACTAAAAATTTGATATTATGAAACATAATTCCAATATATTTTCTTATTAGATATTTCTATACTCATTCTTAAAAATTTAACTGTTTTAAATATATATATATATATATATATAATAGATTTTTCTATTTTCAAGATTTGTCTATATTCCTTGCAGATTTAATATTAGTATCTTTTGAATATTTCCTCAATTCATATATTTTAAATTTTGTATGCATATTAATCTAATATTAATTATAGATTTTATCACAAATGGAAACAGTTTTTATTTTTTTAATCAATTAGTTCTCAATAGAATATCTAATTCGAATATTTTTATGTTTTAAATATTGATTTATGCATATATGATATTTGTTTAAAATTTTGGATTAATAGGTCAAGACGGGTCATGACAGGTCATGACGGATCTCGGGTCAAATTTTTTTATCATTGATAATAATTGATATAATTGATATTGCACATATGTAATTATATATTAGTAATTTTAATTAATACAACACAAACCATAATGACAAAATTTGATAATAGCAATTTCTTTTAAGTGATTATAAATTAATTCTCTAGTTTTTTTTTTGTTAGCAATTTCTTACTGATTGTTCTAAATCAAATGATAATTAAGTAAAAGAACATACTAATATGATAGTGTTTTAGAAAGTTATGATTGAAGATCATATTAAACACATGCCTTGAGTTGTAATAAAAGAAAATTCAATGAAAACTGAGTTTGTTCCTTGATTCTTGATAGAAAAGACCTACCCATTGCTGAGTACTCCCTGCGAGACTCTCCTTACTTGATTTCGTTGTTCCTCCTCCTCAAGACTTTAACCAACTTGTTAAAGCCTTGTCTTATGATCTTGGTACATGGCTCTAAGACAACTTGCACTTTCTCCAAGTGTGGTTTCGCTATGGTAATAATTCGGATTACCTAGAAAAACAAGACAATAGGGTCACAACGTTTTAGGTATTGTCGAAAAAGAAGCATACAAATGAATAAAGATGGTAACATATTAACCTTAAGATAGTAGTACGAAACGTTAAATCCTTGGGTGAAATACTGAACTTTTGGTTCGAAATAAATGGTTTATGTCACATATGAATCTTTGATGCTTGGAATCCATTTCTATGAAATCAAGGGGAAGAATTCAAAAGTAAATAAGAACAAAGCACAAATATCATGGGAAACCGAAAATTTTTCAGGGAAAATTGTAAATCCAAGACAAACCTTTTGAAGAGTTTGGCTAACATGTTGATGCCATAGAGTCATTACATACGTCTGCAACCATGAAAAAGGGTTTTTAGAAGATTAATCGGTAAGATTGCGCGATGTTATGTACCTTCTTTTACAATTACCATAGTCTTGTTTGGGTTTATACAAAGCTTAGACAAGAGCCACTTCCCATCGATCTGAACACAAGAGAAAAAAAAGTACAATAAGCTTTTGAATATGTACTTCAAATCCTAGGGACACCATATATCTTACATTTTCAAGCTTTGAGTTAAGTTCTGAAACTTTCGTATCTGCGATTTCAGCTCGAGCTTCCACTTCGAGACTTCTCTTGCGTTGCATTTCCACTTCTTGTTTTAGTTCAAATATCTACCAATGCAGATTGAATTAAGGTAATGAGGCAAAAAAGAAATACTATAACTCAAACAACAAAACCAACCTGTTTTTGAAGCTCATCATAAACCGTTCCTTCTGCTTCACTAGCATCCTTCACCGACTAAATAAAGCATTAATCGAACCAAAAGTAAATAAGTTGATTTTATATCTTTTAAGCAAATAAATGAAGCCCAGAAAAAAAAACAGAAATGAATGAAAATCTCACTTGGATTTTCTCTTCCTTGGTACGCACTTCTTTGAGTTTTCGTTTGATGATTATTTCTTCTAAAATACAGACAAAAAGAAAAAGAAACAACTGAGTTATTGTAAAGTCTTCATCTTTGGAAACAAACAAGACGTTAAAAATGATTTATAGAAACAGAACTGGAGAACTGAAAAGTCTTTCCTTTAAACTAAAATTATTAAACCCTAAAACAAAACTAAACGTTAACTTCATATGAAATCCTATAAACCGTTACCCATTTCTCCAGAATTTCCTAAACAATGCAATAAATAAAATAAAAAAAACTTTTTCACATTTACTAAAATTCTTCAGAAACAAAATAAAATAAATACTTAGAAAATTCAGCTAATTTTTGAGAAAATTGCAAAAACACTTGAACCTTTTACTTACTGAAGCCATAAATCTGGAAAACGATACTTAACAGTAACGAAATCTTTAAAAATGATAAAAGAGATGTGAGGCCGTACTGAGAGCGGCAACAGTAAATTTGAGTTTTAAGTCATTGTTCTCTGAGGAAGAAGTTACTTCGTTTTCAGCGTAAGATAATGGAGAAGAGTTCCAAAAGATTCCCAGGAAAACGAAGAGCGATATGAGAAAAAGAAACATAAATGACTTAGAAGATGCCATTGCTGGAGACTGCAACAGATGACTTAGCACAGGAAGTGAAAAAGTGTCGCTAGTGACAAATAGAGAAAGCGTACGGCCAAGTTAACTGAAGGGTCTTCTTATTTTTTCGTTGATGGCTAGGCTCGATGAATGCGGGGAAACTCAAAGGCCATAAGTAAAAAGACAAACGAAAGGTTTGTTTTTTTGACTTTTTTACCGCTTTAGGTGGTGTTAATGTTATGAGTAATTGCATTGAATGACCAAGAAACAAATATTTATTTGTAAAATAACCTTTCTTGAGTAGTGTATGTTCAGAAGGGTATAAGAAATTACTCAACTAACTTCTTTCCTCTCCAAAATTACATTTCTCTCTCTTTCACCATCGACATCAATGTCTTCTCCCTCATTTCTTCAATCTCTGTCTCTGATCTTTTCTTCCTCCTCTCTTCTCTTCTTCTTTCTAATCTGGTTCTTATTCTTTTTTACCATCAATTTCCAAGCTTCTTCTTCCTCCATTCTTCTCTTTCTCTCTTTCTAATCCGCTTCTTCCTTGTTTTTCTCTTTCTTTTTTACCGCCTTCCTCTTCTCACACCAACACCACCATCGTCACCGTTCTCACCTCCTTCCCCGAACTCCGGTGAACACCCACACCACCATCACTGACTCACCGCCGTCTTCTCCTCTCACCAACACCTTTGTCATCACCATTCTCTCATCCACCAAACACCTCTGTCATACCAATGATATTTTTGCCAACTAACCCTCTATTTTAAAAAATAACATATATCATGAATAAATCACCTTTCATTACAAAAATATAACATTACATCCACAGAAATTATGTGTTTAACAAAATAATAGCATGTTATACAAATAAAAAACTTGAAATTTGTTAATAAAACACGGCTTATGTTCAGCATCTAAAGTATTTTAATATCTGATTTTAAAGAGATAACACCCTTCTTTTTTTTTTGGCATGCTATATTTTGTATAACATATTTATTGTAGATAACACTCTAGTTTTTGTTTACCTAATTGACCCATGTTATTAACTTGTTTTGCTATGGATTAGGACCGGAGATTTGGTAGACATCACTCAAATTAATGATATGTTATAACATACTTCCCACCCCAGATAAAACCCATATGAATTTGGAAAAAAAAAAACAAAAGTGCATCTATAAATTTCGCTAGGTCTTTAATCGGAAGTCAAAGAGAGCCTAAAGCTTAATAAATTAATCGAACAGTACACGAAATTAATTGGAGATTTGTTTTTTTGTAATTTTATATGTAAACATGCATATATATTAAATATGTATATCAAAAATGTTTCACGATTCTCGGCGTTTTATCATGTTAACAGATTTACATCAAAACATATGATTTCAAACTTAAAATCCACTAAAAACGTTTTTTTTCAGTCCAATTATCCGACCAAAAGAAAACAGACTTCCCATTATGAACCTCTGCTTTGATGAAATCGAATGCTATTGGTCTGAGCATCCCAAAAAAGATCCTTGGCGTATCATATTCATTTTAACCCAAGCAACCCATAACGAACCAAACATAGTGAATAACTTCCAAATGAAGTCAATGACAAAAACCCGAGAAACTTCTTGGAGACCGTCGAATTCCAAGACCTCCTTCGTCCTTAGTTATGCAAACATCATTCCAAGCCACTTTTGTTTTTGAGGATGTGTTAGGGGATCCACTCCAAAGAAAGGATCTGCTAACGTGTTCAGTCTCATTAAAACATAGCTTTGGTAAGCGATACAAAGAACACCAAAAATTCACAATCCTTGTGATGACATAGTTTATTAGCTGAAGATGACTCGTAAACAAAATATGTCTACTAGTCCAGCTTAGAACCTGTGTTTTTAGCTTATCTACCAAGGGCTCCTCATCGTGTCTAGTTATTGTTTTTGTTGTTAAAAGTAGCCCGAGATAGCATATTAGCAACACACTAGTAGACATACCTAGAACTGCTACTTCCTCTTCTATAACCGTTTCCCCTTACCAGCTGATATGTCATGGTTTTATGGGGTTTTAACCTTTAATTTTGTTTCTCCTCCCGTATTCAGTAATCTTTAAATTTTGTTTTTGAAGCCTTTCCATGTGCAGTCTTGTGAAAGAAGCTCATATTTTGGTCTCCTACTTGCAGTCACTTCATCCGTAATTTTTGATAAAAACATTATCTATAATGGAGGCTAGTTGATCACATATATTTGACACAAATGGTACAATATTAAAAGTTGCTTCGCTCGGACAGAGAAGGGTTGCTTCTTGTTTCGAACAAAGGTCCTCAAATGCTGCTTTTGTTTCCCCCGGTAAACCCCCATAAGCATCTATGTTTAACCTCTCAATTCATGCTTTAATGACTTCCACTTTTGGTGAAATAAAATGAGTGCCCCATGGGAATGATAAAAAGGCAATGTTTGTCCCTATATTTGCGATACCATTTGTAAAAGTATGGGGTGTTCATCCAAGAAGTTAAAGAGCTGAAACGGTTGTTTGTTACCTAGTATCGGAGTTTGCTGCTGCACCCAAAACCTTGTGTGATCTGATATGCTTCATGTCTCAAAAGTTGCATGAGCTTGTGGGAATGTGGACTACCAATCTCCATTTACTAATGCGAAATCCAACTTCTTTTCCATAGGATCCATATCTTTGCAATTAGTTCAAGTATATTGTGGACTATATGTTAGATCCAAAAGTCCACAATGATGAAGTGTGTCTTGGAATTCCCATATGGCTGCTTGATCTATAGGATAGTCAAGATGTCGAGAATGCTCTTGAGTAGATAAAGTAACATTAAAGTCTCCCATCAAAACTCAAGGATGCGCACTTTTTACATAGTAAGTTTGTGTAACGCACAAATCATGTCATAATTTTCTTTTTTCTACCACGAAATTTAAAGCATACACAAAAGAACAAAAGTAACTATCAGTCGTTGCTCGAGATTGCACCCATCATGAAACTAAGCTGAGCACTAGAGTAGATCGGCGTGAGAATTACATCATCCGTCTAGCAGACCCAAATATGGCCTAGATGATGATAGTTGTAATTAATGAGATAAACCCGAGATACATGTTTAAAGAATAGAGAGGCGATTCTCTTCTTGAACACGAGTCTCAAATATACAACCAAGTGAAAACTTTGCAGAAATAACCCATTGTTGAATTGTGATGTACTTGTGTGGCTTATTGAACCGGCGGTGTTCCATGCAAAAGTTGACGACATTAATGCTTCTTATAGGAAGCGTTCTTTGCATTAACCAACCCCTTATTACCAATCTGTTTCTATGTAACCAAAGGCTTTTTAGGACCTTTTGATTTGTTTATACATGTCATACATTGAATTTGTTGAGTTGTGGATATTTCCTCTACTTCAGACACATGTTATGTTTCTTTGTAATCATCAATCTCGCCTTCCTCCTTTTCCTCCCTTATATCTTCAAGTATTTGAAATCATGTTGGGGAAATAGAGTTATTCTTAAGATACGATTTGCACCATGACTATTCTCTAACATCCCTTTCATACGTGGTGAGCGACCTGTAATAGGAATGGTGGTCCATTTCTGAAGCCTTTTCATTTATAACATCATCTTGATATGATGTCAAGACAACAAAATTCTCAAGAAGCAGAGTTGATTCAGTCACGACCTTGTCCTTCTCTCTTCCAAGATCAACCACACAGTGGTGGCAACCACGAATAAGAAGCCGGTATTTGTATGTATGGAGATGATCGCTAACGAATTTGGTTTGGGAGAGGCTTTCTTAGTCAACCTCCACCAAAAATCGAGCGACATCTAAGAGAGTACAAAGTCCTCCGATCCGGTGGTGTTACTCTACTTATGTTTATTTTTATTTTGTACTATTGTCGAGAGGTTATAAGAGCAACTCCATCAGTAGATGCCCTATTAAGAGTTTCTCCTTAATATAAAATTAGTATTTATCTTATAATTTAATTATTTAATTAATTTTTAAAAGTAAAATAAAACTGAACCAATAACAAATGGACAAGTGTTACCAGAGTATATACCTGAGAAACTATAGTTTCTACTAAAGAACCGTTTCTAGCTTTCGTTCTCATTTTTTTTTTTTTTAATTATTTTAATAGGTAGAAACCCATTAAGAGACTGTTGATGCAGATGCTCTATTAGGGAAATACTCTCTTAAGTCTCTTAGAAATATAACTAGATTAGGATCTATCCGATGGACGGATTTTTAAATTTAAAATAAATTAAATTTAAACAAAATTATTAACTTTCAAATTTGTTATTAATGAAATATATCTTAGATATTTTTTGAGGAAAAAATTATAAAACATGCTTCATTAAAGAAGGTGGTTATATACATAAATTTATTTTTCAACATAAATAAAGTAATTTAAATTTTTATATAGCAATTTCATTGTTATTTCTCGTCTCTTGAACTTTCCAACAACATCTTCTTACTCAACCGTTAAGTCACCATCTCTCTATTTTTTATTCTTTTCTCTAGTTTTATACCTAAGGATGTTTGGTTTCCACGATTTTTTTTCTTTTCTGTTACCTGATTTCCATATACCACCATCTTCACCTTTAAACATAAGTGTTACCGCCTTCTTCCCTTCTCTGAATCCATATTTGAGTATGATAATTAGCTATATAATAAGATGGTTTATTTCTTTTTCTGTTATCTTTTAAGATTATGAACTAACTTTAAAAAAAAATTAAAATATAATTTTAATTTAATTAAATATATATTTTAATTTAGTTTAATTTAATTTTCTTTTTTTGATACTCTATAGTTTTATTTTATTTTAAAAGTGACAAAAAATTCTTTCTTTTTCCTGAATTTTTAATGTATATTTTTATTTAATTAAAAACGTGTCAAAATCTGATCGTTTAAATTGGCATGTGTCACATTAGGTGAGTTAGCAACTTTGAATCATTCTCCTTTATATGATAAGATATTATTATTTTAATATAGTTTAATTGCATAATAAATATTATTTTATAAAATAAAATTAAACTAATTATTTGAGGACAAGTGTCCTTTAAATCTCACATAAATCTCTTTGAGAGACTCTCTACATTTTCTTTCTTGCTTTTTGATTATATTTTAATTTTTTATTAAGTAGTCTCTCAATGAAAGACTACCAATGGAAGTACTCTAAGGTTAAAGTAAGTATCTATTTTTTCCCTCGTTTAATTGTTATCTTGAATTTTTGTTGATTTTTTTTCCTCTCGATTTAGGGTTTTGTTTACCCCACCATTAGGTATAATTTTTAATAAAATTTTATTGTTTCGATTGGTTGATTTACAAATTTGTTGGATCTATCGACAGTTTATTATTTTTACCCAATTGCTAATTTCTAGATATAATTTTGTATTTTAAGCAAAATTTTGAATTTCACTCAAATGTATGCAATGGAGATGGAATTCACCTAATCAAACTGGAATGATTAATATATGATTTTAACAGTTTTTACAAGTAATTTTTTTTATGAGGATGCAATTACGGGAAAGGTAGATTTTACGGATGGTGGAAATAAAATATTGGAGTTTTAGAAAATCTATCGAATAGGGATATTATTTATATATATATATATATATATTATATATATGTAAATCTACAAATTAAAATTTTGAAATTGAGAAAAACAGAAAACATTTTTAAAATACAAATTCGGGTTGTTAACATGGTTACGTGGACTTCACGTCATCATTTCAAGTCATCAGAAACTTGATACATACGTGACAAAATGATTAGAATTTTAAAAAAAAATTATATAAAATGATAAAATTATGCAATTATTTAGAAACAAATGATATGTTGTTCTAAATTTATTATTTTGTACTCAAAACAGATAATTAATGTTATAATAATTATAAAAATATTGAAAGAATTATAAAAAATTTAAAAATTAAATGTTGGAAAAATATTGAAAGAGTATATCAATTTTAAATTTTAATATATTTTTCACAAATTCATAATTTAATCTAATATTTATATTGAATACTACTTTATCTACAATTGTTTATTACATAATTTTTTTTTTACATTTTTTACTATTCAAACCAGTTATTATACTGTTTATAATTTAATATATATTTTGAACTGTTTTATCTGCAATTTTTTTTGTTTGATCCATGTAATACGCTAGATCTATATTTGTTCTATTTGATCTGTCTGCTCCAGTTGAACCCTACTATTTGGTCCGCTTTTACCATTTAGAACATAATTCAAGGGATTTTAACATAATTCAAGGGATTTATTCGAAAAAAGAATTATATTAATTTTAAACTTCTAGAGAAGTTTGTTTTCAACCGATTAGTTTATTTCTTAGAGGATTCATAGAAACCGATATAATTAGAATATGTAGAGTATCTTGTAGTTGATGTTCCCATGGAATATAGAATTGTTTCGAATCTGAAACTGAATTATTCAGTTGATATATAATAAAAGAGAAACTCATATCTCATCCTTTGGCACGTTTAGGAGCCATCTCAGCTGGACAGAGACAACACAAACACTTGTGCCAGAGAGGGAACACAATCTTCCCAAGTCTTCCAAAGGGTAATCTCAGACCAAACCGTTGACTTTGTACCTATTAATTTTTTATTTTAACCCCAAAGATTTTTTCCAAGGAGTACAATAAATCACTATATAAGGTCATCAATGTGCACCCCACCTTTCCTATCAACCATAAAAAGTCAGCAAACAAATCCTTAACTTCCAAGTATTTAGATTCAAAGTATATCCATGGCGATCCACAAGGTCCTCTTCGCTTCTCTTCTCATTTGCTTACTGATCAAATCGATTCATGGGGCGACCAAATTAAGGATCTTAGGCGATCTATATAAAGGTGCATTTGATGTCACCACTAAAAACCGAGGAGGAGGTATGTATAATGCTTTTTTATAAACATCCATCATTTGCTTCTTCATTTCGTTACACCTTTAGGTGCTCAAATTTTCGATTTTCGGTTATCATGTTACATTTTAAAGTTTTCTGTGTTAAAAAAAAACATGTGAAGAGTATAAAAAACGTTATAATAACAAAAAAGGGTGAATATACGAATGATATAATCTAACATCAATTTATAAGAATTTAGTCATTATTATAATATACTATTTGTATGGTTTTTTAGTTTTGGATGCCGGCAAGGATAAGGTGACCATTACATGGAAGGTAAGCGCGAGCGGGTCTGAAAAGGAGTCTGAATTTAAGACCATAAAAGTAAAGCTATGCTACGCTCCACCCAGCCAAGTGGACCGACCATGGCGCAAGACCCATGCCGAACTTTTCAAAGACAAGACCTGCAAACACAAGATCGCGGCCAAGCCTTATGACAAAAACCTTCAATCAATTGACTATACCCTTGAGCGTGACATCCCCACTGGAATCTACTTTGTTCGTGTCTACGCATTTAATGACACTGGTCATGAAGTTGCCTATGGACAGAGCACGGACGACGCCAAAAAAGACAATCTCTTCAGCGTTCAGGCCATCAGTGGCCGACACACGTCCCTAGATATTGCCTCTATATGCTTCAGCGTCTTCTCCGTCGCGTCTTTGATCTTTTTCTTTATCAACGAGAAGAGGAAGGCCAAGTTGGAGCAAAGGAAATGAATCGTTTACTTTTCGTATTTGTGACGTTGAAAAAGAAAGAGTTGACTTTGAACTTTCTTGTTTACCAATTGTTTCTGTCTTGTTGCGTATTTTGTTCTATGTGCATTAAATTCTGTGTTTGTACTATTAAGCCATTCAAGTGGACCCAAAACTAATCCTAAGGTGGTGATGCGTTGTGTGCTTTTTTATGTATTTTTATAAAAGTTTTTGATATATTCTTACACACTTTGTTTTACAAAGATTGTTGTTTGAATGTTTTATGGTAATAATATTCAAAATAACATATATATAATTCATTTCATACTTTGAAAGAATAATCATAACTATAGCTAAATAATAAATATTATACAAGGATATACATATTTGAAATTATCATATAAAAGGATTTTGGTAATAGACTTTGTATTGGCAAAAGGTTTTTCTTTCGGTTTTAGTTTCCAAGACATGAGATGGAAAAAAAAAACAATTGGTGTTTGTCGTCTAAACAACTAATTAACCGGAGAATTTGATATATTGCTTTTAAATTCAAAAGTGATAAACATGATGAATTGCTGACAGCGATCCTGATCATCATAGATTAGGTTACTAAAGATCTAGTTTGGGGTTACTCAAAATGTCAAATATGTCGACAGACAATAAGGTTAAAGTATTAGTAAGTATAAATATATGTACTGACGTCAGGTAATAAATGATGTGTGTAAATATATTATATTAATGCGCAAATGAATACGTCAGTAAGGCGAAAATGTGAATATAACGTTCGTCTAAGTTAAAAAAGTTGCCATAACACTCATGCAAACTAGCAAAAGTCATTGTTATGTTGCCGATTGCTAAAACAATATAAATTGGCTTTGTAATATGAAAAAAAAGAAATTTATTTTTAAACAAGAGTTGTTGCTCACGGGATGTCTCTCTCATCCACCAAATTGAGCCACTTGTTTGGAAAACCAAATGGTCATAATCAATAGGGCTTATCAATAAGATGTGCTATTTATTACTAAATTCTATCCAGCCGAAAGCACGAAATAATTATTATAAGTTACATTTGACTTTTCATCTCTCAAAAGTATTGTGGGACCCTTCCCCAAGAGACATGGAGCCAAACAAGCCACGTTCACAGATCACTTTTTTTTCTTTTTTTCTTTTTTTTTGTTATAAGACATCACATGGTTAAGTTTTCTGGTACGGAGGAAGTACCTTTATATGCTGTTTGACCAAAAAAAAAAAAAAAAAAAAGAAAACTAGCATGATGTCTTATTTCTTTTGAACAATTAGAAAGTAAGAACCTATACAATGGGGTTTTCAACCTTATCTTTTTGTTTTTTCTTGGAGGAAATTTATTTTATATTAATTGAGAAGCAACATAGTCACAATATAATACAATGATTGAGTTAACCAATTTGAAAGATATCTTGAGGAAGTATGTCATCGTAAAATGATCGATGTTACCTCGATGCTACTCAAATCGTTGTAATATCGTTATTACAGTGGACGACGCGTTACCAACGTATGTTTCAATAGTCGTCGTTAATCTGCTGTAAATTTTACGATGAAATAACAACAACAGTTCTTTACAGTCATCATTAATTCGTCGTAAGGTTTACAAATAATTCATGATGAGTTGAATATATATATATATATATATATATGTTAATACTAATTTTAAATATATTAATATATTGAAAAAATCAAAAAATTAAAATTTTAAAATAAAATATAAAACAAAATATTATACAGAATATATATCTAAAAAAGCTGTAAGAGTTCAAATTGATATCACCAACAAGATAGAGACTTAAGCGGCTCTATGGTCCAACTCGCTCTATTGTTGAGACTGTTGTGTTGGTTGACCAAAATTCTGCTGTCGGATTGCCTCCCGCCTTGCCTCCAAATCCTGAGTCAATGCTAGATTATCCGCCACCAAAATATTAAACAAACTGTCCAATCCTTCAAATTGGCTCCTAGTAGCTTCTTGCGAAGCCCGTAATGATACAATATCAGCATTTGCAGCTGCAAGGTCGGATCAGAGTTGTACCGTATCATCAGCCGATGTATTTATATATGAAGAAATGGCCATTGAGACATTTTGAACCGATCCCATGCTCTAAAACCCGTCCTTTTTTCTTTGAAGCAACCTGGGGAAAAAACTAATTGATGAACAAAATTTCATAGAACGAATTATTAGTAAAAGATATAATTTTAAAAATATTTCATATATGTTCAAAGATCTTAGCAGCTTCTACTCTACTCTACTCAACTCTACGGGAGTACCATCCTTACATTGCTAAGAAAGCTGAGTCTGACGGTCTTACATCTTTGCGGTGACCTCGTTGTGGATTCTTTCAGATCTGGTATCTACAAAAGCTCTGTTCTTTTTTTGTGAGTCTGCTTGAACAATCTTGAAAGAGATGAAAATTCTCCTCCGTTAGCCTATAAAAAATAAACACAAAAATAGTTAATTATAATATATAAGTTCAATAACAAACTATAATTAAATGTCATGTTCAAAATATCATTAGGCGCTAGTCGGACGCTCGAGATAGGCCTAGCGCCTACTAACAAAATCAGAGATTATACGGAGCTTAATCGGAGATTAGTTTTTAAAAATTAATTTTAGTGTTTTTTAAATATTTTAATGTTATGAATGTATAATACAAATATACAATTAATAATATGGTTGATTTGCTCTTGATTTCATCATTAACTTGGTATTGTTTTGTAGTTTGGTTTCGATTAGGGTTTAAAATCAGGGATTAGACGTATAACGAATAAAGATAAATGGATTGATTTTGGATTTTTTTTTTGTAATTGGGACAAATTTTTATTAAATTGGTAAAAAAAAGTTGGTCAATTTGTTTTGAAAAAATCAGCAAGGCGGGAATTAATCGGCTTAGGCGGAGATTAATCGGTGATAAATCAGTCCAACGATTAATTACTCTGATTAGGAAAAATCGCGGCGGAAAGACAATGTTAAGTGATTAGGTGGCTAAGCAGCCGACTTTTAGAATAAAGATTAAATGTAACAAAAATTTTAATGTGTAATTTCACATACTATCTGTAAACAGACACCCACAAAAGATGTATGTCTGGATGTATGAGGCGTAGTGATAGTTTAGATTTTTAGGTATAGGTCTATCAATTGTCCTAAGCACATGTGTACTTTAGGGTCGAATCCATAAGAGAAAATAGAATTAACACACTATGATTGAGAGGATTTCAACTTAATTTAAGGCAACAAAGTGTTTCTGAAAACCAATTTCAAAAGTAAATAAAGCGGGAATTGACTAAAAATAGTCTTAGAATTCTAATAAAGGAAACGACAAGTCAATGGAATGACAATGATTTAGATGAGATGATGAATCTTTGATGTTGTTAAGAACATATTATGAACACTATCTTTGGTTATAGGTTACTAATCAAGACTAATCCACTTCCATGATACTAATTCTTTTACTAATAATCTAATCATCATCAACTTCCGTTCGCAATAAAATGATCAATAATAATAAAGTCTGATCCAATCACTAATCACTTTAATCAACTACTTCCATAAGCTAAGGAAGAAAAACTCGTTTATGATATTTCAAGCATTCCATCGAGTACCTTTCGGGCATGAAATCCTATTGATCTAGATTCTCAATTACAATCTTAAATCTAGCATTACTATCAACCTAATGAAGGATAACCTAATATCTACTCCTAAACATTATCGCCAACTCATCAAATCATCATAATCAACCAACGGTTAACTCATCTAAAAGATTACTCACAGTCTACCATGATAACACAAAGTAATTGATTTAATCTTTGCATAATCATGATTTAAAGATAAGTAGATGAAAGATTTAAAGAGAAAAAGAGATTTGATAACTTGAAATAGAGAGATTCATATAAAATATTTCTTAAAACCCAAAAGTGGCTAAGAGAATCTCTAAAAGTAAGTATAAGAAGTTTCTAATTAGGGTAAAACATATTTATAGTGGAAAGTAAAAATCTGGGTAAACTCAAATAAAACCACCTTTGACCCAATTTAGAAACTGGTTTAGTCGGTTTAGGGCTGGAATGATTAATATGGACTTCATCTGGTTGATATGGACTTCAACTGGTCGATTTGAAAATTTACATCAAAGTTAGATCGATCGATCTGAGTTAAATGATCGATCTGAGTTAGAATGATCGATCTGAGGTGGAATGATCGATCTGAGATGGAATGATCGATATGAGGTGGAATGATTGTTCTGTGTTGAAACTTTAAATCTTCATAACGTAACACCAAATTCACTTTCTTTTTGACCCACATTCCTCATTTTTGATGCTCTTCAATCTAAACATGGTGTTTTCTCACTTCATTTAGTCTATTTATTTGCATACTTCACTCCAAACCTACAAGATGAAAATGTATGTGCAAACTATGTATCAAATCCCCTAAGAATGCATATAAATGTAAGAAACTAATGCTAAATCAATCTTTAAAAGTGCTAAGAACATAAGATTTAAACTCTCCCAAACTTATCTCTTACTTGTAAAGTAGTGTGAAAATGGGGATTCAAAGCCTCAAAGTTTCAAAGAAAGAATTAAACACATTGTCCTCAAAGATAGTTAGACGATGCAAGAACAAATATCTTACTCTTTCCTACTTCTCCATGCTCATCTCAATACAAAATTCTAATGCAACTCGTAACTTAAGCAAAGACCCACAATCAAATTGAAGACTGTTTAACATTCATTAAGGGTGTTTGGGGCGGCCTCGCTAAGGAAAATCAAATCGATCTCAATTGGTTTTGGGGTGAAAGGTCTTTGAGGTGGTTTCAAAAGAGTTTTCCTTTGGTAGTTGCTCTCAAGACATAAGAATGGTAGTCAAATGCAAAATCCATCTAAGAAAATGAACAATTTATGTGTACAAAGTTTTAGCTCTCGTTATTCTACCCATTTCATTAAATGAATTATAGTTTCTACCTTTCCAATATTCTTCTTTTTCTCTTATGAACCCTGATACTCAGAAGTTTTAAACCTGGATATACCGCAAGTGCACAGTAGCAATCACAGTAGTATTTAGGGATCGAATCCACAAGGATCAATATAGCACACTAAGAATTATTATGATTTAAATAAAGTTAGGATGCAAATGATTTTATTTGAAAGTCATGGTGACTAACATCCTAAAATAAAATTAAATAAATAGTAATTTACAAAGATTAATTCAGGGTTCATACATATGAATGTAAATATGAGATGCATTAAAAATTGTCTAGAGCCTAGATTACGAATGTAAGTTATCCCGCTGTCGCGTAACATAACTATCTATGAAACATATTTCCTACCGATAAATAACTGTTGTTTTTCGGGTTAGAACAATGCATGCATTGAGAACCTAACCTAATATGCTCACAAAGTATAAATTGCAAATATTGTTGACAATAGACACTTTGCCCATCAAAGATAAATCCATCCATTCAACAACACTTTTGGTGTCATGATGAAATAGAATTAGGGCAGAGGCTAATTGGCCAAATTAGACAAGGCATTAAGAGAAATCTATGATGAAAAAATATATGAACAATCTCATAAGAACACTAACATGAATCTACATGACTATCCCTTTAAAAACCCTATGCATGATAGAAATAGATGAAGAATTAAATATAAACTAAAACATAAAAGAATATATAAAAAAGGTTTTAACACCTTAGAGCTTTTAGAGTGAGTTTTTCAACTCTAAAACTCAATGTTTCTGAATGATTTTTCCCTGGGGTTGAGCCCCTTATATATACAAGAAAAGAGAAGCCATGGAAATAGAAAAATGGAAACTTCTTAGGCGGCGCACCTATCGGTGTCACATGAAGCACCAATCGGTTCTGAAAGTCTTTTGCACTAATCGGTGATAAATGTGCACGATCCGTTTTTCAGTCTTGATTTCTGCTTCTCTTGACGAGTTTTGATCTATTTCCACTCCAGAACCTCTCTTTTGACTCCAGTAAGTGTACAAACCTATAATTACATAAAAGTATTAAAAACCATCTTGTTTTTATTGAAAAGACTCAAGAATTGTTAATAAAACGACTCTATAAATTAGTAATAAATAGTGTTATCAAACTTCAAATCAATAAATGCTTTAGTCTTTTTCACATTCAACCTTGTGATCAATCTCTTATTTTAGTCACCTAGGAAAACTTTTTAGTTTGACACTTAGCCCTTTTCTAATCACTTTGCTTTGCTTTTTTTGTTCCAAAAATTCACTTTCATTACACATTCTAAGGGAAGCAATTGTTTTCTCTTTTCTTATTCATACTTTGAGATTTAGGACTTTTTGGCTTATCAGTTAGTTTCACTAGGGGTTCCTTTTAAAACATTGATCAAACTTTCTTTTCAACCTTTTTGTTTCCTAACACCCAAACCAACTACTAAATCTAACCATCCAAGTCTTTCATTTCCATCCTAATTGCTAGTCTTACCATTGCTAGCTAAAATGAAATTTAATCCTTTGTCGGTCCCCGTACCTTCAAGTTTTTGCAAAATCATAACATTATCAATAAAAGGTCTCACTCATCAAATCAAGCACAGAGTTTGGAAGAAATTGTTAAGGTTAAATGAAGGAGAACCATTCTAAATGCGAGAATGACCATTTGTTAGAACAAGGGTGGTGAAATGGATAGAAACCCCCGAATGTGACTTATAGTCGACCATTATAACGCATTAAAATCGTCCTAAGTGAGAAAATTATATTATTTAAGTCCAAGTTCATAGAGATGTTTCAAAAATCATGTGAATCTTACCAAAGTAGAAGTTGTATTTCGAAAGATGTAAAGGTCCAAACATAGATTTTTCTTTTTTTCAATGATGTTCAAGTAACAAATAGCCATGACTAAGAACATGATTAGTGGGTGTCTCTAAGATGAGTCTCTCATGATTAAAAAATAAAAATAATAAAAAGGAAGAAAGAGAATAAAATGTGGTTCTCAAATAAGAACCTTTGAGAGACTCTTCCACTCGTCTATTATTCATTGGTTCACTTCTTTTTAACATTTTAAAATTTAATTATTTAACAAATTTATATGAAAATATTAATATTTTTTTTTGTTTGAGAGACTCAATTGGTCTCTCACCAATGTGGATTCTCCAAGGGCAATGATATTAATCCTAAACATAGATTTCTACAAGGCATATATCCCATATGCATATGCAAACCTATATGCTTCTATACTCAATTGTAATATGCAAATGAGACTATATGCTTCTTTTGTGTTTTCAAATTTTTAACTTTTTTTTTTAATTTTCTTGAAAACATAAGTATTAACAATGCATGACTCAAAAAAGTAAAATCAAAACCAAACACAACGTTAGATAACATTTCTCTCACCCAAATTTATTTCACACCGTCCTGGTGTGAGAATAAATCGATGAAGAGACAAACATAAACACAATAGACAAAGCTAGAAAAATAATATTACATACAAGAGAAGTGAATTGTACCTTAAGTCGAAGAGATGGACTCAGATGAGTCCATTGATGGGAGGGTGAGTGGTCGATGAGTTGTTAAGTGGACTTCATCCTTGGATCTTGGTTCCCAATCAGTATGCTCGATCTTAAGCACCTTTGTCATGAAATCTTTGATGAAGTCCGGTTCTTTCTCCTTTAAACCGATGCAAAAATCACTCTTGTCATGCTGAAAGGTTTGGGAACATCTTTGCTTTTGATCTTGCGCTCAACCATTTCATCAATATACCTCAAAGGTGTTAATATCATTGAAGATGTAGGCATTGGTGAATTTACAAGGGTGGGATAGTGGGTTGCTTTCTTCTTCCTCTTGTAGTTTTCAATGACTTGATTAGGTTTACCCAAATCCTCCTCCTTAGCACATTCTTATGCCCGTCAAATAAGGAGTGTAAGATTCCACTATCCAATATTTCCTCATCAAGCTTTAGAGTTCCTTGATTCTTCACAATCAAAACTTTAAGCTCTTCTATCATTTTCCACAAAACTTTAGAGATGAAGGCTTGATTGGATAAGAGATCTTGGGATTCACATGGAGGAGAGTCCCTCTCTTGTTTGGGAAGTCGATGCTTGCTCCTACGATGTTCAGGGATGGAGTTCCGAGAATGAAAAAAAGCTTCTTGGGTTGCCTCCTCTCCACAACCATAAATTCCATTGAGATAAAGCAATCTCCAACCATTAGATGATAGTACTCAATCATCTTAAGTGGAGGTTTCGAAGAAGTATCTGCATATATGATTGAAGAGAAGTATTTTTTCATTGCTTTGATCCCACGACTATTCACCATTTCAAGGGACATCACATTCACGCTTGCTCCGGAGCAAGATATGATGAAATTCCCAGATCTCCAACCTTTATAATCGATTTGAGCTTAATTGGTGTTACGCTTAGTGGTTGATATAACCCCATTACCTCTTCTACCTTCTCATGGTTATCAAGAATAGCTTGAATGAAATTTTTTGGGGATAAGCACTTGGTACAAGTTATCCATTGAAGGTAATAAAACTCCAATCTCATTCATACTTACTTTGAAAGTAGCTTCTTTTGTGCTTTGGTATGTAACCAACAAAGAAATGGAAGATGAGGCTCATATGATGGAAGCTCAACTCTTGGTGCATCATTCTTTTCAACCCTCTTGGACACCTTATGTGCTTCTTTAGTGATCATCTCCACTTTAGCTTTACTCTCACTAACCAAATCCTCTCCATTCTCACCATAGAGAAGTCTAGATAGTTCATCTATTGCCTTTTCACACTCATAAACCTCGCCATATTTTATTTATCTTGGGTGGCTCATGGTTTTAACCTCATCCCCATTAATTGAGAATATTGCATTACAAAACTCTTTGGGGTTAAATTCGATTTTACCAGAAAGTGAATCCATGGGCCTCTTGGATGATGAAGATACTTGAGCAACTCGGTTGTCAAGGCTCTTGACATGAGAAGACAAACTTTCAAATTTGACATGCAAGTTGTTATATTCTCCATCAATCTTCGAGTTCATTCATTCCATTCTTTAATTCATCCTTTCTATTCTTGAGTTCTACACGTCCATCATCTTGCCTATCTCTAAAGTCCATTTAGTTTGTCATTTTAGGAGTTACTTAATAAGGAGAGTGTTGGGATCTTCTTTATAAGATTGGTTTGGTGGTGTTACTTGAGGTTGGTAGTTTTGGTTTGGGAAGAAGGATTGGATAGTGTTGTTATATGGAAGTCTAGGTTGGAAATTTTGGTTAGTGGCTTGGTTATTGTTTGGATATTGTTGGTTTGTGGTTTGGTAGGGTTGATTTGATGTTTGGGGCCTTGTTGAAAGTTAACAAATAACCTTGGTTAGAATTTTTGGTTAAAAGTATTACCTTGGAATCCTCCTTAGTTATCCAAATAGTGGACCTCTTCTTGAACCACTTCAATACCATCACCTATCTCTTGATACCCTAGTTGATATCCTTGTTGACACCCTTCAAATTCTCCAACATAGTTGACTGGCTTTTGACTTATGAGAAACGCTTTGCTCATCTTGTCTAGTTTCTCATTAAGCTCCTTAAGCCTTTGGTATTGAGTATTAGGGTTTCTAAAGTCCCTATCATAATCTCCTCCATAGCAAGCATCGCTTTAAGCTAAGTTCTCTATCAATTTCTCCCCTTGGTTTATATTCAAATTAGCAAAGCTCCCTTAACTCGCTGTATCTAGAGCTCTCCGGTACTTCTCAAGCACTCCCTATGAAAAGTAATCAAAAGGTTCTCTTTGGAGACTCCATGATAAGAGCAACTCCATGTGTAACCCTTAAGCCTTTCCTATGTATCATAGAGATTTTTTTGACTACCTTACTTGAAACTAGCGATGTCTTTCCAAAGCTTGCCGGTCTTTTGTTTAGGAAAGAACTTAGTGAAGAAATCCTTCTTACATTGATTCTAAGTAAACACAAGCTCTGAAACAATGTTCTTCTCCCATTGAGAGACCTTTTTCCTTAGAGAGAAATGAAACAAGATCATCTTGATAGATTCTTCCAGTGCACCATTCATTTTCACGGTTCTACAAAGCTGCTCGAATTGATCAAGATTATCTAGAGGGTCTTCCATTGCCATCCCAGTGTACCTTTGGTTAGTGAACTGAAGCTCATTTGTTTGGTTCTCTGGAGGGATCCCAAGACAAAAGTTTCTATCCTGGCTATTTGTACTGAATCGGTGCCCGACAAAGGATAGAATGGTGAAGTGGGGTCTTCCTGTATCCCCACTAAGTCTTCTTTGTAGGATTGGACATGAGGCTAGAGACCACATGTTCTTCAGCTGTCCTTAGTCTTGGCGAATTTGGAGTGAATTGGGCAAAAGACTAAATATCCAGGTGACAAGAGATTGGACAGACACACTAACCCAGATCAGGGAATCAAATTTTGACAGAGCGAAGAAGAAACTCCTCCTCATCACTTGGCAATGTGCGATCTACACTCTATGGATGGAGAGAAATAATAGGTTGCACCATGAAGTCTTCAAATCGGTACCAAATATACTCAAACTCATCGATTCAACAGTTAGAAACAGAGTTTCAAGGTTTAGGCCAGAAAATCCAGAACTCGCTTCAGCTATGCTACAAATATGATTCTCCACGTCTCTGAACCACTAGACTTCATAGTATCTCCAAATATTTTGAAAAAGACCGAATTGCTTCACCAATATGTGTCAAAGCAAACCCTACTGTACCATCGGAAATCTTCATGATGAAGAGAAACGGTTGGTACGGACTCTACATATCATCATTTCATGAGGTCTTCTACTTACTATTCTCTTCACCTCTTGTTATTGGGCTATTTTAATTAGGTTTCTTAATTATGTGATATGGGCCTTCGAACAAATGGGCCTTAAGACACCCTTATTTGTTTCTTTCTAATGCATTTAAATAGAAAATATTTTTCAAAAAAGAAATATAGATAGTAGACGGACGGTGATTATGAAACAAAATTTTTGAGGATTTGTTTTTATAAATTCTTTCTAATGTATTTAGCTGAGAATCGATATTCTTCGGATGGTTGGAGGGTATGGTTCGGTTCATTAAATTTCTCCATTTTGTTTCAGTGAGATTTATTCTGTAGATGAGTATTAAAAGTGATATACATTGAGTTCTTTTATTGGGATTTGAGTATTAAAAGTGATATACATTGAGTTCTTTTATTGGGATTAACGAAAGATCTGTTTCGTGGATTATTTTTTCTAATAATTATTATTTTTTATTTTTTTATAAAAGGTATTTTATTAAAATGCAATGGAGGAGTTTACAAGATGATCAAAATACAACATAAGAAATAACATAGGATGCTAAAATAGAGAATGGACAACATGAATTAATAAGGATACTCAGAGGATATAAAGGAAGCGATCGATTAACTAGGAGAAACTTCGATAATGAGAAAGAAGGAGAAGCTTCACGCAACCGAAGAAGAGAAGCCGGTGTCCTTGCGGCCCCGAGGCAGAGGTCTCCGAAGGTATAGATGGGAAGAATTTCAAACAGATCAAAGACCCCTAACCTAACCAAAACTTCGGAGAAACAAAGCTCCCAAACTAAGCCAACACCAAAGCACCAGAAGCAACCAACTAGACAACCGAGAACCCTTTAACCACCTCAATAAACCAGTCTTCAACCAAACCCCCCAAGAGGCACCAAAGGAACAAAGCATAGACTAGAGGAGGCTTAGCAGCCCGAAGAAAGAGCGAACCAACCCAAACAGAGACAAGAAAATGCAGGAAGAAGAGAGACAAAAGGTGACCAAACCAAAGATGCAAGAGGAGGCAGAAGGAGCACCTGAGGAGAGGGCCACCGCGAGCTAAAGGCCCCAACTCTGCAGAATCAACTGAGCGAGAGGAGGCAGAGAAGAGCCCAATGACTTGTCAACGTGATTTCTAATAATTATTTGGAGATAGGAAATTTTCAATTCGAAGGTTTGATTGGATTCTCAAGGATCTGAAATCGGATAGAGATACTAGCTCCTACCCACAATAATGAAAATCTGATATTCTATTAATATTCATTTTGCATGGTACCATATTTCAGTATAATTAATTTAAGTTATAAATCTAATAAACATATTTTTTGGATCCGCTACTCTACTCTCAACTTTAACCCACTAAATACGTAAAACTCCTCTGATACTGGTCAATAGTTAGAATTCCACACAAACTTATTCTTGCATTTTAAAAAATAACCTTATAAGTTATAACCGGCAAAAAAACTTGTAAAGTCTTACTCTAATTTTGGACTTTTAAGGGAACTTTAGGAAAAGAAAACGATAACAAATGCACCTAATTAGCCAATACTAATACATGCAAAAATGACCTTTAACATCAACTCATTATTTACTATTTTAAAATATTTATAATAGAAGTCTATATTGTTTTAAAAATGGATATTCATCCCACAAAATTGTTAAATTCTGTCTTTTCAGAGACATTTGATTATACTAGAATGATACACGAAAAATTAGAATGGGTTTGGGTGAGCCAATGGAAAAACAATTTCTATACCTGAATAGTTGAAACAGGCCAAGCCCACTAGTAGTGAAAATCTGTTTCCACAAATATACTGTCATTGGACCGTTCCATAAATTCTTATAGAAATCACGTTGACAAGTCACTGGACAAGTTGAAGACCTCTTTTTAAAGTCTTTTATTAATAGGTTAACAAGTAGATCACGTCTTCTCGAAACCATTCAAATAAAAACGTCATACAAAAAATAAAAAGTTGGTTTCTTCAAAAGGTTAGATTTCTCAATTATCTCGTGTTCCTTGTGTTATAAAAACTTTGATAAATATTTTACATATTCAAACGAGACCGATTGATCCACAGCCAACAATGTATAGGATAAGGAAAAAAAAATGTATAGGATACAAAAGTTTCAAGATGTCGTTCTTTATTTGGTAACAGGCAAAATTTCAAACCAATTAACAAGAAACAAAACATCCAAAATCGCAACATGTCCTTCCATAATGAAAAATATGTAAAATTGCTTGATTAAAAAAAAAAAGTATGTTGATCCAAAAAAAAGAAAAGAAATGGTTGTCAAAATAATAGTAATAATATAATAGAAATGAAATATAGTAGGGATGAACGGTCAATAATTAAAAAGTTGAATTGAGTGCAAGTGGAAATCAATTATTGACGACTGGAGGCTGAAGTGCGGTGGTTCCGACAACACCGGTTTCGGTTTCTCACCCTAATTTGTTTCTCTAGCTCTTCTTGTGTTGCTCTGGAGTGGTGTACCGTCAGGTCTGATGTGTTGGAGTTCTCGAGACGGTGGAGTCGGGGTTGCTCGACGAGGCTTCTCGTCGGCGTTCATCCTTCTCTCCTTTTGTGTCATTGAAGTTTGACGGTACACCTTATTTTTTTTTCTCTCTACCGAAGGTCCGCTATAACCGGTGGCAGATTTTGTTCGTTTCCTTGGCGCCCGGCGGCATTCTTCAAGTTTCCGGTGTGTGGGGATGACGTCGGTGAGTCCGAGAGTCTCTGTCTCTCGTTGTGGCCCAGATCTAGTAGCATTCTCGCCTCAGTGGTCTTCTCTCTAGGTTCTAAGCATGTGTTCGGCTTGGTCGTGCTTTCATCGGGATTGTCTTCTTCAGCGGCTTAGTGTGGAAGTGTTCTTGGTGGTGGTAGGGTCATTTTACATTGGTGGCTTAGTGGTGGTGGATTCCCGGTGGTTTTGGCTGTTTGCGTGTAAGGTTGGGTCGGAGGTTTGGTCCATTTGGTTCAGTGGTAGCTTGCCTTGCCGGATTTTAATTTTGGTGTGGCTCAAATCACTTCAGCTAAAGTCTCTTTTGTCTTCGGGTTTCAGTGTCAGCGGTCCATGTAGCGGTTATTTGTTACGGCAAGGGAATGCTCCATGTGAAGCCCCGATGGGGTTTTTGGTGTCGAATAGAGGTAGTGGTTCGGTCTTGGTGGCTATTTCAAATCTGTGGGAGATAATTTTCATAGTTGAACACTCGGAAATGGTGGCTGGAGGTAGCTTTTCTGACTGTCCGTAGAGGTTCTTGTGCAGCCGGGTGCGATTTAGTCCACTGTAGTGATTCTGCTTTTGCGTTAGTCCTCGGAGAAACTGTAGGTACCCCTTCTTCTGAGGTTTGAGGGCTGACCTCGGGTGGAGATGTTCGTGGCAACGATAATGAGGACTCAAGTTTTTTGAAAGCTGAGGTAATCACATGAATGTCCGATTTTCGCATATCAGAATCGGTATATTTTCACTGGGATTGTATTGGTTGGTTTCTCGTTGTGCTTACCTTGTTGTGTTTTTTTATCATTCTGTGTGGTTTGTAATCGTAATCTTTTTTTGCTGTAATTTTTTGGTATTTGTATCCCTTTTGTTTTCTCTGTAATTGATGTCGCAAATTCAAAAATATTATAAATAATTTACATGTTACAAAAAAATATAGGATAATATCAATGATAGTTATAGATAACCAATTAATTAATTTTCTAACATCTCTTTCTTTCTCGTCTTATCTTATTAAAATCTAGAAAAAATACTTTTAATATAATTTTGACAGGATAAATATTTTTTTAACGATCCAAATATTTGGAAGAGATTAATTCTAATTTTGGTGGGTAATTATTTTGTGAGCACGATATAAAAAAATTATATCACATGACATATATGGAATCACAACTAAGTTATTATTTAACGTGGTATCAAATATGATGTCTACATATTTGATATTTATTTATTAACTTGATATATATTGTGTTAAATTGATAAACATTGTTACAATGTTAACAAATAAGTTATCTCTACCAATTTTATTCATCAGCTATCCGACAAATATATTATTATATGTTGACAACATATTTTATATCTCGTTAAATAATAATTTAGATGCAAAATCTATATATGTCACATGATATAAATATTTTTTTTATTGTGTTAATAAAATAATTATCCGTTGACATTGAACCTTTATCTTTTCTAAATATTTTGCTCGTTAACAAAATACTTATCTCGATAAAATTAGGAGGGACATTTTTGTTCAGATTTAGATATAGATGAGAAATAACTAATTAAAATAAAATAAATACCATATTTGTCAAATTTTCTATAGCTATATAATAAATTGACCCAAAATATATATAGTAGAGATGAGATAGTCCCTTTTTGGCGCCACCATCGACAATCAAGCAAATATAATCTTTTAAATCTAATTATCAAAAATTTATAAACTTAAAAAAAAACGAAAACCCAAAAGAAAGAAAAAGTTATAATATTCTATAGGACCAGTAGAAAAAAGAAGAAAAAAGGAATGTAGGACTCAGAAACAGTGAAACTCCTAATAAGCCAAAACATTTTTCAAATACCAGAAAACGTAAAAGAGCCAAAAAAAAACCACAAAACGTAATTTCAGAATTCCCTTTTGCTGCCGTCAAAAAAAGGAAAAAAGAAAAAAAAAAGAATTCCCTTTAGCTTACTTTTAGAAACTGGAATATATTTTTGTAAGAAAAAATTATTCATTTTACCAATAGAAAGGAAAATAAAATACCACTTTCACAAAATATTACTAGAACGACCACTTTTAGTATATTTCCAACAAAATTTGTCCATTCAAATCCAAAAGTTAAACTTAGTAAGTACATTGATCTATTTTATTTAAACACTTAAATTTAGTGCATTTTCAATACATATGTTTTACAAACAAGTATTTAAATGTTAGGTTTCACAAATTTTGATAAGCTAAAAAAAATATTATAAAAAAATTTGATGGACAAAATACCAAATACTTTATATATATATATATATATATATATGACTGAATGAGTAAAAGCCTCTCTTTAGTCTTTTTATTGTCAGAATTGTTTTTGCTAGTTTTTTTTTTTACTGCTATTTCTTTGTAATGTAAAAATAAAAAGTGTTTCATTTCCATATAAACTTTATTTTTGTTTTTTTCATCTTTTCCATATAAACTTTTTCAAAGTGGAACACTTGTATTTTGCATCGGGCATCAAATTCTCCGCCATCCCCTCTCATACTTCACACCTTCATCATCATCAAAGATTCAACTTTTAAGGCACAGAGAGCTCTGTTCCTTCTCCTTCAGAGCTTCCAATGGCGTTAGCTCTCTCCATCACACCCACATCTTCATCTTCTTCTTCCTCTTGCCTCCTCTCTCGAAACCCTACTCCTAATTTCAAAACCACCCATCTGAATTTCGTCTCTCCAAGGAGAATTCACACCATCAATCCTCTTCTTAGATCCTTTAAACATCTTCAATCATCTTCAAAAGACCAAAAGGCGTCACTTTTATCAATCTCAGCTATTGCTTCTTCATCTTCATCATCACAAACCACAGAGCTCGTACCTCATAAGCTCCAGAGACTAATCAACGAATTCAAATCCTTTACAAACCCAATTGATCGACTCAAATGGGTTCTTCATCACGCAAGTCTCATTTCTCCTATGCCTGATTCATCACGAACCGAATTAAACCGAGTTATGGGTTGTACAGCTCGTGTTTGGTTAGATGCTGAGTTAGGTCAAAATGGGAAGATGAAGTTTTGGGCTGATAGTGATTCAGAGGTGTCTAAAGGGATGTGCTCTTGTTTGATTCAAGTTCTTGATGAAGCTACACCTGAAGAAGTTATGGAATTGAAAATTGAGGATTTGGTTGAGCTTAATGTTGGATTGTTGGGTGGTGAGAGATCGAGGGTTAACACGTGGCATAATGTTTTGGTGAACATGCAGAAGAAGACTCGATGGTTTGTAGCGGAGAGGGAAGGTAAAGGTCCTTCCTTTGAGCCATTTCCTTCACTTGTGTTAACAGCTCATGGTATTGAAGCTAAAGGAAGCTTTGCTGAAGCTCAGGTGAGAGAATATTTCTTTGTTTGATTCTCAAATGAATGATTGGATTTGAAGTATTTAGAGTATGAGGGTGAAGAAATGAGCTTTTATTTTCAGTGATTTTGTGTTAGTGAAGAGAATCTAGCTTGTTTAGATTAGGTTAATCAGTTTTATATATGCTTCACAAGGAACAATAAGGTGTTCGAATGTGTCTAGCTGGGTTTTGCAGCAATGTAGATGTTATAATGGTTCAATCCAATAGTATTTCTTGTCGTTTTGGAGTCTTTCGCAAGACTATACTTTGCCTCAATCTCGTATCTAGCTGAGTTTTGTGGCGATGTAGATGTTTCAATGGTTCGATCCAATAGTACTTGTCGTTGTTTGAACTCTTTTGTAAGACTATACTTTGCGCCAATCTTGTCCCAATCTATCTAGCTGAGTTTTGCAGCAATGTAGATGTTAACAATGGTTGAATCCAAATAGTATTTCTCGTGGTTTTGAATTCTTTTGCATAGTCTGCGTTTTGCAGCAATGTTACAGTGTAAGGTTTAACTCTTTTAGAAGACTATATACTCTGCGTCGCTTTTTAAGATTTGTTGTTTGGTTTCTGTATTTTCACTTGCAGGCGAAATATTTGTTTCCAGAGGAGTCACGGGTTCAAGAACTAGTCAATGTGCTAAAGGAAAAGAAGATAGGAGTGGTTGCTCATTTCTATATGGATCCAGAAGTGCAAGGAGTCTTGACTGCTGCTCAAAAGCATTGGCCACATATCTCTATATCTGATTCTCTTGTCATGGCGGATTCAGCTGTCACAATGGCTAAAGATGGATGTGAGTTCATAACAGTTCTCGGTGTTGATTTCATGTCCGAAAATGTCCGTGCCATCTTAGACCAAGCTGGGTTTGGAGAGGTTAGAGAGGTTTTTTTAATCTCTTATTTTTGTGTTTGTGAAAGTTCTCCTTACAAATTTTTTTGATTTTGTAGGTTGGTGTATACAGAATGTCTGATGAGACCATTGGTTGTTCACTGGCTGATGCTGCTTCCGCTCCTGCTTACTTGAATTATCTCGAAGCTGCTTCTCGTTCTTCTCCTTCATTGCATGTTGTTTATATCAACACGTCTTTGGAGACCAAAGCTTTTGCGCACGAGCTTGTACCTACCATTACTTGCACTTCATCTAATGTTGTACAGACGATTCTGCAGGTTTGTTTCTCGCGTTCTTTTAACATGTTCTCTTTTTCTTTAGTCTTTGATTTTCTAGTCTCTTTCTCCTGTCTTCTGTCACTAGGCGTTTTCTCAAATGCCGGAGTTGAATGTTTGGTATGGTCCTGATTCTTACATGGGAGCGAATATTGTAAAGTTGTTCCAGCAGATGATGTTAATGACTGATGAAGAAATCGCCAATATTCATCCTAAACACAGCCTAGATTCCATTAAATCGTTGCTTCCTCGTCTTCACTATTTCGAGGTAAAGTTTTCCTTTTTTTTAATCCATGGCTGTACTCAAGTGTCAAAAAAAGTTTGCTTATACAATTGTGTTTTCAGGAAGGAACGTGCATTGTACATCATCTTTTCGGTCACGAGGTAGTGGAGAGAATAAAGTACATGTACTGTGACGCCTTTCTTACTGCACACCTCGAGGTTCCAGGTGAAATGTTTTCATTAGCAATGGAAGCAAAGAAAAGAGAGATGGGTGTTGTTGGATCCACACAAAACATACTTGACTTCATCAAGCTGAAGGTTCAGGAAGCAGTGGATCGAAATGTCGATGACCACCTCCAGTTTATTCTTGGAACAGAGTCAGGAATGGTAACATCTATTGTCGCGGTGATCAGAAGTTTGCTAGAGTCTTCTGCTAACTCGAAACTGAAGGTTGAAGTAGTGTTTCCTGTATCGTCAGACTCGATGACAAAAACTTCTACAGAGAGTTCGAACTCCATTAGAGTTGGTGATGTGGCATTACCGGTTGTACCAGGAGTAGCAGGCGGTGAAGGTTGTTCTATTCATGGCGGATGTGCATCATGTCCATACATGAAGGTCAGGTCTTCCTTTACTATCATTCATTCGATGTAGAACGCTAAATGAATCTCTCTGCTCCATCCAACGCAAAGCTTGTGTAATAAATGCAGATGAATTCGCTTAACTCGCTCTTGAAAGTTTGTCACAATCTACCTGATGTGGAAAACGTAATCGGGAGATTCATTGCAGAGCGATTTAAAAAACAAACTCCTCAAGGAAAACTCATTGCAGATGTCGGTTGTGAGCCAATACTTCACATGAGACACTTCCAAGTGAGTAAATAATTTAAACAACTTTCATCTCTTGTAAAATTTTGGAGTAACTGTGATGACAATCTTGAATCTATATTTCGCTTTTTGCAGGCTAATAAAGAGCTACCGGAGAAGCTTGTTCATCAGGTATTAAGTTGTGAGAGCAAGAGATGACCAAGTTGCTCTTAAAAGCTATGTATGAAGAATTTGGGTGAGTTTATTAATTATCAACAAATTATAGGTTTTACGTTTTGGTGGAACATGAGGTTTATAGTTTCTTCTTCCAATAATGGTCATAAGGATTATTACATTACATTGTATACTATGATATAAACAAAAGCAGAAGATGCATGTTGATATATATTACTAGAGAGGCTTAGGAGCTTATTTGATGTCTTACTATTATTTGGGGCTCATTGTAATGTGCTTAAAATATGGCATTCTAACAAACTTTAAACTTTTTCTATCATTTTGTTGTTGTTTTGTCACCTTTAAGTAAAGGAAAAAAGGTGAGACTTTTTTTTGTCGTCTAAAATGAGAGGAAACCACGGAAGTGGCACAGAGTTAGGAAACAAACAAGTTCATAAAACCAGAGCAAACCAACCAGATTAAAACAGAGGTAGGTCTGGACATAATTACTCGTTACTCGTTTTGTACTCGTTACTCAGCTTGTACTCGTTTTTTTCAAGTACTCGTCATTGTCAAGGCAAGTAACAAGTAATATAATTTGGATACTTGCAAGTACAAGCCAAGTAATAAATAATTAAAAAAAAATCTAATACCCGGCTTGCTTTACCCATAACTCATTTTATTTATACCATTTTATATACATAAACTTCGTATTGTATTAGTTTTTAAAATCATATTTTAAAATTAGATAAAAAAAAAGTTAAGTATGTAAAAAATTTGACAAATAATCAACAAGTAATCTGCAAGTAACTTGCAAGTAATCAGCAAGTAATTCACCAAGTAGCAAGTAATAAAAAAAGGCAAGTAACTCGCAACTCAAAACCTTTTTTACCAAATACTTGAATTTATGGGTCTCCGTTTTCAACAAGCCAAGTAAGGGTACAAATTTTTATTAGTTGTACAAGGCAAGTCAAGTAACAAATATTCCTAAAATAGCGGGTATATGCCTTGTGCCTACCCCCTAAACAGAGCATTGATAGAAAAAACAAAGCAACGCAACTTAGAAGTTACATCGTCAATCATCTTTAATGGTTGTATGTAACCAAGCCGGCGCGCCCCGTGCTAGATAGGATCTGAACCTACCTTCATGCGTGACACTCTTCACAATCTTCCGTGCTGCTAAGTTTGCGCTGACCGATGAAAGCTTCACTTGACAAGACCAAAACCTTGAAGCAGCTTTCCACAACCGATCTCAAGGGAACGATACTTCGGCCAATCTCTTGGATTATTTATTTCTTGTACCGCTGCACCACATTCTGACCATATCTCTACATAGAGGAGGGGTAAGTCCAGAATGCTATTAATATCCCACAGAAGACACCGTAGCTCAGCTGCGATTCTATTCTGTGCTGGTACAAAAACACCTCTCGCATGAAAGTGAACTTCTCCGAGATGATCTCAAAAACCCAAGCTCCACCACACATTTGAAAGCCATTAACACAAGATGAGTTAATATTACATTTTAACACTCCGATGTGAGGTCTACTCCATTTTTTCCCTCGTGTCAGGCTCTGCTATCACTTATAACATCATTGATATCTTCAGCATTTAGCCTCCTCCATTCCTCTGCTTCTCCCAGAGCTTCAGCTAACAACATGTTCTCATTGTTTGGATTATCAGCGTATAACTTTGATTTTCGTTGCTTCCAGATTCCTCATAAAATCCATAGAATAGCTTGTCTATACTCTTCACTCAATGTGTTAGACTCAATCAAACCAAACAAGTTATCAAAGTAGATCTCCAAAGTCTGGTTCGATCCCTGTGTTAGGAGACGGATACGAGCTCTACTCCACACTCTACTCGATATCGGGCATTCCAACAGCACATGGGAAGTCGACTCGACATCAGATTTGCATATCGAGCATACAAGCGGAACTTGCATACCATGGGAGCATAGACATTCTGCCACTGCTAAATCTCCAGAAAGAGCTAGCCACATGAACATCTTAATATTTGGCATTGTTTTGATTTTTCACACCCGCTCCTTAAGCTTATTTATCCGTTTAGTTTCAGTTGATACCTGTTCCTGAACTCCAATCTTTTGTGCGCCTAACCATCTTCCACTTTTAACTGTATACTTCCCATCAATAGAATATGCCCATATCCACTCATCCTTCATACCTTTATTAGGTGGAAATGACATTATTCTATCAACATCAGCTCTCTAAGCTTCTCAACATTCCACGCACCCCTCGGACTGATCAAATCTGCCACCCTTAATCTCAGGTTTATATGAGTTTCTTTTTTTACGGGTCTTCTTGGATAGTCATCGCACAGCCACTTATCCATCCACACCCGAGTGGAGACGCCATCACCAATAGACTTCATGACACCCCGTGATAAAAGTTCTCTACCATACATGATACTCCGCCAAGCATATGATGGTCTTGATCCTTGGGATGCATCCTTAGCTTATCGGTAATGAAAGCAAAAAGCTCTCTTTTTGATCCACTAAAGCATTCCGGTAAGCCTAAATATTTTCCAGCTCCTCCTTCTTAAGTAATCCCCATATAAAGTCTCAAAGTATGTCTCATTATAGGGCAATCTTCGCTCCAAAAGTAATCGAAGATTTCTGAAAATTAATTTCTTGTCCCGATGCATCACCATATAACTTTAGACACCATAATATTTCTGCACCTTCCTTAAAAGTTGCCCGACATAGAAATAAGCTATCATCAGCAAAGAGAAGTTGCTGCACAAATAGACTTCTCTTAGTAATTTTCAAACCGAATATCCTCTTCTCTTCTTCGGCCTTCTTCATGATATGCACTAAAGGCTCAATACATAAGATAAAAATAAATGGAGATAAAGGATCTCCCATTAAGCAGAACTGAATAAGTGACTGATCTGATACACGCAATCATCCATTTGATCCAGATGATATCAAAACCCAACTGAGTGAAAAGCTCTTCCAAAACATCCCATTCAACCCGATCATTGGCCTTCGAAATGTCAGTTTTAAACGCCATAAAATCCTCGTTGCATAGTGAATTTGTTCTTAGAGCATGAACCATCTCATGAGCAATCAAAATATTATCGGAAATAAGCCGACCAGATACAAATGCACCTTGAGTTTCAGATACGATTTCTGGTAAATATCTCTTCAGCCTCTTGCTCAACACCCAAAAATTAATCTTATAATCCACTGAACATAAGCTAATAGGTTGTAACTTAGTCATTCTAGTCGGATTAGTCATCTTATGAAGAAGACATATCTGAGTAAAATTCCAATGTTGTGGTAACTCTACCGAAGCAAAGAAACCTTTAACTTATTTTTGACTTGTTCGCCTACAATATCCCAATAAGATTGAAAAAATTGTCCCATCATTCCATCAGCTCCGAGTGTCTTGTTGCTCTTAATCCCAAACGCAGCATCACGAATTTCGTCATTTGACACATCCTTGATCAGTTCTCTATTCATAGATTCTGTAACCCGCGGAGCCATGCCGGATAGGAGAACCGTAGCATTGACCGGGTTAGAAGACTTGCAAAGAGTCCAAAAATATTCCATCATTATATCACCCTTTGAACCTTCCGCAAGAAGTTCTATACCATTATCATTCACTAAAACCGGAATAGTGGTTTACGCTCTTCTCCTTTTTACACTTCCATGGAAAATTTTTGTATTGTGGTCTCCATCCCGCAACCAATTTTCCTTGCTTTTTAGCTTCCAGTACACCTCTTCTTCACGGTAAGCTTGAGCTAAATCCCATTTTACTGTCCTTAAAACCTCCTTATCCGGTTGTACCTTGCTACTCTCCTTGTCTAGCTTAAAGCCTAATAATCTTATTTTTTGAACTACAATCGGCTCTGCGCTTCCATTTCGAAAGCATCCGGCGACAACCCGCAATCTTCTCCAATAGAGATTCCAAGCTACCAGTAGAATTATTGCACCAGCTTTCCTTAATGATCTCCTTTACCTCAGGTCGCTTAATCCATCTTTTATCAAACATAAATCTACCTGTTCTTGATATATTCTCATTGGCGAACCTAAGCATAATTGGTCTATGATCAGACCCAACTCTTTCCAAAAATTCTCCATGAACTCTAGGGAGAAGTTGGAACCATTCTGTATTGTCTAAAGCATGGTCCAGCCTGCATTGAATCGACATGTTGTTCCTTTCCCTAGCCCACGAAAATTTGTCATCAGAACATGGTACTTCCCTTAAACTATAGTCCGAGATCATATTATAGAATGAAGAAAATGAAGCTTCTGCACGCTGAGGACCTCCAATCTTCTCCGAATTGTCTATTAACTCATTAAGGTCACCAATCACCATCCATGCTTTGTCCCTACAACCTCCAATAACATTTAACTTGTCCCATACTTCTTGTCTTAAATTTCTCATGGGGTTTCCATAGACAAAAGAAATGAAAAAACACCAAAGACCCCAAGCGAACTTTAACATCAGTGATACGCTTATCGGAGCTCAATATCTCTACATTGTATAACACTTCCCAAAATAGCGTCAAACCACCACTTAAACCCTCTGGATCCACAATATGCACCTTCTCATACCCCAACGACCTTTGCAAACCTATTACGTGATTTCTAGAGTTTTTAGTCTCCATGAGGAACATAAAGTCCGGAAAATTTTCATGATGTATTTCCCTCAAAATCTGAATTGTCAACTCGCTCCCATATCTTTGACAGTTCCAACTTAATACACTTTCGATTGATTCGGCAGTTCCTCATGCGGAACCACATCATTGTCGCTTCGCTTAGCGAATTTAGATGATATTGGAGCCTTATGATCGACTTTCCTCTTGGGTGTCAAACCTTCTTTTCTCCTTAAACACTACCATGGTTTTCTTTTGTTGGGTTTTCCTTTACCACTTGCTCGGCCTTCTTCTTTGGTTCCTAATCCCCGCCTTAGTCTTGGAAGAACTAGCCGATAACGAGCCAGTTCTAAAAACCGTAGGACCACAGCTAGAAGATTGGAATTGATTCTCTGCACCAAGGCCTGCCATAGCTGAAGCATAAGAAGATACCCCCGACCCGGCTCTCATAGCTGAAATTTAATATATCATTAAAGAGAGATAATGTCTCATGCCATATGTGATTCTATGGAGAGACCCCTCCATTCTTTATTTATTTTTCCTTCTAAACACTTTGTTAATGATATTAAAACGGTATTAAAAAATTTGAATTACAAAGACATTAAAAAAACAGAATTAGAAATACAGTATGCAGAACTTGCGGATAATAAATTATTACATAAGCATATATATATATATATGTATGTGTGTGTGTGTGTGTGTCATATAGTGAGAAAGATATATTAAAAGAAGTGAATTTGGCGATGCTTTCCATCGATAAGCTTTACTCGCTAATATGTCACTAAATCTTTTATTTTCCTTCTTCATATTCAATCTTGCTCTGATACAAATTGTGTGTGTGGGTAGCATCTATTGGTTGAACCTCTATATTGCACACCGAATGACAATCATTTCCTTCTGGAAACTGTTCTGAAATGTTAATGTATCATAGTCATTTTGATAGATTTTGACTTTTTTTTCTCCAAATTTGATCCAAAATATTTTTGGTTATAATTTATTGACCATTATTTGTTACGGGTTTTAGATTTTTGTTTTTGGTTGAAATTTCAAATTTATTGCTCAACAAAAAATTTTATGTACAAGTGCTTAGAAATTAGTGTCGTGGCCATCATTATTCTTCATAGAAAAAAAAATATATGTTGTATCACGTAATTTAAGTAACTTCCTCCAAACCCATGAACCCCTTGTTCCATCCTTGACATCCCAAAATGATCTATAGCGTAAAAGATAATGCCTCATCCAGGCTACCCAAAGAGAACCCGAAAGCGAGAACAAACGCCAAATCAAACTCCCGCAACATAAATATAGGACTTTGCAACATTTATATGAAGACCAGACATCTTAGCAAACTCGACCATAAACTGTAGTACACCTTTTAGAGAAGAGAGTGTACCATCCGTGAAAACAAGTATGTCATCGGCGAAACTTAACTGAGTTAGGCTGATAGCTTGGCACGATGGGTGGTGGTAACCAAAACGATTGAGAGAAGCTGCTTGATTAAGGAGATTAAAAAGGACATTTTTGACAATAACATATAGGTAAGGAGAGAGGGAGCAACCTTGCCGAATGTCACAAGAACTTGTAAAAAATCCTTCAAGATCCCCATTAACCGAGACTGAAAATGACGCTGTAGAGATGCAAAGGTAGACCCAATGGATAAATGGATCTGGCAGTCTCACCGAGTCTTGAGTCATTTCAATAAGAACAAGATAATTTTTGGAGTTTTTGTGTCTTTTTAGGTTCTAACACTTGCTGGAGTTAAAAAGATAGTTTTGGAATAGAAATGGAACAATAAGTCGTCAAACGATGAAAGGACAAAAGATTATAGCTGATCAGTACTTATGTGTCACTGATTGGTATCCAAGAAAAAAAAATGATTGGTACACACTTGTAACCGATTGGTATACTAATACAAAAGTTTATTTTTTCCAAACTTAGGGCTTCTCCTTTCTTATATAAATAAGTGGTCTCGGTTACAAAGCCGAGCAGAGACGAAAATATTCAGAAAACCTCGTTCTAAGGTGTTATACATTGCAGAGATTTCTCCTAAGTCTTTTGTTTATCTTTTGCAATAGTGTACTCTATTGCAATAGTGTACTCTATTGGTATTTGTGGATCCGATCGCGATTATACTACTACGATCGCGATTATTCTAGGGTAAAAACTTTGGATAAAAAATTCCTCCATTTAGAAATCTAGACATAATCTCAAAATCCTCTGCCTTGAAAGCCATTGCAATGATTTCTTATACATGTCGTTCCATTTCTTTTTGGATTTATAGTAACAGAAAATTCCTGGATCAAAGACCCATATGATGTTGGTAAACAAGATCTCCATCATACTCTCATTGATTAAGAAACAACTATCAACTGAAACCCAGATCTCATAGAAGAGAAAACACTCCCAAAATCGCAATCACCAAACGAGAGAAAAAAGGTTACTTTATGAACCGACGTCTTTGAACTATCCTTCCGGAGAAAACAACAAGGCACCAATGCACAACATAGGATCGATCTATTAATCTTCACAACATATAAAACTATTATCAGATATAGAATCCATGGCACTAAGAAAAAACCAATGAAGAAAGTCACAAAACCGAATGACACCAAGGCCATCAACGACAGTGTCACAATATAGAATTGAAGAAAACCAATTATAAATTGCCACAAAATGAAACGATGATCTGCATGGGTAATGAGGGAAACAACACATTGTCGTTTTCTCTGAAGGCAATTATATATATATATATATATATATATATATATATTATATATATGATTATTGGATAAGTTGGAAAGAAAATGGTCAAAATATGCTGCTTAAATACCGTCACCAGCACTCTCAATGATTGTACAAGTTTTGACATTGGAGGCTCGGCTTGTGAAACAGTCACAATTACTTTTAAAGACCTACACCAATTAGTAAAGATCTTAATGTCTATTCTTTACAAACTGTTGAACCTTAGAAGTTCAATTAGGGTTTATAGATGGGATAGTTGCGCCTTGTGGAAAAGGCTGCCTACGTACCCTTGAGGAGAGATCAAGCCATTCGTAGTTTATATTATCAAAGAGTGTTTAGGAGAATTAGGGTCTTTGGAGGTGTTCTTTGGATCTTCTGTATATGTGTTTCTCTTTGTTTTTCCATGTGTTCTTGGATGGATTTATATATGATCTGTGAAGAGGAGGGTAGCTCTTTATTTATAGTGATTTGAGGAGGTTTAGTGCTTCATTTTCCTTCTTGAATTAGGACTTCCTTTTCGTCTAAACTTTCCTTTTCCGAGTTGATTTCCTTTTTGGAATCGGTTTCATTTTCTGAATTGATTAGGTCGGCCTAAGTCTTTAGGGGCCAAGCTAATCGGGCTTCAAAACGAGTTGATTCTTGATTTGGATCAGGTTTATGGTAAAGGTGCTGAACACGGTACCAACAGTTATTCCCCTCCCCCCCCCCAGTTCGTTCGAACGAGTACTTGGTCAAGTTTCGCAAATTTAGAAGTAGATGACCTGATGTAAATCAAGAATGACTCGTTTATTCCTTATGATGCGAGGTTTGAACGCGGTTTTATTGACGATGTGAGGCTAAGGTCAGCTTAAAGACTTGATGCAGGACGACGCGAGGCTGAGCTCAACTTTAGATAACCGATGCGAGGCAAAGCTCGACCTTAAAAAAAACCAATTGCGAGGTGGAGCTCGATTTTAGAAAACAAATGCGAGGTGGAGCTCGACTTTAGTAAACCAATTGCAAGGCGGAGCTTGACTCTTAAAAAACCAATGTGAGGCGGAGATCAACTTTAAAACACCAATGAAAGGCGGAGATCAACTTTAAAACACCAATGAAAGGCAGAGCTCGACTTTATAAAACCAATGCGAGGCAGAGCTCGACTTTAAAGAATCAATGCAAGGCAAAGGCGATGTAGAGACTTGCAGTGAGGCAGAGCTCGACTTTAAAGAATCAATGCGAGGCAAAGGCGATGTAGAGACTTGCTGTGAGGCAGAGCTCGGCTTTAATACTTACTGAGAAGCTGAGCTCAGCTTAAACTTCCTGCGAGGCTGAGCTCGGCTTAGAGACTTCCCGCAAGGATGAGCTCGGCTTTAGGCTTCCAGCGAGGCTAAGCTCGGCTTTAGGCTACCAGCGAGGCTAAGCTCGGCTTAAAGGCTTCCTGCGAGGCTGAGCTTGGCTTTAGAGACTTTGATCGATTACTCTAGACTAGGTGCGATCTGCAGCTTGGCTTACCCTCTCTAAAGCAACAACGTTCAAGAGATCAAATATTTTATGTCGAAGAGATGAGTGTGATGAGCTGTTTTGATGATTTGTTAGTTAAGTAGTTTTGACGATCCTTCCAATTTCTCTTCTAATTGCGAGCGTGGAGCTCGGCATCTTGAATAATGTAACGGCGGATGCAAGTGTAGAGCTCAGCATATAGAAGGACTTGTTTGGATAATTGCAAATATTTGAGCTCGGCTTCAAGATTTTCTTGACTATGCGAGACTGGGCACGACTTTCTTGATGATGCGAGACTGAGCTCAACTTTCTTGATGATGCGAGACTGAGCTCAACTTTCTTGATGATGCGAGACTGAGATCGACTAAAGACTTGACATTGCAAGCATAAAGCTTGGCTTATGTGGATAAGAGAGGCTTAGCTCGGCTTAAGGGAAGATGTGCTTCTGACACTAATTGAGATCATTTCATTCTGAGGACTTGAGTACGACTTATGTTGCGAAGCGTAGTTTGACTTATGATGCTTGTTTCAGATCTGAGGGTAAGTATGGCTTATAGTGCGACGTAGAGGTCCGCTTATAATGCGTTGAGGAGACCGGCTTATGATGCGACAATGTGGTCAGCTTATAATGCGAGGATGAGGCCGGCTTACAAAGTGAGGCTGAACTCAGCTTAAAGTGCGAGGATTAGATCAACTTACGATGCGAAGCTGGGTTTGGCTTAAACTGCGAAGTTGAGGTTGGTAAAGAATGATCTAGTGTAAGACATCTCATGTCTTACCTTAGACAACTTACCCTTAGTTACGAGTACAAATCGACTGGTGGTGAGATGATTCGGCTTACTTATCCAAAGTGTTTTGGATTGATATATACGGGATTGGGCCCGAATTTTAGGTTAGAGATACGAGATACAAAAGAGTCTGACTTACATTTTTTCCTTTTAAAAATGTCCAAGTCATTTCTGATTATACAAGATGTGCTCGACTTATTTTGTCTCAGGCGACTTGGACCGATAATGCCGGACTGGACCCGGCTGTAAGGTTATGGATGCGAGTAGCGACCTCGACTTATACCTTCCCCTTTAGATGTTAAAGTCAGGCCCTGATTATGCGGATGTTGACTTATTTGTAGGGCTGGGCGTTCGGTTTTTTCAGTTTAAACGGTTCAGTTTAATCGGAATTTTGGGTTATTTCAGATTGAAAAACTTAGCCGAATTGAACCGAATAAACATTTCATTTTATTCGGTTCGGATATCGGTTTATTCGGTTCGGTTATAGACTAAAATTGTAATTCCGAATTGAACCAAAATTATTTTTTTTGGTTAACCGATTTTTTTTTCGGTTCAAACCATTCTAAATTTACAAAAAAGCCCAAATCTATTAACCAATATAACTAACCATTAAAATAAATTACAAACCATTCTAAATTTACAAATAAAAGCCCAAACCCATTAACAATTAGGGTTTCCATGAGTCACTGCAACCGTGACTGGTCGACGGCGACAGCATCTGTGACTGGTCGGCAGCGACAGCATCCATGACTGGTCGGCCGCGACAGCATCCATGACTAGCTGGCGGCAATGGCAACCGTGACTGGTTGGCGGCCACCGCAATCGTGACTGGTCGGCGGTGACGGCCCAAAATTTTTTTATCAAATTTTGGATTGGATTGATACCATCGTGATTATGAGGCAAGTCCAAAAACGAAGAAGTTGGCCTAGAAGATGTCTTGTTCTTTGTCTTCTTCACTGATTTGAAGAAGAAGAAGAGAAAGAACGAGAAGAAATCAAAGAAGAAGAATAAGAAGAAGCGATCATCGAAGAAGGAGACTGAAGTAAAAGAAGAGATAGAAGAAGACCGAAGAAGAAGAGATCGAAGAAGAAGATGAAGCGAAGAAGAGGAAGAGTTGCGAAGGAAGCAGAATGAAAGGAATAGATCTAGGGTTTTCGTTTATATATGTCTCCTTAAATCCGATTAAACCGATCGGTTATCACCATCCGAACCAACCCGAACCGACAACCGATTTTGTATTAAATTGCTTCCGATCGGTTTATGATTCAATTTTAATCGGAATCCGAACCCGAATTTGTCGTTTCGGACCGACCCGAACCGATCTACCCGAACCGGATGCCCACGCCTACTTATTTGTCTTAGGCAACTCTTTGATTTGTGGGAATGGGCCCGTCTTTGTGGTTTTAGTGGTACGAGACTGGGCTAGGTTTACCCATTCTTTATGCAAAACAGGTCTTAGCTTTGATAATTAACAGCGCAAGACTAGGCTCGGCTTATTCGACCTTCATGCGAGACTAAGCTCATCTTTTATAATTAACGGTGCAAGAATGGGCTTGGCTTATCCGACCTTCATGCGAGACTGAGCTCGGCTTTGATAACGATGCGAGGCAGAGCTTGGCTTATGTTTTTGTGGATTATTTCACCACTACATCTATGTGGAACAAATTTCTTAAAAAGGATCGAACACCTGGCCAGTGTGACGATGTCAAAATGTGAGTTTTTAGCTCGACTTACATAGATGATGAGTTTGAGTTTGGTTTTAACGTAGTGTGAGGGTTGATGCTCGACTTAGATGTGGATCCATGCGTGTCTAGAGTAAATTTTAAGAAAATATGATTAATGATTAGAAGAACTTATCTTGGTGTGGCGACAAACGGAGATGGTGTGAACCGGAGACGACGTCGAAAAAGCTTATCATGATGAGTTTTCGGAGATGATGTTGCTTGGTGTAAAACACTTCTTTGAGCTGCCTTAGAGATGCACGAATAAAGTCAAACTAAACCGTTAATTTTTCGATCGTACCGTTGAATCTCTAGCCAGGAATACCGTGAAACTCCGTTCCAATTTTCAGCCAGATCGGATTCAGATAAGCGCTTCAAGTTCTTTTGAAAATGCTGTAACAGACCGGTTTTCGACATTTCTGCAGGTTTGGATGATTTTGAGCCAACTTTCAAGGAGATTCGTGGATGAAGCAGAACTCCGATTGATGATGCGTCAGTTTCTGTAGTTTACTTGCATAGAGATATTTTCAAAGACTTCATGATAGAACTCTAACTCCTTTTGGTTTGTCAGGAAATTGTCTTGCAAAACGTGTAGTCGGATACTGAATTCTGGGTTTAGACTTAGCACGGATTCGTGACAGTTTCTGTTGTTTCTTCTGCAGGAAGCAACGCGTATAAGTTGCTGAGTTTAACTCTGATTAAAGCTCTGTCAGTTTCTATGAACTCTTGAGTTGATGGTGGTCATTGTGGTATGCTTTTCTTGCTTTTTTGGTGTTAATTCCGACTCTAAAGAACTTCCAAAGTTGTCTCTTCCACCCAGCTTTTACTCCATTATTTTTTATTGACTTTCTCTTTCTCCTCCTTTCTCTTCTTTGATACTTGCTCTCTGTGAGTGTTGTGATATACATAGTTGAAGAACCATCATCTTCTTCCTTTAGCTCGGTAAACGAGCGTCTTCTCCTAGCTCGGTTAGGGAATATTCTTTATTATTATTTTTTTTTCTTCTAGCTTGGTAGATGAGCGTCTGCTCCTAACTTGAAGGTTCTTCTTCTTTTTCTTTTAGCCCGGTAGACGAGCGAGCTTCCTCATATTATACCTTTTTTTAATGATTTCCTTCCTCTTCTCTTCTTAGGAGTGATGGTGATCGAGACTATCAAAAATATGATAGTAGTGATGGTATGCTCCGACGACAAAAATGATGGCTTGGATTTGGACGACAGTGATGGCTTAAAGTTTTGAGACTCACGAGTCCTCGTATTGAGAAGTAAGGTCAATGAGTTGTCGGGCTTGTCATGACAAATGGACAAGCTTGAATCTTGACTTTGTGTCATTGTGGCCGTGTTTGTGTAAGCTTCCAACTTGGAAAACAATAGTTGTGGTATTTGATACAGAGGAGCTGAATGAAGTTGTAGAGAAAGCTTGTTTCTTGGCGGATCCAGGCTGAATTACCAAACTGGTGGATGAAAATCTCAAGTGGCATACGCGGATTGTCGAGCTCGAATAAAGTTACGAGCTGATGAGATTATGCAGAGCTTCAAGAAATCAAAGCTGACGGGCTCACTGTAGAACTATGGGGTGGCGATCTGGTGTGCAGTGTAAAGAAATGACTGAATCGGACTTCCTTCTCTGGATAGAGCGCTCTCGATGATTCAAGCTGAAGCAGGATTTTTAGAACTCGTTCTTATGCTGGATTATAATCAAAGATCTTCTGGTTTCTTTATTTGGCGACTAAAACTTTGTCCGTTGTTGGACTAAGTTGAGAAGTTGCTCTGGCAATGGAGCTAAAGCGTTGTTAACAAGAGGTCTTTATCTCGATAGAGCTTTGTTTTAGACAAATTCATGCTAAATTAGCAAGCTGATGAGTTTGTCGAGCTAGAGCTTAGGTGAGCTTTGATCTGATTCTAGGTGGAGGACCGAATAATGGCGAGCTGATGAGTTTGTCGAGCTCGAGCTTAGGTGAGCTTTGATATGGTTCTAGGTGGAGGAACGATTGGCGAGCTGATGATTTTGTTGAGCTTGAGCTTAGGTGAGTTTGTATCTGATTCTATGGTGTTGGGGCTGTGTAGCAGCGGATGTGAAGATTTAACTATATAGCTCGGATGAGTTTGGTGATAGGGACGGGGTTGGTCTCTATAGAAAGAGTAGCCTTGGGGCTTTCCATTGATATGTTGTACGTTTTGTGGTTCCTTGTTGTTCGCTGCTAAATTGGTCCTAAAATTGGCCGATCTGACAGCAACGGACAGCGTTTTAGGGCTTTGGATAGATTGTGCATCTTTCAGGAAAACGGTGATAACTTTCGTCAAACAGGATGTCTCTCAGGGCAATCTGTAGATAGGTTTATAGTCACCTGGCTCGTCGAGCTTCTTCTGGAAATCGCTTCGCAAGGAGGTGGATTGGATATGTGTTTTAGGGTTTTGGACAGAGTGCGTCTGTTGCAGAAAAAGTGTGATAACTCTAATCAGACAGATCGTATCATGGCAAGGTCAGGTTTTCTGGAAAGCTGACTCTTGGGGCAATCCATAGATAGGCTGATCGCCATATGGGTCTTTCTACTTCGTCGGAAAATTGCCTCGAAAAGATACCGCTTGGATCTGTCGATTGTTATGCTGAAATGAAGGTTGTGTTTCTTTCGTCGTTGAGCTTTGGGTTTTTGTTGTAAGAATCCCCACAGACGGTGCCAACTATTGAACCTTATAAGTTCAATTAAGCTTTATGGATGGGATAGCTGTGCCTTATGGAAAATGTTCCCTACGTACCTTTGAGGAAGGATCAAACCATTCGTAGTTCATATTATTAAAGAGTGTTTAGGCGAATTAGGGTCTATGAAGGTATTCTTTGGATCTTCTGTATATGTGTTTTTCTTTGTTTTTTCTTGTGTTCTTGGATGGTTCTTAGATGATCTGTGAAGAGAGGGGTAGCTCTTAGTTTCTAGTGATTTGAAGAGGTTGTAGTGTTTCATTTTCCTTCTTGAATTAGGGTTTCTTTTTGTCCAAACTTTCCTTTTTCGAGTTGACTTCGTTTTTCGAGTCGGTTTCCTTTTCTGAATTGATAAAGTCGGTTTAAGTATTCATGGGCCGAACTAATCGGGCTTCAAAATGAGTTGATTCTTGATTTGGATCGGGTTTATAGTAAGGATGCTAAACCCGATACCAACATTAAATAAATAAATTAAAAAAAAAAAAAAAAAGTTTTGTCTCAAGACTACAAGTCCCAAAAGAAGACACTATGGGGAAGGGAAATAGGAATTATATGTTCTTGAAAAAGAACGTCTTCCCTCAGATCTTAGGCCTTGGATCATTTTTTTGTGGAAACGTTCTTTTGTCAAAACAGATAAGTCATCCAAAGTCCAAACTACTCGTAATGAAAAATTTTAGAGAAATACAATAGTCTCATATGTCGTCAAAAGCCAAACATGTGTAGGATTTAACGAAACATTTCACTTCATCATAAAATATTTTATAAACTATAAATGTTAATTTGAAAATCATAATATAGAAACTTAGAAAACAAGCAAATTAAAATGTGAAACGAGTTAACAACAATAAGCAAGTTCCACCAATATCAAATCTAAAAATAAATAAAAAACTGTGTTGATAAGTTACATATAGTATTTACAAAAGTATACCTCTAGAACTAATGAAATGGAAATTACAATCGCATTGTATTCTCGACGTGATCCATAACAGCCCATATACGTACATGATGATGATGTATATGCTCCGTCTCCCTCCACCATAGTACCTTCAACTTTAATGCACTCATACAGCTCCGCTTCGGATCATAATAGAAGACATATAATGTTTTACAACATATTGACAACTTAATGACAAACACGATCTCACCACCACGAGTGGCACCCGCAATGTGGAGTTTTTAAAACCCTCCATCTCGTAAAAGATAATCTTGGACCATTCTTGTTTCTTCTCAGCATTATCCATGACCCAAATTTTCACGTTATTTTCGCAATAAATTAACCCTAATTTCCATTGGTAGTTTATTAGAGTCTAATAATCATGCATCAGTGATTCTGGAACCTCACTCTGAATAAATATCTCAGACCTAACATCAAAACTCATCAAGACATATGTAGTAGAATCATATTGTTTAGTCGGTGCTCGGTAATAGATAAACCCATTGATGCAACCTGGAGGTATCAACGGAAAGTGAATTCCAACGTTACATTGGATGTTCCTCCACTCCTTTGTGGGTTCTCCCAATATAAAAAATTGACAAGACTGCATTTATGTTCCCTTATACACACTACTTTGCATTGATTCTCGAGAGGGTCGTATCCGAAGAAGCAAGTGGTCTGATGGTGGTACCCGGGTTCCGTATCCGGTAAGGAAGGGACTGCCTCGTTGTAGGGTTATATATATATATAGCTGCTACAGAAGGATAGCCAGTTGACCAACCAAAAATCAGTCCGCGGACGGATTGATACATTTGGCAATGTGTTGACACTGATTCTTTATAAGTATTTTGAGGGTAAGTAGAAGAGAAGATGAAAAAATTATTAGATTTCGGAAAGCATTCATCTGGACGGTGGTGTAAGATGAGAGGAGCATCACGTGAAGGTTGAGTGAAAGAACGAGTCACGATCGAGTCAATGAAGTCTCTACGGCTGCCAATAACAGTTGACTTACATAATTGACTTATTTATACTGCTGACTTATTTTGTTTGTTAGTCGATTTAATTTTTTTCTCTTGTACTTATTTATTCTTGATAGACTTGATAATTTTATGTTGACTAATTAATAAAGATAATTTATTAACTATCGACTTTTTTTTTGTTTCTGTCAACTTTTTTTTTTCACCATGACTAATTTTATAACAGTCGACTTATATGTGATTGGTTTATTTGTTACATAGTCGACATATTTGAACTATTGATTTATTGTCTTTGTTCGTTGATTTATATTATTTTCTCGTATACTTATTTATTTTTGGTAGACTTATTAAATTTTATGTTGACTTGTTAATAAAGCTGATTTATTGAACTGTCGACTTATATTTTATTTCTGTTGACTTGTTTTTTTCACCAACGACTTATTTTATAACATTTGACTTATACCTGATTGGTTGATTTGTTTAAATAGTCTATATATTTAAACTGTTGACTTATCTTTTTATATTCATGAAACTATTTTTAAATAAATAATTTTAAATTACCAAAAAAAACAATTATAATTTTAAAAACTAATTGTATGTAAAAATTTAAATAAATTATTATATTTATAATATTTTTTTGATCCTATAGTTTAAAATCTTAATTAATTAAAAATAATTATGTCGAATAAACAATATAGAATATAATTTCCTATTAATAATTACCTTAAATTTTTAATAATTTTTATTATTTAAAATGTTAGTTTATAATTTATTCTTTCATGGATTATTTATCTTTTATATAAGCTTTGATATCGTTATCTAAAATCTTAACAAAATTTAAAAAATTTAGGATTTTTATTATATATTAAAATTCAAAATTTATTTTTGAAAATTAGTTATGATGTTTGGATAAGTCATTATCTAAATGTTTTTTAAATTTATTTAAATCTAATTTAAAATAAATAATATTTGAATCTTGACTAAATGAAATCTAGAAAATAATTTTTAAAATAACTATCTTAATTAAAAAATATACTTTTATTTTCATGCATAAAAACTATGTAGTTTTGGTATTCTTAAAATATAACTAAAAAATATAACAATAGTTATTAAATAATATATATATATATATATCATCTAAAATCTCAACTAAATCCCAAAAAATCTAAATTGTTTTTTATATTTTGAAATTCGAATTAATGTTTAAATTAAGTCTAATTTTTATTATATTTAAATTAATTATTTTTAAATATTTATAAAAATTAAATATCAAAATATTTTATTTTTATTTTTAAATTTTAAGTTATTAACTAAGGACAAAAATATCATTTTTTTAATATAAAAGGTAGATTTTCAATCTTGTAAATTATAGTATAGTTTGCAAAAACGTAACAAAATTTAAGGTAGTCTAGCAAATATTCTCTCTTTTTTATCTGTCTCTGTAAACCCTAATTAACATGAAAAACCGACGAGATCTACACATCTATATACTTTTTTTTTTACTTTATAAGTTACTAGGTTAGGACCCGTCCGAAGGACGGGTTTTCAAATTTTAAAATAAATTAAATTTAAGCAGAAACATTAAATTAAAATTTTGTTGTTAATGATAAACCTTGATATTGTTTTAAGAAAAAAAATATATATATTTCGCTAGAGAAAAAAGTTATTTATATATGCTATTAAAATTTAGTTATATATATATAAGTTTGTTTTTCTACCTCAGTAAATTAATTTAAATTTCTATATTACAATTTAATTATTAACATATTAAAATTTAGATCACATTCAATAGATTTTGGTTTTATGTTGTCATTTGTTTTTCGATCATCGTGTGAAATATGGAAACGGATCCGGTGACCAGTGACTATGCTTTCACTCATATTTCGGCGATACATTCTTCCGGCAACATCTTCATTGTTTCTCTATTTTCCTATAGTTCACATATTATATCGATTTCCAACCGAATATGTTTTCCATCTCTAACCTTCAGTCACCGAAGTTTTTCGCCATTCCTTGTCTCATAGTGTTTTATGAAAACATCTTCTAACTCATCTCTTCCCTCACCATCTCTCGATTTTTTAATTCTATCTCGAGCTCTATCTCTGCAGAAGATTTTGCTTTTTGTTGCTTCTTTTCTTTTTCATCTTTTGATTCCTATCCACCCTCATCTTCAATCTCTAACAGAAGCTCCACCGCCTTCCTTCCGTCTCCGGATCCATATTTTTTCTCTTGTTCAGATCTTATCTCGGTTGAAAACCGAATATCTTTCTCTCTAGCACCTTTACTTGCTGAAGTCTTTCGTCATTCATCGTCTCCTGGCGTTTTCTGAAATATCCTCTACCTTAACATTTCCGTCACCAGATCTCAAATTTTTAATTCCTATCTCGTACTATATTTCTAAAGATATTTGGTTTTTGCAGCTTTCTTTCTTTTGCATCTTCGGATTCCCATCCACCACCATCTTCAACCTTCAGTAGAACCCCCACCGCCTTCCTCCCTCCTCCGGATCCAAATTTGTGTATAAGAGTTGGGTTGACAAAACTAACTCTCTATGAGTGGATCTCCGCCACTTGTTTTAACTCTTTTCCCTCTGGGAGAAAACAAATCTGACTTCTTCCCTTTAGAAAATATCATTTATACAATTTGTCTCCTCTATGGAAAAAATATTTCGTTCAATTTCCCTGTCCAATAGATATGCTGCTTTTTTAATCGTAAACATAGATTATTAGCCAATTTTCTAACCAATTTTTTATATTATGCCAATTATATGACCCCATTTGATAATCATCATTTTCGAATTCTCATTTCTTGCATGCTTGACACATATTTCTCACTAAATATCTAATTTTATAATTTTCTGTAAAAATAATGATTCTATAATTTATTGAATTTTATGCAATTAGTTCATTCTTATTATTTTATGATGATAAATTTATTAGATCTATTTAACTATTTGATCCATGAAATTAAATATATTTATGTGTTGATTCAAGTCATTTAGTTGATTATATTTATGGGTTTATCCAATTTACACTATGATAGTTAACACTTAACCAATTATGATTATGAATTAGGTTGGATTATACTCGATTATTTGTTTTTGTTGGAAAAATTAGACATGAATGCAATTTTTTATTGGATTCTAAATAATATGAAAATCTAAAAATCTTAATTTGAAAAGAAAATTTTAAATTTTATTGAAACAATAAGATTGAACATATATTAGAAAAATAGAAAGTAAAAATTATCTAATTTATTATTTATTTATTTTCCTCTTTATTTTGTTGGTTTCTTTTTTGGTTAAAGAAATAATTTAGGTAAATAGTTGATTATATATATATATATATAATTCTCTTAAAGTATATATTATCTTAAAATTTAATCTAATTCATTATAAATTTAAATGAATAAATTTTAAGCATGTATTTGAGGTTAATTTTAAAACATGTAAACTTGTTTTAAACATATTCAAAATTCTATATTTGATTACATGTGTCATAATCTAATCGATCAACTGACACGTATCATAATTATTAATTAGAATTTTGACATGTCTCGAGTCTCGAGCTCGAGAACTAATTAACTAGATGAGAACAAAACAATTCCACCAATATCAAATTTGACCTCGAGAACTAATACAAGGTAAACTACAGACGCATTGTATGTATAATGTATTCGCAAAATGACCCAGAACTATACGAACCTGATGTTTCTCTAACCATATAGTACCTTCAACTTCAACGCATCTCATACAGTTCCGCTTCGGATCATAATAGAAGACATATAATGGTCTGTAACACATTAACAACCTACCGACAATAACGATCTCACAACCACGAGATAATCCTTGACCATTCTTGTTTCTTCTCAGCATCCTCCGCAACCCAAATTTCCATGCTATTTCCGGAATAAATGAATCCTAACTTCCCTCGTAGAATTTGTTAAAACGCAAAACCAACAATACTCTTCACTAATCCTACGCAATATATATCTCAATCATGTTTGATCGATATATTTCATTAAGAAGAGCGATCGTTGGTTTACTAATACAGTCACAAAAAATAGCCTTTTTCAGCTTATTATTATAGCATTTCTAGTGTTCACTGGGAAGATCCAGAAGCTGTACGCCGCGCAGGTTCGCCTTGTTCTTCTTTACTGAATTCCTCAAGCAGTTCACGCTGTCTCTGCGTTATATTTCTGAACAAAAGAACATAAACAAACATAAGAGACTGCGATGTAGCGCCTGAGTATTATTATCATTTTTCCAGACACAATTTACTTGGGGGACTTTATGGGGACTTACGCAGGGATGCTGACATTGAAATGCACGTATTGATCCCCAAATTTAGTCGACTTTCTTGCTCTAATACCTGTTTTTACCGTAAATAAAAGCATGTAATCAGAAAAGTAAACTACTTAACACCTGGTTTTTCAATATACAGTGAGACACTAATTAGCTCAAGTTAAGAAGATCGTATTCAAAGGTTTCTCTCATCTTTTAGTATTCTACAACTCAACTTATCGACACAATCATAAGAGCTCACCTTTATTTCTTAGCACTACTTTATGACCAGGTTGGGTTCCAGGACGGACCTGCAACAAAAGAGTTTTCACGTTAGATTGCCGGAGAAGTTGAAAGACCAGCCCTAAACTGCACCAAGTGGGAAAACAAAACTCGAAACTATAAGTTATCAGTTAGCTAGCAAGACAAAATCTGATCCTCTTTTTTGTCAAAGAATTCAGAGTCGGAAGTATTTATGCTTTCATTGGCTGGCGAGTGGAGAATGCTATTTCAAATTGTAGAACTTGTTCACTTAGCAAGCAAGCATGTTTAGCTGTTGATAGAACTAGACTAAAATCTTAAAGCATGTAAAAAAAGTGAAAACTTTGAAGAAACCTTCACGACAACATCACCAGTGAGGGTTGGAACTTGAATGGTTCCTCCAAGAATGGCCTGACAAAAGATGAAATATATATATACTCAGTACAATACAAAAATGGTTAAAGAACTAGATGGTCTGAAACAAATGCTGAAGGCAAAAGTACCTATGAACTTTTAGAAACAGGATTGAGAAGACCATGTTATCTTACCTGTGTAACATTAAGAACTGCATCTACATGAATATCTGACCCATCTCTGCGGAACACAGGATCTTCACGAACCTGAAAAAGAATACAGCCAAGTTATTGAGAACGCAATTAAAATGATTAACTCATGACAGTCCATTAGAAAGTTGACTTCAGTAAAGTTACCTTAATAGAGACATAAAGATCTCCGGGTTGGTCACCTTCAGGATCAGCCCCACCCACTCTTGCCATCTTTAATGTATCGCTATTGTCAACCCCTGAAATATGAAACAAATGTGAACAACTGAACAGACAAAAAACTACACAATTTTTTTTTATTACCTGGATCGATATTGACTTTCACTGACTTTGTTCCTCGAACAACTCTAGCTCCTCTACATGATTTGCAAATACTCTAGTAATACAAACACAAGAAAATTGATTGAGCAATCCGAAACCTACTTAAAGATCAAATATTTGGGATGAATCTCAGAAGGTCGTGGTTTTCTTCACGTATATGTAGAAATAAACACTCTGTATATGATATAAGAAAAGCAATAATCAAATTTGACATACTGAGAACGTTTGACCCGCTCCACCACACTTCTGGCAAGTTCTTTGGATGCTTAATATACCCCTTCTCATCGTTGTCTGAAAAACATAACTGTAACATTTTAAAACCATAATAAAAAAACAAAAATCATAAATGAAGTGTTCAAAGAGCTTTGTAACATGAGACTGACCATTCCAGAACCATTACAAGCTTTACATTTTTCACGTTTGGTACCAGGAGGAACACCTTGTCCACCTGAATGGTAACAGAAGGAAATAAACAACAATAAGTAACTTAAGAGCGGGAGAATAATAATATATAAAGTAATTTGATCGAAATAATATATACATACCACAAGTATTACAAGCCACCTCGGTTTGAAAAGTCACAGTTTTAGAGCATCCTTGAACAGCTTCCATGAAAGAAAGATCAAGCAAAACCTTACAACAGTAAAGAAAGAAAGAATAGAGATACCTATTAATTTTGGAGCACAAAAATGATCTCAGGGAAAATAAGCAGATCGTAATAATACCTTGACATCTTGACCTCCGATATCTTGCCTGAACATGTTGAAGATCTGATTTTCGAAAAAAATAAGTGGGTAAACAATGGATGTTGATAAGTTTAGCCATCTCCAAAATATCGACGAATAAGAACTGAAGGCTATCTAATTAATAGGTGAAAACCAAGAAAGAAAAAAGTATTACATCGCCATTGAAGTTCCTAAATATATCAAATGGGTTAAAGCCTTCACCGAAGCCTTGATCATTTGGCATACCACCACTAGCATTTTGCTCAAATGCTTCATGCCCAACCTGAAAACATGAAAAACAAACTTATATCACATCTGAAATACAAAAACATTCAACCGAAATAATGGAATCCAAGAAATATTATGAGGCCTATGTACCTGGTCATAAAGGTCACGCTTCTCCTTATCTTTCAAAATCTGATCCAACAAAAAACGCCCTTAAACCCCAATTCTCTAAAGTATAAGATTCTAACAGATCATACCAAACGATTTCTTCTAAAATTCAAACTCACTTCATATGCTTTTGAGACTTCCTGAAACTTCTTCTCAGCTTCTGGATCATCTTTATTCATATCAGGATGAAGTTTCTTAGCAAGCTGGAAAAAACAAAACAAAACAACAGCATCAATCAATGAGAAAATATTCGACCCATCCAAAAAATGCAAAACTCAATCATATCGTCCCTTACCCCATAATAAGCCTTCTTGATTTCACCTTCAGGAGCATTCTTACTCACTCCAAGAATTTCATAATAGTCCTTAGCCGACATAAACGAAGAACCTAGTATTCAAAAATTTCGATTCAATTAATAAAACAAATCTAACAAAATGTCAAAATTAAGGAACCTATGATGTTACCTGTTCCATGAAAAGACCTTGTTGAACCAAAATTAGTATTAAAAGCTCCAAAATTGATCCATTTC